>CM062812.1:810470834-811013334 GCA_031772625.1 Pinus tabuliformis
TGGCTTCAAGTGTAGCAACAAGTGCAAAAGTTTCTTCAAAATCTATACCTTCTTGTTAAGCATATCCTTTACAATCAAGTCTGGCCTTATTTCTAATAAATTCTCCATTTTCGTTTAGCTTGTTTTTGAATATCCATTTAGTTCCTATGATATTCTTATCATGAGGTCTAGGAACTAATTCCCAAGTATTATTCTTTTCAATTTTCTCAAGTTCTTTATTCATTCCCTTGACCCAACATTCATCTTTTCATGCTTCATTTAAATTTTGAGGTTTGGTGGAAGATAATAATGCTAGATAGCTTGAGGCTTCTGTAATAGTTCTTCTTGTCTACACACCTGCCCCTTTTTCCCCTAAAATTTGAGTTTCTGGATTATTTTTTTGAACATACCTGGACGAAGTCTTTTCTTCTATCGTTATCTCTTCTTCTGGTGCTTCATTGGTTTCTTCTTTAGAATCAGTGTGATTTGATGTGGGAAAGTGATCCTCATCTTCTTCATTGTCATAATCTTTGGTTTTTATCTGTTTTGGATTTTTGCATGCTTCATCAACCACAACATCAATACTTTCAATAATTTTCCCAAGTCTTTTATTATAACAGTTATATCCTTTACTTCGGGAAGAGTAGCCAAGGAGAATACCTTCATTTGCTCTGGGTTCAAACTTACGAAGTTTTTCATCAGTCCTTTTGATGTAACATTTGCTTCCAAAAACTTTGAAGTATTTTACAGTAGGAGTCTTACCATACCAAAGTTCATGTGGAGTTTGAGTGCTGTTTACCCGAACATTTGCTTGGTTGAGAATAGTGATGGCGGCGAATGTAGCTTCACCCCAGAAGGTTGCAGGAGTTCCAGATTCATCTAGCATAGCTCAAGCCATTTGTTGAATAGTTCTATTCATTCTTTCTACCACTCCATTTTGTTGAGGAGTCCTTGCATTGGAGAAGTGCCTTTTTATTCCATGTTGTTCACAAAAGTCAAAGAACTCATTCGAGGTAAATTCCCCTCCTCGATCAGATCTGAGGCATTTGATTTTGTGATCTGATTAATTTTCAACCAAAGCTTTGAAGGCTTTGAATTTTTCAAATGCTTCATCTTTATGCTTTAGAAGACCTATCCAACACATTCTAGAAAAATAATCAATGAACAATATAAAGTATTCTTCTCCACGAGGTGAATTTTTCCTTGATGGTCCACATAAATCAGTATGAACAAGTTCAAGAGGCTTACTAGCTGACCCTTCTTTTTCAATGAAGTGAGATCTAGTTTGCTTACCGAATTGACATGATTTGCATATTGTATTTTCAGGAATGTTGATATCAGGAAGATCTCGAACAGCCTGGAATCTGCATGCTTTTATTGTTTGAGAAAAGCTTAGATGCCTAATCCTCTGTGCCATAGCCAATTTTCATCATTTTTTCTTAGATAGCACTGTTGTTGTCCTCCCTTGATTATGTATAAGTTGTTTAGAGTTCTTGTACCTTTGATCACGGTTTCTCCTGTATCAAGCTCACGAACAACACATTCATTTGATCGAAATACCACTTCATTTCCTTGATCACACATTTGACTGACACTCAACAGGTTATGCTTTAGACCATCAACATACATAACATTCCCATCTTTAACCTTTTCTTTCAACAAACAGAGCCTTTACCTTATATGACAGCAAGAGTGTTGTTTCCAAATGAGACATTCTTTTCCTTTTCTAAGGCATTATATGAGGTAAGTTTTTCTTTGTCACCTGTCGTGTTTTGAGCATCCACTGTCAATGTACCACTGATTTTCTTGTCCTTCTGCATACAAAGCTATACCACATCTTTTTTTTTGCGGTTCTTTCTTTCTCCATATTTTGGGATTTAATGGAGTTTGCTCCTTTTGAGATATTTGCTGAAATTTACTCCCGCATTCAAATTCTTCATGGCCGAAGTTGTTATAGATTCAGCATTTTGTTTCATTTTCAAGAAGAGAAAAGTTATTGTAGGAAATTTTCTTGATCCCTGTCACATTCCTTTGATTTCATGATTCTCTAGTCATGATGGTCTTGTAAGCAACACATTAAGCAGCTTTGGGTCCAAAGTTATGACATGAAAAACATTGACCATTAAAGAAGTTCCCGCGATTATTGAATCTATTGACCTGGTGATTGTAGTTTCTATTGATATTCATATTTGAAGCAAATTGAGTATGATTTACCTGAGGTTGGTTGTGGCTTCTGTTCGTCCTTGAAGTAAATTGAGCTAGATTTACCTGGTGATCTGCTTTATGCATTTGCTGACGATTGTCATACTGTTCACTGTTCTTTGTTGCATCAAGATAGATTTTAGTGGAGGTTGACGGCTTCTGTGATTGAGATGCTTCTTTAGTATATCCAAGACCTGTCTTTATCATAGGAGAACGCTACACTTTGATAATTTCATTTAAGGTTTCTGATCCTTTAGCAAATCTAAGATTGAGAGCTTTTGTTTTCTCAAGATCCTTTCTTAGACCCACAATTTCACATTCTAGTTTTTCATTGTGTTTTTCTCTTTCAGCAAGTTGGTATGTCAAAGTATCTATAATCATATTCTTTTCTTCTAAACAGATTTTGAGTTTAGATATTTCTTCATAAATGTTATCTTCATCTAAAGCATCCCAAAAATTATCATCTTCATAAGCCATCAGAAGTCTATAGTCATTACTATTTTCATCTTCATCACTATTTGATAAACCATCACTATCTTCATGAGTATAGTAGCTCTTTTTACTTACACTTTGTTTTCTATTCCATTTTGAAGATTCCTTCCCTTTATCATATTTATCTTTATGAGGACATTTGGCAGCATAATGACTGACTCTACCACAAGAAAAACATTTGAAAGTTAGTTTACCTCTGAATCTTCCGGAACCCCATTGAAGCTTCTTGACAAAGTTTACTTCATCTTCTTCTTTTGAAATATGTCCTGATTCATTGAGTTCTTCTTTTCCTTTTACTGAAGCTTTAAATGTGGATTCTCTCATATCTGATGGGACTCCTTTTCTCATCTCAAAGGTAGTTAAGATTCCGTGAAGCTGTGTCATAGTAATAGTCTGTAGATCCTGTTTTTCTTCTATGGCAGATACTTTTGATTCAAATTTAGTAGACAAGGATCTTAAAACTTTCTCAACTAAGGTAACTTCCTTTATCTCTTCACCCAGATTCTTCATGCAATTAACAACCTCATCTATACGTAAGAAGTAACTAGCTATACTTTCATCATTGTGCATCTTAAGAGTTTCATATTGAATTCTAAGAGTTTGTAGTTTAGCACATTTTACCTGAGAGTCTCCTTCGTAGCTTATAACTATTTTGTCTCATATTTCTTTGGCTTATTTGAGCTGCATAACTTTGACAAACTCTGATTGTGAAAGACTTCCCAATAATGTATTGACAGCCTTGACATTAGTTTCATATTGGTTTTTACTTGTCGTATCTGTAGGAATTGCTGATGGAAATGTATATCCTCCTTCCACGATTTCCTAGACATCTATTCCAAGTGATTGAAGATAGGCTATGGTTCTTATCTTCCAATAAACAAAGTTTCTCCCATCAAAGATTGGCGGTCTGATGGATCCCCCGCTTTCTTGATTACTCATGATGATGGATCTTCCTTCAAGTGATCAAGCTTCTTCTGAAGGACCTGCTCTGATACCAATTGTTGGAAATAATACTGAGAGGGGGGGGGGGGGGGTGTGAATCAGTATTATCAGATCAATAATTTAATTTTCAAAACAGATTTGTATACGCTACTTCAGTTAAGTGAACTAGCGTGTATACGCAACTGTACTTAAGGCAACCAGCGTATATGCAGAGATCTTTTGATTTACCCAATTTATCATGCATTGAACTTTAACCAGTATATCAGGAATTCATTAGACAGTGCAGTAAAAGCATAATAAAGCATCACACATAAGCAACACACATGAACACCAAGATATAAGGTGGAAAACCAATGTGGGTGAAAACCACTTGCTGCTGTCGTCTCTGTCTTCTTTTAATAATAAGAAAAATATGTTTACAATTTTTGTACTGGTGCAGACTTATACTAGTATGCAGGCTTCTACCTGCAGAAGGTTACAACCTTATCTCGTTCTCCAGCTTCTCCTGGAAGGGAGCTACAACCCCCTAGCTCTTGTACTAGCCGATATGGTTGCTAGTATGTAGGCGCTGACCTACAGAAGGTTATGACCTTCTCTCTTCCTCCAGGGACCATGTTTCATAAATTTTCAAACTGGATCCATCAACAAAATCATTCAATCATCAAATACATCTGCATCAACCAATCACCTTTTGAACCAACCACAACCAAATCAATCATTCACTTAGACAACCCATCAATCTGATCATTTAGAAAACTATCACCATAATACAATAACCAGAACTCAAACAAGAACCCAAAACTCTACAACAGTAAAGAGAAACAACTGAAACATGTTTTATAAGGTATATGCTACTTCCATGTGTCGAACCTACATGCATACGCATTTTTCTCAAATCCAACCAGCGTATACATCTGCAAATATAAATTCAGAGTTATGCAGCTATTCCAGACTTTAGTTATATCCAAATCATATCATTTATAGAATAATATATGCGTCAGTATTCATATCTAGAATATACATGAGAAAAAACACATAATGATAGTTCATTTTACGCCTTAAGATCCCGATCCATCTTTAGATCTATTCCCTCATCATCCACTAAGGTTCATCCTTGGTTTAGATTCAACAATGCACCATAACCTAATAACTTGCATACTAGATCTCACACTTCATCAGATATTCCATACTTGCACACCTAGCCTAATGATCTTCTCCTCCTTTTATAGTTTTAGGCCTTTCTCAATACCATGGACCACAACCACTTAGGACCAATACCTTGGACCAAAGACCTAGGGTCAATACCTTGGACCAATACCATGGACCCAATACCACAGACCAAAAGTTTAGTGTTCCAAGGTATACGCGTTTTTCCTTCTGTGAAAGTGCATGTGTAAGTTATACACTCCTTTTGTTCTATTAAACTGCGTGTATACGCAGCTTGGTCAAGGTGAACCTCCGTATACTTTTCTTTCTTCATTCTTTGTAGTCTGAGCTGTAATTCTTTGTTGTTGTCATGCTGTACTATGATCTTTCATATGAGTGAGTTGCCTTCTGAACTGATTCCTTGAAACTGCCCTACATTTCATTACATTTGTAAACACCACTGTCATGCATTCTGTTACATCTGATATCTCTTCTGTAGATTCATCTAGTTACTATATACAAGTGAGTTGTTTTGCTACAAGTGGGTTGCCATCAAGTACAACACATGCATCATAATGCCAACACTTTTTTATTCACAATAGAAATCCTATATTAGCTTTTCATCCTTGAATAGTCTCCTTTTAGAGGGAGACTCTTTTCACTTCTACTCAACTTCCTTTTGGCGAAGTCTTCGCCCAATCTAGATCACCCTTATATGACTACAATCTTCGACCTCCTTCAGATTTGTAATCTTCACATGTCTGAGGATAGACTGGCCCAAAAACAGTCCCACAATGATGTCATTATCTTGACTATCCCTTCTTCTTCCTTCGTTGATGTTAAGGCTCCTTATAAGATGATTTTTCACACTTGGTTATTTCAGACTTTCTTAACTAAGTTGTTGTTTTCCAAATGAGGCTGAGAACTTCTATATATAGTTGTTTTTCCATGACTATTAGGCCGACATGATCACTGTAATAGGCCGACATCATCTTTATAGTATTATCCCTTTCATTGTAAGTCGACTTGAGAGAGGAGTAGTGACATGGTCTTGGAGGGTGAATTAATAAAACAAAATTAACTTTTACAATGTGTAGCATGCATTCAATACATGACAATGACTCTTTAGAATTATATGACTAGATGATAAAAATACCTAAGGGCTCACAATGAGAGCCTTAACTAAAAAATAAAATCTCTTTCTCATGAAACCCATGAGGAAAGCATTACAATAATGTTATTTTTTCTTCTTTACATCTTTTACATAAAATCACAAGTACATGTCATTATGAAGATCTAACCTAGTTACACTTTTCAACAAACATGAGCTAAGGGATACTGAGACATGACTCAACCTCCTATATCACCTTAAGGTAACAAAGTCAACAAAACAAGACTTTACTGATTCCCCTCAGGTACTACAGGACCCCCAAGATCTAAACTAACCTTCTAGGTGTCCAAACCCTAAGTTAACTTGCCAATTTTAGTAATTTGGATTCTCGGACGCTAGCATAACACTACCTAAACATGAGTGAAACTCTCTAGTTGCATGCATGATCCTGCAAGGGAGCGATTGTAGTCGTTTTTACCTAGCTCTATGTTAGTGACTGCGAGATCTAAGCCACTTTTTTAGGGCTAATCACCATATCACTGCCCAGAACTTGATGAGACTTTCATGAATGATGAAGACACATAGACAAAGATTTTAACACAAAACTTGGACAAGGAATTGACCTAACCTGGTCTAACAATGACAGTCATTCCATCAAACACATGGTGAATATGAAATCTATAGGTCATGAATGCATATTTGAACATAGAGATATGAAACTTATATAAGGTTTAACAAGAAGGATTAATGCCCTCTCACAATAGCTGCAATAACATCTATTAGTTCATGCATTCATTAACCAGTCATTGACCAATCAAACATGATAAGAGCCATAACTTGCATCTATCATAAAACCATGCATATAACCAACATATAAAATAATAATAAGAATGATAGAACAACCATTAAAACCACATAATAACAAGTACATTTAATCATGAAATACAAGAAGAACTTAGCTCTTATCAATCGTATGAAAAGGCCAACAAAGTGAGGGAATTTCATGTACCACCTGACGATAGATTGGGCTGAACCAAATATCTCTTTTAGCCAATCACCTCCGTGCCATATTCCAAGCATGAATGTGGGATATCATGGGATAAAATAATCCATAAAAAACCAAGGGAATCCATACGTTAAACAATTCCTGCCCTCACCATGTCATGATCTCACCTAAACTAGTCCCGAGATCATAAAACCACATCGAGCTTGGATGCCTAAAAAATCCTTCACCATCCCTTGAGGAATTTTCCTGTCTCTACCCACCCTTTGAGTGCTTCCCAGAGAAAACCATCTCCACACCCAACACTTGGGATTTTCTTGAGACCACCTCACCTGGACCCAAAACCTTTGGATAATCCAAATCTCAACCAAGAATGAATCCCATCACACCATGGCTAATTTATAATGGTCATGTTATCTCATTTCATCCCCTTGAGATAAATAACATGGATTGAAGTAATGGGATGTGAGCCATTTATAGATAGAAAAGCAACAAATCCCACCACCTCTAAACTTGTAGACTCGTATACTGAAGCAACAAGAACTTGTTGTATATCTTCAACATGTTAATTTTTGCAAATTCAGTCAAATTCATCATTGGAAAACTTAGATGACCAAGATGATGATTGCATTAGATTCCTCTTTCTGAAAGGACCAAAATTGACCTAAATATCACCTTATTTAGACAAGCGAAAGTTGGTTTTTCAATTTATTTATTGACTCATGTATATTGGGTTAGGTCGGCCCTAAGAACATGTTATATTTGACAGGTCAGCCTCAAGCGCAAGTGGCCCCTCATGAAATCCTATAAATAGAAGAGAACGCAAGCTCATTTGGACACATTGATCAAGCCATCTTCTTTTCTATTATTGTCTTGGTTCGCACAGGTCTGTCCGAGGAAAGTTTGCACAAGCTTCTGAAATATCAAGGTTGAAGATCACATTGATATAGGGTTTTATGGATCTCGGACGATGGCACAAAACTGCACATTTTAGTCCTTGAACGTTGGCAAACAGTGGTCCTAACAGCATGCAGGGAGCCTTAGACGCTGGCACAATGTGTTATGCGAGCGTCTATGGTTTTAGAGACAGATCTGGTAGTATTAGTCCTCGGACGCTTGTACAGAGTGGTCTTAAGAATGTTCGGGCTGCCATAGATGCTCGTATAGAAGCCTTATGAGAGCATCCAGGCCTTGAGGTAGATCTGGGTATGTTTTACCTTAGACACCCTCATCTAGTTCATTTGGGAGCATCCAGATCTCTTCTGGATGTAGTCATCCAATTACGCAGAGAGTGTCCAAATCTTCTATAGACGCTCACACAGCTCCTCCTCCCTGTGTTAGGGACTCATAGATGAGATTTATGTATCTAAATATTCCAATTAGTGACAACATTATTCAGAAGTATCTAACAATTGACGATAGACAGTGACAACACTCTATAGTCCTCAAAATCATAGTTGTTTTGTTGGATAGATAAAGTTATGGATAATTGTACTCTATTCTGCTGAATCATTTGATGATGATCTAAGAAGAAGAATATTTGCAAGGTATTTCCCCGTAGTGGGTTTTTCCCTGGTCTCGGACCAATCCTGGTGTCTCTATGTGTGTGCATGCTTTTCTTCTGTTGTCCCTTTATGTTTCGCTGCATTGATGATGACAATGTTGTTCTTCCTATATAATTTCATATGCTGATGAATAATGGTGTAGATCTAAATAATGTAATGATGATATGGGGCGAACTTAATTTATTAATGAAGAGATGCAATTATCAAAGAAAAGAACAATGTAGCCATATGCAAAATTAACATAGTATCAGAGCTGGGTTGAAGAAAATCCATGGAGATCACCCCAATGGTGACACCTTTGATGGAAACAAGAAGAGGATCTTGGAGACCTAAAAGAATTCTAGGGTTTGAAGAAAACCCTAGGTAAACTGATATTAAGGTTTGATGGATTCTATGAGGTTAGGGTTGGAGAGAAAACCCTAGTTTATGGAAATGATATGAGATATGAAACCTAGTATGGTCAATGTGAAGATGTTGAAGCACTTGTGGGAGATTTGATGAAGACCTAGATGGGATAATCCTTAGCAGACCTGGTTGGATAACTAAAGGCAACATTGGTATATGGACCATGGACATTGATGGCTCTTGAAGATTGGTTCAAGAGGGAGAGGATAACCTCTCATTAAAGATAAGTATTTCTTAACTTATGATGGCTCTTACTTCTGTTTAGATTTATGGATATGATCATTATGTTTATTAATTATACTTCTTGCATATGTATTTGAGTATATAGATGTTTCTAACCTCCATGATGAGATTTGATAGGATAGATCCTTCTTGAGGATCATTTGAAATGCAGGAAGCATGGCTAGAGTGGGAAAAGGTTAAGAGGAATTAGATGAGAAGATGACAAAGTGATTCAAGCATCCTATGTCTAATGAAAATGTGCACAAGTATTTGAATACCACAAGGTATGCGTGGTTTGTTGCATTTTAGCTATAACATTGGATGGCTCGGTAAGCCCTAAGTTATGATAAGAATGTATCTTTCTTTGATGGCTCATACATGCATATGAAAGCGACTTGAATCTATGTTTTCTATGATGAAATGATGCACCCGATGTTGAACATTTTGATATTCTTGAATTCTACGAGGCTATATAATGTTGATACATTGATACACTTGTTGATTGGCTAACATCCATCCATAGGACATCTTGATCCTACAAATAAGGCTAGCACCTTGACTATAGTAAATGCTACTCTTGATACTTGTAATGATGGATTTCATATAGAAGGATAGATCTTTAATTCCTATACATGAGTTTGTTGATAATGCTTGTGATAAGCATGATCAAAGCATATGGAAAGAGATATTGACACTCTTGTTGTTTTGGTAAAGTTTTAGTGAATGACCTAACTTGATGTCATTGATCATGAAAAGCATGGTAGCCTTGATGTTAAAGGTATAACTATGAGATTGATATTCTAGATTCCTTACTACCTATGGGCATGCCTTGATGACATATGGTTAAAATGACTATTCTGACTTGATGGAGTGACTTGATAGAAATTCTATTGTGTTCATAATCTTTGAGATATGATGTTGCATCCATATGATGCTTTGAGTCTAATCTTTGATGAAAGATTGATGTCAGAATGCTGATAGCCATGATAGATATATGTTTATGATCTAACAAATATTTTGTTGCTTGAATCTAGTAGAGACATGTTGTTGACATAGATTCCTAGTCAGAGGGAGAATATCTTCTAAATATTCTTACCCTTATTACTACTTGCATTATGTACTGTTGAAATATGATTTATCTGCATTTGACATTATTAATCTGGAGCAAAATCTCAGATCTGAAGCTTGTACATAAATCAAACCCTCTGCTCTAGATGTAGTCACATAAATGGGAGATCTTGTCCCTAGACACACGCATGCTAAGGCCCATAGAGCATGGTTTTTGGACATTCTAAACCACATAACAAATTGCTTATTTTTTTCACAGCATGAATTGTATTCCATTGTGTGGCATTCAACTGATAATAATAATTATAGAGTTCTATGAAACCCACATGCAAACAATGACCTCTTATTCTATCAAAGGCTAAAACACCAATGCACTATGCAACCACAAGGAATTATGAAGAGTTGTGGTTGGTTTAAGCATTGTTTATGACTTTTATTATAAAACAAAGTATATATATATATATATATATATATATATATCTATATATATATATATATATATATATATATTTCATTGGATTAACATAAACATTGTGTTAGTTTGAATATCAAGTACCAAAGGTGCACTAGATTGGTATCACATTTCTTTAGATAACAAAGTTGGACTTGGTTCCCATTATTGGGTGATGATCTAGTCACGACAAGCAACCAAGCAATGTATGAAAACAAAGACATCCATCCATGCATATTGGTGATAGAGAAACTTTGGACAAAACATTGACAAAGTTACAAATACTTATAAATTTTTAATTATTTGAGTATGTTGATGACCTAGTCAAACTATGGCAGTGTTGCACTTATTGCGATATTATCCAAATTATTGCACCAAAACCAACCTCGAATAGAATATCAATAATAAATATTTACCTTTTCATTTCAACCCCTTTTTTTTGTCATTTAACATTCAATTTTTAACATTTCCATTAATTGTTTGAGGTTATTTCACCCTCATTGGATTTTATATGGAGAGATTAGAATTTCTAGACCACATTGCCTTAACCATACCTTGGAATTCAGGCCTACCTAATAACCGCCCCCCTTGGTTTAGGAATGTAAGGGGTTGTGTTACAACATGAGGGAATTTGCAAAATGGGTATGTTATAAGGGTGGGTGGCTTCTGTGATAGATTTGGCCTTAAATTCCATGTCTTGAATAAAAATTAGTAAATATGACTATAGGAATGATCGAACTACCCAATTCTAACAGGAAGCAGAAAGCTATTTGGTGATGGTTATAGCCTTTACTTGCATGCATGAGATGTTTGTCTAAATAACCATTTTTGAGATTTAAGGAAACAAAAAGGAAACACTAATTATGAATGCCTATGGAATTCAAGTTTGTTGGTAAATTTGATCAGGAAACCATGGTTGAAGGTGAAAATGGATGATGGGAATGCTATATGGGTGAGGATGTTTCCAAAATTAAAAGGTCGTGGATAGATACCATCCATGATCCATGGATCTCCAATTGGAAAATTCTCATCCTTTACAAAAGGAGAAGAACAACTCACAACCATAGTGGGGAATTGACCTTATTAAATAGATGAGTGTGGTCTACTTAGCGATCCAACAGACACTAGGCGGACATATTCTAAGTTTCATGGTAGAGACAAATATTTCTTGAAGCTTCTTTCCCTAGCTAGATGGGGAAGAAATATATAAAGGCTTTACCTTCTCCCTTCGAATCAAAAGACAATGGATGGTGGGAACACTATATGGGTGAAGGCGTCGGTGAAGGTGGTTAGCTCAGAGAAAATAATGCAAAATCATGCAATGTAGTGTAGTTCCCTTGACATAAAGGTGGTACACAACAAATAAGTGTCAATTATTTATGTCAAAGTTGTAAGCGATAATTGGTGCACAACATAATTAGCTACTTAATTGATTTTAGATGTTGAGTGTGGACCCTGATTACCTTACTGATTGTTCAAAGGTTTTTTGTTTCAACCACATTGTATCCCTGTTCCTGACGAGGTGGCAACATTGCTCATATGATCGTTGTTAGGGGGGTCCATGAATGATCTAATGGTAGAAATTATGTTAATTTAGGGTTTTTTTCCCCTAGAAGGCAACCCTTGGTTTATATGAGGGAATTGTATTACGGTTGTGCATCATTATTCTGAGCGAGAAAGAGAGAGGAGACTGTGCGAGTGTGAAGAGGAAATTATAGCAAAACTGTTGTAGGTGTATCTCTTCATTTTTCTCAGTAATATAAAAGGAAGGATTGGTTGTTTCTCCGTGGACATAGCCCAAATTGGGTAAACCCCGTATATTTGTGTCTCTCTTGTTTTATATGTTTATGTGTTTATGTTTCCATGATGTTGTATGTGTTTCATTGCTCTATTATTTATTTTTCTAACATCACAGTCATATCTTAGTGGTAACTTAGGATATCCATGATTGAAACAATAAATAAAAATTAAACCTTAAATGCATCTTATTGTTTCAAATTGAAAACTTAACTTACTTTAAGATTTAAAACAGAAAACATTACATTAGTAAGAGTTAATCTTGCAATAAGACTTCAAATCTTATTGTACAATGAAATATGAAAAAAATTATTTTATTATATAAATGATAGAAATTATTTCCTATTTTAACTATTGGTGAATGGAAAATTTTATAATCAAACTTAAACTAATACTAAATATCGGATCGATGATCAATATATCACTATAGTCCAACCTGAAGTCAATTTATATAATAATAAATATTAAAATTATCATGTCACATTTATGAGGGGTTTCGATGACAGCCTTCTTCCGAGAGAGGTCAAATTGTCTGAACTCAATTGCATTTGATATTCTTAGCGCATTCAAGTGATCAATTTATTGCCATTCTTATTTTTACTTCCTATTTTTATTTTATTTTTACTTCATACTTCCTTAAAAAAAGCTCACGAATAGTTCTATATTGAGTAGAGTGTATAAAGTAGAATACTTGTGTTAGAGCAACTAAACACTAATAGATCCCATTCCGAGTACACATTCATAGTGTTCATGATGTGCCACTCCAACCTCTCCTTACATAATGTAATTGGGAAATAATTAAAGACCACAAATTTGTGAAAATTTTTAAAATTTTTAGTAGATAGTGGTATAATTGTTACAATTAGTATGAGAGAAATGTGTAGGTGTAATGTAAAAAAATATGTCAAAAATTTTCAATTATTGTGAAAGTATATGTAAAAAAAATTTGACTCAATTATCAATAAAAAGTTAAAAGTAATAAAAATAATAAAAGCCAATTTACTATATGGTAATTTTATTTTTATTAATAAAACTACAAACAATTATGAGATAAAATATATACATATCACATTAAAACATATAACATATAAATAATAGCTATAAATTAAGATCCATTTTACATATAGATTAAAATAATGATTCTATAAGCATATTTAAGTTTAATTTTAATTTTGGTCAAGTAAGAGTGGAGCCTTCAATTAACCGAAAAAAAGATTACATATGGTACACGTCTTTACAAGTGTAAAGACCAGCAACAGACAGACCCGTTGATGGTTAACAGACAACAGGGTCAACAAAACCCAAAATCAAATATCGCATCGCGGAGTTACAAAGACTCCATAGCATATGCACACAGGATTCCCGACTTTCAATATGCAATTTCCCTTTTCCATCGTTGATCTTGTACGCCAGATCAACGGCAGTCGCAATATCGCATCGCACCATCATGTGATTTCATTGCTCTCACATGCGATATGTGATAACATCCAGACTTCAAATAAATTGAAACTGTGCCTATAATCTTCTCGGGTCCACTCGCCCAAGCCTTATCGCTCAATCTCCACCGTCGATCTTACCTTCAATCCGACGGTTAATACTTCCTTCGATCAACAGAGCTACTCAGTGATCCAGCGCCATAGATCAAAACCCATTTGATCCGACAGTCCTCAATGACATCGCTTCGGACCACTTACACGACATTTAACAGCCTTACGGAGCCGATAAGGATTATACAACCTTAATCTATAAATGTTCGGGTCTACCCTTGAGGATAAAGTTCGATCTCTGTACAGCATAATATCCATTGGATGACGAGGGCCATTAAATCCTATGGTCTGCGGCCTTTCATCTAGCATATGGATTAACTAGCTCTCAACCCCTATAGTTGACTATGATTTAAGCATTGACTATGGGATCGACGATTAGGATTTACTGCGGCATTTCAACCAGGCTCAAGGACTTCCGCTCTCTCCTACTCCTGCTAGTCTACTGATCACTGTCGATCCACCATGTCAATCTGACGGTCCAGATCGATTCTCGCCTTTCACCTTCCGCCAGTACTTAGATTGAATCTCCGCCGTTCATTTCTTAGCTCCATCTTATGCGACTTAACCCTGGCTACCCATCATGAACAAATATTGACTATTGATCATCTAGATCCAACGGTTACTGTGCATCAGCACTTCACTTCTTCACTCTTCTCTTCATTTGAGTTTTTACGGTTAGGATTTACTACGACACTTTAACCAGGCTCAAGGAATTATGCTCTCTCCTACTTCTGCTAGTCTTCCTCCTGCTCACTGCTCATTATTCATGGTCTGGAAGTGCGCCATATCTTTGGTCGCCTGTCGTTGACAATCATCACGTAGTTTACCAGAGGGTATAGAATCCCAATCGTATCGAATATAGCTTTCCTTACATAGCACTCCTTGATTCGCCAGATGATTAGCTAACATATTGGATTTTCTTCGAACATGAACAAAGCTGACGGTTCTCAGGGTTCGCAAGTGGGAATGAATCCGTTGAAAGACTTGCGATAGCCTCCAATGTTTTGACACTTTTCTAGGTGTCGTTCCATTACACATTTTCTTGGCTGCATTAATGACCAATTCAGAGTCAGCTTCAATGATGGCATTGCGTAAATTTGACTCCATCAGGATTTCCAGGCACTGCTCTAAAGCCATGAGCTCCGCCATGTTATTAGTGGCAGTCCCCAAATGACTGTGAAATATATCCTTTATGCACCCCTGCTCATATCTTATGACACTGCCAAATCTAGCCGTCCTTGGGTTCCCTTAGAAGCCCCGTCTATATTGATTTTCAAAAAACCATGAGGAGGAGGCTGCCAAATATCTTTACCAGTAGTTTTTTTTCTCACACCCTTGTTAGTGCCTTGGGGAACCAGAGAATGGAGACCCAACTGCAACAATATGCTAGCATCTAGAGGGTCCTCAGGATTTTTCCAGATAAGGGCTCCTACAGTATCTTTGAGTTGTCGTAAAATTTGGACGATGATGTTCTGGGTTGAGCCTGTTTTGTTCTTGAATATCCCACCATTGCGTTATTTCCAGACATCCCAGATAATAAAGCCTGGAACTAGAGTCCAAGCCTTGTTAATGATTTCATTACTTGAGAAGTCTTACCTTCAATTCTTCAAAGTGTTGGTGATGCTAACTCTGTCCCTGTCAGTTTGCCTGAAGACTGAGGCCACCCAATCCCACAAGGTTGAGGTGAAGGGGTAGAGGTTTAGTAAATGTTCCATCGTCTCCTCCTGTAAGCCACATAGATGGCATTTGGATGGGCCAACAAAGACCCTTTTCAGAAGATTCTCCCATGTGATAATTTTCTTTTGGTGAACCAACCACATAAACAACTTGATTTTTATCCATTGTGAGTTCTGCCAAAGGTCATTCCAAACTTGATTAGGGTTTGGATAATAAAAACCTAGGGCCATGCATTTAGCTTCTTTGAGGTTAAAGGTGCCTTCGGTGTTTCGACCCCATCTCAGTTGGTCAGATGAGGATGACACCAAAATCTTCCTCTGCTCCAGGTCAAGAGCAAGGGAATCCGCCTGGGCCTTCAAAGGACTCTCTTCACTATAACCAAGATCCTTCCACATTCTCCATTTACCATTGTTCCTTACCTGATCCCAGAAGTCACTTACCATAAGTAAACCTTTGTTGTCAGTGTCATTTTTGAGAGCAGTTAGTTCTTCTCTAAACAAATTTGGTTCTTGCTGCCAGTTATCCTCCCAAAACCGTGCAAGGTTCCCAACTAGGATCTCCCAGAAACTATGTTGTTGGACAATGGCTCTATTCTCCCAAGCAAGGTTCCAAATGTGGGAGCCCTTGATGAGTCCTGACATTCAAATATGATCCTTCTCCTGCCAATTATTTGCATATTTCTGTTTCCAAAGCTTGGCCCAAGGGGTTGCCGATTCCTTGAGCCACCTCCACCAATGTTTGGCTCCCAAAACTCTACTGAGGATTTCAAGGTCATGAAGCCCCAAACCACCATGGGCCTTAGGTTTGCAGAGCTTGTCCCAAGCTACCAAATCACACTTCTTTTTCTCTTCCCCTTTTCCGCAAATAAAATCTCATTGAATACTCCTGATTTGTTGCATAACTCCTTTAGGAGCAAGGAGAGCTAAAAACATGAAAATGGGTATAGCCTGCAGGACAACCTTTGTAAGCACAAGATGCCCTGCCAAATTCAAAGACCTGTAGGTCCATTTCCTGACTTTGTCCTGAAGTTTATTAGTTATCGGCTCCCACACTCCCTTGCTCAGAGGTTTGTCAGTAAGAGGCATTCCAAGGTACTTGGAAGGTAACTAATCCCTTTGAAACCTGAGAATTCTGGTGAGGTTCCTCTGAATAGCAATGTTAGTGTTGAAAAAAAACACCTTTGATTTTTCGAGGCTTACCTATGTACTAGCAGCCAAATCAAAGTCATTCAGGATTTGTTTGAAAGCTCTAGCTTCCTTGACTGTAGGGATGCCCTGCAACATTGTGTCATCAACAAATTGTTGATGAGTAGAAGTAGTACCATCCAGGGTAAGTTTCAGACCCTGGATTCTTCCTTTAGCATTTGCCATTTTGATTGCTCTGCCTAGCCCTTCCATCATGAGAAAAAAGAGGAAGGGGGAGAGCGGATCCCCTTGTCTGAGACCCCTAGAAGGCATAAAGGTTCTAGAGGGAGAGCCGTTAAACAGAATGGAGAAGCTAGCCCTGGGTATAAGGGACATAACCCATCTTATCCAATTATGGTCGAAGCCATAAGCTCTTAGCACTGCCCTAATGTAAGACCAGCTTAGCTTATCATAAGATTTCGCTAGGTCCAGCTACATGATCATACCAGCTTGCTTATTGCTCTTAAGAAGGTGACCACCTTGTGAGCTTGTATGATGTTGTTAAGAATCTGTCTTCCTTCCACAAATCCAGTTTGCTCCTCTGAGACGAGAGCAGGAAGAAGAGGCTTGAGTCTATTAGTGATCACTTTGGAAATAATTTTGTACACCACATTACATAAGGCTATGGGTCTGAATCTGTGCGGTGTCATAGCTTTGGAATCAAAGCTATGAAAGAGGCATAAAGAGCTTTCAAAACAGTTTTGGATCTTCTAGAGTCTTCCACAACATCAAGGATATCTTGTTTGACTGTTTTCCAGCAAGCTTTGAAGAAGTCCACATTGAAACCATTAGGGCCAGGAGCTTTCCCATTTTTCATCTCATTGATAACTTCACTAATCTCCTCTTCAGACACTGGCCTGTTAAGATTGTGGTTGTCTTCCCTGGTTACAAGCTTAGGAATGAACTTTGTGAATTTGTTAATGAACCGAGTTCTGTCAACGAGAGGCTCCTCTGTTATGCTAAGGAAGTGTTGAACTAGGACAGATTCCATTTCTTTGTGAGAGATGAGCTCTTTCCCTTAAGAATCTTTGAGTTTTGAAATTCTGTTATGAGATTTGTGATCCAAGGTTTATCTATGAAAAAACTTCATGTTTCTTTCGCCTTCTCTAATCCACTGCACCCTCGATTTCTATCTCCAGAAAATCTCCTCTTGCATGCACTAATATTCCCATTTTCTCTGAAGAGAGTTAGCCTGAATTTTCCGTTCCTCAGTAAAACCCTCTGAGATGATGATCTGATTAATCTCCTAGAGTTTTTGCTCAACTTCTCTTTTGGCTTTAAAAATATTACCAAACTCTTTTTTGTTCCAATCTTTAAGCCTAGATTTGATGTGTTTAATTCTCTACTGCAACATGAACATTTTAGTCCCTTAAATGGGCATATCTTTCATCCACCATTTGTCAATATTTGTAGTGAAGTCAGGGTGAGTGCGCCAGACATTTTCAAACCTAAAATTTCCATTCCTCGATGTACCCATAAAAGTAGCTCCAAGCTGGATAGGCCAGTGGTCTGAGCCTCCGAAGGGAAGGATTAAAGCTGACATATCAAGGCTTGTGAGAAGGAGGTCCTCTAAGATTACAAATCTATCTAATTTAGAGGTGACTTGAGAAGCACCCCCCCCCCCCCCCCCCCCCCTATTATTCCAAGTAAAAGTGCCATTTATTGTTTCGGTGTCCACTAGCCCCATGTTATTCATGAAGTTCTGGAAGGAAATGGAGTCTCTGCCTAGTGTTCTGGTACCACCTTTTTTCTCTGTAAGAGATCTGATCATATTGAATCCCCTACCAGAATCCAGGGCATATCCAAATATCTCTCTCTCAGCTCCTCAAGGGAGGTGAGAAGCTTAAGTTTGTCTTCTAGTTTTTGAGGACGTAGACGTTAGTGATCATGTAGATCTCCTTATCACCCACAGGTTGAATAACCAACGATAGATAGTTCCTAGAAGCTTCAGCATCTAGGATTCCAATTTTTTTAGGATCCCATAGAGTAAGAATTCCACCCGTCCGAGTTATACGCTTTAACCTATAGATACTCATACTTGATTAACTATTTTCTCTATATCTCTCTGATCTTGTCCATCAAACATTTTGTTTGCTGAATAAAAACCATATCTAATTTTTTTTCTTTTATTCTACTGCTAAGAGTTCTTTGCTTCCTTTTACTTCCTAGACCCCTATTGTTCCAAGTTGTAAGCTTCATTAAGAAAGGTTTGTAAAGGAGTAACTGATGAGATACCTCATCTTACTTGAGTTAATCATAAGTTTCACACATTCGGTCAGCAGCTCATTCTGTTTTTTCCTTCCTCTTTTACTTCATGGGTTCTTGGCAGAATGCATCGATGTATCATCCATCATTTTCACTCCCCTATTCTCCTGGCTATCATGGTTTCTTTGACTCTAGAACACTTCGTTTTTGATCTCCAGAGGAAGAGCTGTTGAACCCTGTCAAACTCATCTTTTGGCAGAGAGTCTACTCCTTTGGTGATTCCCTGCTCCAGAAACTTTTCTAGATCTAAATTCTCCCTCTCTAGAATCTCCTGCAGTTCAGGGTCTTCCATTCCAGCCTCACTTGGGGTCATCTTATGGTTCCTACTATGCTCCATAATGTTCGGCATATCATCCTTTTGTTTTCTGTTTTCTGGTATATCCTTCATATTAGCATCCCTTTCCTTCTCAATGGGAATATTATTCGATTCATGGTTTGTCCCATTGTTTTCGATTTCTTCTTCTAAGATCTTGAAACTATTGTGGTTCGGTTGTCCGTCTTCATTAATTTTCTTTTGGTACCACTTACCTCCTTTCCTTTTGCCCCCAACCTTAGTGAAACCTTTAGGATCCTTGCCTGTAGTGGCTTTCGTATTGCTCTCCAGCTTATTCAAAGGGCATTCCCTGTATAGGTGCCTGTGTTCATGGCACTTACGACACCTAAATGAGACGTGTTCATAGTCCACTGCTTGCATCCATTCCTCGTCATACACTTCTAAAATGATTGCTTCCGGGAGTGCCCCAGATAAGTCCATTTCCACACATATCGAGGCGAAGGAAGTGTATTTTCCTCTTAGAGTAGCATCAAATATCTTTATAAAATGCCCTAGCTTGTTGCCGATATCCTTTAAGACTCTAGCAACCAATAATCTAAAGAAAGGGAGTAGAGTCTTAACCATACCGGCACTGAGGTGAAAGTTTCTCGTTCTGGGACAAAGTTCATTACCCATGGTCTCATATAAAGGCCTGCAGAAGCATAAAAATAGGGTCCTCCCTCAAACACTCTGTCTTTATCCTCTAAGCTTGTGAACACCACCGTGAAGAAGCCCTTGGACCCAAGATGCAAGTTAATGTTCCCCTTTGGTTTCTAGTGGTTCCTTATCCATGCTTGCAAAGCCTTCTCCATCGACCAAATCCCCATAAATTTACAGATAACAACATATTCCGCCATGTGTTCTTTGTGCACCTGCATCACTGGGTCACTTAAAATGACTCAAGGAATAGTGGTCGACTTGGGTTTACATACCCCAGATGTACTCATAGGAGAAAATTTCTGACTGCTAACCTTTGTCCTCTTCTCCTTAATAGCTTCCTCATGATTCTCTTCCTGTCCTTGAGGTCTGATGGTTTTCGTTTTTTCTGTATTCGTAGCCTTTGTTACCATCTCCATTGGTTTCTTGAAGTGATGCAATTCATCTCCCTTGCTTTTGTCCACAACCACTTGACTATAGGAGGGAGCAGAACTCCCTCCTCCACGCCCCGCCATGGTGCCTAGCGACAAAACCCTAAAGCAAAACCCTAGTTCAAATTGCAACTACCCTACTTCCCCGAACCAACCTGCTATAGTACAGATATCAATACAAATGACATATTTAAGTTTAATTAATAAGCACATAAAAATTTAATACTTACAATAAAACAAGGTTTTTAGCCATGAATATTCACCCTATTTTATCATAGATATTATTAACTTGTAAATAGGCTCTGTTATAATACCATGGGCCAATACCACGATTTATCAATACCACATGCCCAAAAACCATAACTCATTTTGCAATAGCAATATTTTATTTCAATTTAATTGTATAACATTTTTTTAATTAAATCTAAAAGCAAAAAGGTTATAATTTCTTTAATATATATCTAAACCATCTATCTTAATTACTATTAAAAATATTCAATGGATATTCCATAAAGATTTAATCAAGGTGTTAATAAAATAAAAAACGAGAATACTTTATATATAGATGTGAAAATTATATAGTATAAATAATATTATCACTCAAAAAGAAGCTTCCATTTTGAGAGATTTGATCCCTCTCTACACCTATCCAACTATCTATAATCCTTCCCTCTATATTTCCTCTTTCCAGCTTATGCATACCCATTTATTTCGTACCTACCTCTACAGATGTCGGGTAACCAACTGACTCATATTGGGCAATGGATTATATCTCTTCCAGTCAGGTAGGTCACTTATGTATGTGACATAATTAATAGGTTGTAGTGTGCCTGTTAGTGTAATTAATTAAAAAGTATTTAAATCTCACAAACAAAGAAACTACATATATCAATTTGATTAAATTAAATTCAAAAAATTAAAATAATTTGAATATATTTATAAATATATTACATTATTTTTTAAAACTTAATAAATTCGTCTATCTTAATTACTATTAAAAATATTTAGTGGACATTCTATAGAGATTAAATCAAGGTTTTAATAAAATTAAAAATGAGAATACTTTTATATTTAGATGTGAAATTTATATAATATAAATAATATTATTAAGAACTAGCATAGATCCATCTTAAATAAGGATCTACCAAGTGATAAGAGGAAACAAATTTCTAGAGGTGTTATAAAATTTTATTAAGTTTTGCACTCAAAAAGAAACTTCCATTTTGAGACATTTGATCCCTCTCTGCACCTATCCAACTATCTATAATCCTTCCCTCTCTATTTCGGCCTTCCAACTTATGCATACCCATTTATTTTGTACCTACCTTTACAGATGTCCAATAACCAACTTACTCATATTGGTCAATGGCTTATGTCTCTCCCATTCAAATAGGTCACTTATGTATGTGACATAATCAGCAGGTTGTAGGGCGCCTATTAATGCAATTAATTAAATTATTGTATAGAAAAAGTTTTTTAATCTCACAAAAAGAAACTAAATATATCGATTTGATTAAATTAAATTCAAAAAATTAAAATAATTTGAATATATTTATAAATATATTAAATTATTTTTTTAAAACTTAATAAATTATTAAATAATATGTCATTCAATTTTTAAATAATTTTAAAATAAAATCCCCATAGAGGGTACTAAAAAGCAAGACATGAACTTTTTCCTTACTTGAGGGCCTCTATAATAAATTAAGGGCATTGTATGCCACCAAGGTGGAGAGATGCATGTGAAGGGAAATGTATTTGACTGATTGATTGTGAGGCAAGGTTGTGTGAGGTCTATTCCATATTGATAGACAATGAAGAGTAGCTCTGGAAGGACAACTAAATGAGGAGATGACATTTAATCTCACTTATGGCATAATTGCCTTGGATTTGATGGGAAAACAATAAATTATGGAAAATAATGGTGGATCAAGTCAAGGATGTGGAGCATAGTTTAAATTGGTCTTTTGTCTAGTGGAAGTTGCAACATGGAAGGCTTTCTGAGAGTAGGTCTTTTGTGGTCTGCTTAGAGATTTTTCTTTTGTATTTTTTCTGTTATTTTATTTGGAGCCTCTTGGTTTTATGGTCTAGGTAGTTTTCGTGCTTTAGGTAGTTAGATTGAAGGGTCTCCTATGGAAATTATGTCCTTGTTCTTGCGTATAATTCAGGTCTATGGGTTAAAAGTGGAGATTTGTGGATTCAATTTTGATGGTTCCAGCCTGGACATGGAGAGACATAATTCTCTCTTTTAAGGTAATTCTTGTTTCCATTGGTTTCACATCAAAAATTTTAGTCTTGACATTAAGTTTCTTAATCTATTTCATAGTTTCCTAGCTCTCTTTCTAGCCTTTAGGTCTTTTTGCAATATATGGTTTTATACTATTGGCACTAACCTATTCCATGTTTCTCTTATGATCTCTTGTAGTGTCCACAAAACTTCATAATTTTGTCCTATGAAAGTTTTACAAGTATTTTCAAGCCAAAAAAAGGCCCAATCCCTCCCTCGATTTTGAATTCAATTCTTAAAGACATTGTTTCCTCATGTTAGGTGCTCTCCTCCTTTATTTTTTCTAGGGGTTAATTTTGTCTTCTTTAGTTTTGTCCCAACTCTTCCCTGCCCTCCCTCTATGGATAGATACATATTAACTACTAGGTGTAGAGGTGGTAGGATCAATAGAGTTTCTCCCTCTACAGGCTCAAATGCCCATCCTCCATCCTCCTTGCAAAGCCATGCACAAGAAGTAGCCAAACAAGCCACAATTCACTATGCAGGAGTCATTCTTGAAGTTGTTTGGCACACTATAGCTTAGGTGGAAGAGGAAGCTCATCAAGGCTATAGGTCATTCCTGACCATCATGTTGAAAGGGAACAAGGCAATGGATATGAGAAACTAGAATTTCAACTCGATCTCGTCAAACATCTTATATGCACATAGTCAACTTATATTGGCATATCAAAACTCTTATAAGAAGAGTTTTCATTGAGTGACCAGACACTCAATAGGAGACTCTAGCCTATATGGAAAAAATCACAGAGAAAATCAAGGAGCTAGATTAAAATGTCTTTGTCCTAACCAAGAAGTAGACAAGCATTACTTTTACCCCATCCGAAGAAGAAAGTGACTCTCCACCAATCCAAGTGGACTCTCCTACAACATGACATGATTAATGGAGCCAACTTGTTGGTCAACATTATATGTAGTGACATTGTTTTGATTTTGGTAGTTAATAATTGACAATATATTTTGATTAGTTATCTTTACCCATCTGAAGAAGAAAGTGACTCTCCTCCACTAATCCAAGTGGACTCTCCTACAACATGACATGATCAAGGGAGCCAACTTTCTAGTCAACATTTTATGTAGTGGCATTATTTTGATTCTGGTAGTTAATCACTGATAATATATTTTGATTAGTTATCTTTACCCCATCTAAAGAGGAAGGTTACTCTTAGCCACCAATCCAGGTGGACTCTCCTACAACATGACATGATCAAGGGAGCCAACTTTCTCATTAACATTTTATGTAGTGGCATTATTTTGATTCTGATAATTAAATTGATAATATATATTGATTAGTTGTCTTTTCAGTTTAGATAATATATTGGTTGCTTTTGCTATAACCAATGGAAATATTTTAAATCTTTATTATTAGTCCCAAATGACAAATTAGTAATATAAGAAAAATATAATATATATTTTTTGAAACTTAATATAAATGATTTAACCTTAAAAATAAAAATAAATATGTATGAATAAACATTACCTATAAACTATACAGATAAACTAATTATTTTAATAAATTATTATTACACAAAAATGTGCACATCAAACACATTACGAAGAACTACCGATCGTTAAAATGTACTCAAGGACAATAGACTTCCTTTTTGTGATGATCCTAAAATTAAATTCAAAATTTTGGTAAATTTCTTAAAACCCTTTACTTATGAAAGTGAGTTATACGTTCATTCGATATACAGCTCTCCAAAAGAGGTATCTCACGAAGGATGAGCTAAAATGGTTCAGGTAATTATACAAGTATTACATAATTTTTTGGTTGGTGGGATGGATGAATGTATGGTTTGATGTAAATCTAAATTTTAATTTAGGATAATTATTAGTTAGATTAAGTGATATTTATAAATAGTTTGCTTAAATTAAAGTGGTGATAATTGAGATTTGGAAAACATTTAGTTGATTATGATAAAATATAATTTAAAAATAAAAATAAATTTGTTTGATAAAATATATTTGAAATATTATTATTTAATAAAAATGTTTTTTTTTTTTAAATTAAAATAATTTATAGGAAATCAATTCACTATTTATTATCCTTTACTCTTTAAAAAAATCCAAATCAAAAGACAAAATAACAAAAATAATCCTTTACTCCAAATCCAAATCAAAAGACAATAATATCGATAAATCTTCACATTAAGACTTAATAGTAGTTTAGATTCTAAGAACGTAATAAGAACATGGTCCACAAAATGCATAAATAGATTAATAAATTATAATCAAATAAATTTTAAATAGGTGTGATATAATATTTTTATGTAAAAATTAAAAGTAAAATTATATTTTATATATTAAATTTGATATTGGTGAGGTTATATTTAAAAATAACACTTTTGTAGAATAAAGAATTGAATCTGTAACTTAATATTTAAGAGTGTCTTAACCATACAAATAAATTTATGAAAAAATAAATTTTAAAAATAAAAATAAAATTGTTTAATAAAATATATATAAAATATTATTAGCTAGAAATGACAATTTTTTTTAATTACAATAATATATATAAAAAAAAATATTTAAAATAATTCATAGAAAATAAATTCCTTAACCATTATTCTTTCCTCTTAAAAAAGATATATCCAAATCAAAAGACAAAATAATACTATAATGAGTAGATAAATCTTCACATTAAGCCTTGATAATAGTTTAGATGGTAAGTAAGTAATAAAAACATGGTCCACAAAATGTAAAGTGAGAAAAATTTAATAAATTATAATCAAATAAATTTTAAATATATATGATAACTATATAATAATTCTTAACGTAAAAAATGAAAAATAAAATAATATTTGATGTAAAAACAAAAACAAAATTTTATTTTATATATATATATATATATATATATATTTTTGTATATATAGTTTGATATTTTTGAGGGCACTTTATGATCATGTTTTATTTTATGGCCATGTTCAAGAATAACACTCTAGGAGTGCCTTAACAATGCACCTCACCACCCTTTATCCAAAATTCTATAAATAAAATATTAATAATATTATTATTTAATAAAAGTGATAATTAAAAAAATATAATAATTAAAAAATATTCTCAACTGATATCCCAGTAAAAAAAATTAACACCCTAACTAATCAATAAATCTATACTTTAGAGTTTAAATCATTAGAAACTAATAATAACATAATTTACAAAGAAAACATTTTGATAGCTCCAATTATAAATCCAAAAAAGGTCCTTATGGATGATGTCATTTTATTAAGGGAACTTAGTAAATGTAAGAATGTAACAACCCTAGTGAAAAATCCATGTAAAAGTTAATAAAGGAAAAATAAAAACCATGGTTGATGGGACACTTATTCCAAAGTGAATGTTCAATGTTGGACAAAAGCATAGTGATGGGGATCACCGATTAATGGCTAAGGAAATTGACAAAGGCTTTGGAAAGGAAAAATGACATTTTTGGTACATTTATTTATGAAAATAATGGAAATTAGGAGAAAAGGGAGGTGAAAGGTCGCACATTGCATGTGAGGAGGAAAATGAAGGAAAATAATGGAAAATTAAGAATTAGAGGCCTTATTAATAAAAATGCTTCTGAGGATCAGTTCATAGACTTTTGTTAGTTCAGTTTTGGAGCTCTCTCTCTATTCTCTTTCTCTCATACTCTTGGACACTTAGAGTTTCCTTGAAGCACTCTTGGAGAGTGTGGCATACTTGGAGTTTTGGAGCAAGAAGGCAAAGGAAGAACAGGAAAGCGAAAGAGGACATCGGGATCAGCAATTGCAATGGGTTTTTCTCGCAAGTACCGAGTTGCATGTATGTTTTCCTCACTAGTTTTGGCATGCATGACATATGCATGTGGTTTATTGGGCATGATCTGTCATTTACATGGAGGATTGCCTGGATTGACAGTGGAATTGCCTAGCCTTGCCATTTCCTGGATAACCATGGTGTTGTGGGTTTATTTCTTTGTTTTTTTGGTTGGTTCTCATGTTTCCTTTAGCTTGGGTTGAGTTACTAGTTCCTAGAAGCCCTATTTGGACAAATGATCTGGAAGCCCTGTAATATCTTGGGTTGAGTTACTAGTCCTGGAAGCCTTGGTTGGAAAAATGCTCTGGAAGCCCTTGGTGGGTTGAGTTACTAGTCCTAGAAGCCCTGTTTGGATAAACTCTAGAAGCCTAGTGGCAGCTGTGGGTTGAGTTACTAGTCCCAGAAGCATTGGTTGAAACAAACACTCTGGAGACCTGGAAGGCTTCAGTATAGACCAATGTGATGATGGTTTTGTGATGTCCAACAGTGAGGAGGAATCACTGTTTGATGGGTTGAGGTGGTTTGGCCTCTGGAAGCCCTTGATGGTTTTCATTGATGTGTTATATGAGATCCCACATTCATGCTTGGAATATGGCACGGGCGTGACTGGTTGAAGAGAGATTTGGCTTAGCCATGTCTACAGTCGAGTGGAAGTCCCACAACTAGTTGGCCTTTACATTAATATTACAAGGTTATTTCTCCTTGTTATTTCATGAGTATTATACTAGTTTATATGTGGATTATATGGTGGTTATTGCCTTGGTATTTCTGTTGTTATTATACTGGTTATGAACATGTATTATGGCAGTGGTTATGTATGGCTCTCATCATGTTTTTACTTGTAAATGAATGAACAATGTATCTATGGCCTAATGGATGAAATTGCAACTAATGTATTGAGAAGTCAATGCTTCTTAGCGATTCTCAGATGAGTACGAGACACCTATGCTCAAATTTGTTGTTTAAACCTGTTTACATATTTGTGACATGTTTGACGAAATGTTTGTCATGGCTAGTAGGGGTCCAATCAAGTCCTTGTTCAAATAACTGCATTTGTAGCATTGTTCTGTTGTTACCTTTCAGTTCTCAAAGTGTCATTTAGTTTTGGGTAGGGACCTGGGCTTGGGGCATGAAAAATTTGTTCAAATCCCGGAGACACGGGCACAACAATGGGCAGAGAAGTCCCCAGACGCATGCATACCAATGCTATGTGAGCGTATGGAGCCTCCTAGACGCATGCTAGTCCATATCGAGGGAGACTCTGAGGGTTTAATGGTCTAAAAGCTCAAGAGGATCCAGGGGTTGATTACCTGAGTGGTTGGGATGGCTCCTGGGAATTCTGTTGTTGATGTGGAACATCTGTATGGTGTGTTTCCATTGGTTCCGCTTCCTTACCTGACACATAAGGAGTCGAATCATATCATAGTAACTTCTCGTCACATGTTTACCCTGGTTGGTTGGTTACTTAGGTAGATGTGGGAGGAGGGTGTTACAAAGTGGTATCAGAGCATTGTTCATGCCTCAGATTGGATGGTTTGTGTGTTGGTCATGCATTCATGTCAGTTGCATATGTGTTTCTTGTGTTGTAGGACCATGTGCTTGTTGCATTTGTATGGTATGGGTTATGGTTGTAGTGAGGTCGCCATGGGAAGTTGGTGGTGTTGTTGCGGAGTGTGTCATCGTGAGTGTATGGTTGATTATACATTGTTTATGCACTTTATTATTGACATGTGATCAAGTGTACAATGTTGTGGTGGTTGTTGTCATGCATGAGTTCATGGTATGTGTAGTTGATATGGTCATGCATTGATGAGTGGAATCTAGCTAGAATGATGGTTATATGCTTATATGCTTATGTTTTATATTTCTACATGTTGTAATGATCTTGTTATATATGTATTATGTTGATTTGTGGATCCTACAGACGAGGTATCCTCCTTGGATTATGCTAATGTAATTTGGTTTGTTGCGATTTGGTTTAGTTGACATGATATACCTTGCAGGAAGAATATCAAAGATGACTAGGAAGATGGTAGAATACAATTCCCGAGACTCTACTTATGGATCATATGAGAAACATGGCATTGGGAACTCTTTTGATTTGCAGACACAATCAGAAGCTTAAAGGCATAAATAAGGAGTTGTAAGGCATACAATGAAAAAATCATATAGGCACAGGAGAAACAAACATGGGTAAATGCAATGATATTTCAGAGTTTGTGAGAATTGTAGTGACAGGGACCCCTTCGGGTCAACCATGAGCAAGAGGACAAAAATAATGGGGCATATGGCATTAAGTTTCGTGGTGAGTATAGGTTGGATGGATAGGACACGATCATAGATGGAAAGTCTTTGGATACTCCAGATAGGAGAGGTGATGGACGCAAGTACTATTCTACTTCTGGTTTTGGCAGGGATTATGATCGGCATTGTTATCACTCATATAGGAAGAGTGAAAGAGGATATTTTTCAGACGAGTTTAAGAAAGAAAATCCACCTACATTTGATGGAGATATGAATAAATCACAGGATGCAGAGGCATGGTTGCTTGGTATGAGGAATTTCTTCAAGTTACATAATTATTCAGAGAACATGAAAGTCATAATAGATACATTCAGTCTCAAAGTTAAAGAAGATATTTGGTGGGAAGATGTGAAGAATGTCAGCAGTATTCATGGGGAGGACTTGACTTGGAGTGAGTTCAAGAGGCTATTCTGAAAGAAGTGTCTATCATAGATATACTTTGATGATAGGGAAAAAGAATTCTATGAGCTAAAGATGGGATTGATGATAGATGAGGAGTACACTAGTAGGTTCTTGGGGATATTGAGGTATATGCCTTACCTCAAGGAGGAGAAGGCCAAGATTCAAGGATTCATTAGTGGATTACCGATTGCATTCAAAGACAAGATTGAGTTTGATGAGCCTAGATCATTGGAGGAGGCCATCCAAAAGTTAAAGCATTGCTATGAGAAATCAAAGAGCAGATCTGAGACTAAGTAGGATTGGAAGGGTAATGATTATAATAAAGGAAAATGGGGCAAGAAGTGAGCAAGACCTCAGTGTGTAGGTAATAAAGATAATTTATCGTTATTTAAGAAGTTCAATGCATTTGACATAGGACATGGACTTCGATCTAAGGAGTAGAACAAGGATGCAGGTTGGAAGCCTATAGAGTGTTGGACTTGTGGCAAAGATCATCGTAGGAGATATTGTACACAACATCAGGGTGGTGGACTGCAGATCTACAGTGCTCAGGGGGCACAAACAGTGGGAGATGTCAGGCATAGTATTCCTAGGATCTATGTAGTGCTAGATAACAGTCAAGCAGATTAACATACGTCTATTATCGATATAAATGGTAAGCTTTGTGATCAAGTTGTTTCTATTTTGATTGACCTTGGATCTAATTATAGTTATGTTAATCGTAACCTGGTGGATAAGTGCGGCTTGAAGAAAGAAGTGCATTCAGAGCCTTGGTTAATGTAGTTGGCTATGGGTACCAAGAAGAAAGTTCATCATTGGGTAAGAGCTTGTGCATTTGATTTGAATGGTATGCCTACCTCAGCACATTTGAATGTATTATCGTTGGGATCATACAATATGTTGTTGGGAATGGATTGGTTTTACCTTCATAGAACCAAGGTGGATTGTTATGACAAATCCATTGAGTGCTTGGATGACAATGGGGAATAAAGAGATTTTCAGGGTAAGAAGGAAGCAACATCAGTTAGAATGGTGACAACTAGGCAAGCTAAGCGTAGTCACAGGAAAGGGTGTGTGTTATTTGCAGTGCAAATTTCTAGTGACAAAGGTAAGGAAGCTGAGGATGCATATGTTTTGAGCAATTACCCAGTTCTACAACAATTTTAGGATGTATTCCTTGCAAATATTTCAGAGTTGCCACCTCACAGGGAGGTAGAATTTTCTATTGAGTTGGTGCCATGGGAAGCTCTTTCATCAAAGGCACCTTACAGGATGAGTACACCTGAGTTGGTAGAGTTGAAGCTGTAGTTGAAGGAAACGCTTGACAAGGGATACATTAGGCAAGGTGTATCACCATGGGGTGCATCGGTACTGTTTGTGAAGAAGGATGGTACTCTTAGGTTGTGCATTGACTACAGGTAGTTAAAGAAGTGACCATCAAGAACAACTATCCGTTATTGAAGATTGATGACTTGTTCGATCTGTTGGAGGGAGAAGCAACGTTATCAAAGATTGATCTAAGATCTGGATATCATCAGGTACGCATTAAAGAAGAGGACATACACAAGAAATATTTCTGGACTAGGTATGGGCATTATGAGTTTGTTGTACTTTCATTTGGTTTAACTAATGATCCAACTACCTTTATGTGCTTGATGAGTAGTGTGTTGTGTCCGTATTCGGACAAGTTTGTTATTGTGTTCATTGACGATATATTGGTATATTCTAAAAATGAAGAAGAGCACGTCGAGTATTTAGCAGCAGTGTTGAGATTGTTGAGAGAGCATTAGTTATATGCTAAGATCAACAAGTGCATTTTATTTCAGACTGAGGTACACTACTTGGGACATGTGGTTTCCAATGATGGCATAATAGTGGACCCAAAAATGGTAAGAGCTATCATGGAGTGGGAAAATCCCAAGAATGTGCATGAGATGAGATATTTTATGGGGTTAGCAGGTTATTACAGGAGGTTCATGAGGAACTTCTCGCAGATTGCTTATCCTATGACATCATTGCAAAGGAAAGGTAAGAAGTTTGAATGGACTGAGAAGTGTGCTATCAGTTTTGAGCAGCTTAAGCAGTTGTTGACACATGCACCCGTGTTAAAGATTGTAGATCTAGATAAAGAGTTTGTAGTATGTAGAGATGCTCGCAAGAGAGGAATTGGTGGAGTCCTTATGCAGGATGGATAGGTGGTATGCTATGAGTCATGGAAACTGAATAAGCATGAGAATAACTACCAGACACATGATCTTGAGTTGGCAACGGTCATACACACATTGAAGATGTAGAGGCACTATCTTCTTGGTAGGCAGTTTGTATTAATGAGTGATCACAGTGGTTTGTGGTATCTATTTGACTAACCGAATCTGAATGGCAGACATGCTCAGTGGTTGGCCACAATCAGTAAGTTTGAATTTGAGATCATTTATATCAAAGGTAAAGAGAATAGGGTGGAAGATGTTATTAGCAAGCGGATATAGGTAAATCACATAGAAGCTATGAGATCCTACGAGACATATTTACAGGATAGGATCTTGCAGGCAGCTCAATAGGATGATAGGTATATGGAGATTGTGCACATGTTGCAACAGATTACAGGTACATGTATATGTATTGATACAGGTATAGGTACAGGCAGTGGTATAGGTACAGGTACATGTAGTGGTACGAGTATAGGTATAGGTAGTGGTACAGGTACATGTACAGATGCGGGTGCACACGATGTGGACTATCATCTGATGGTAGATGGATTGGTTAGATTTAGGGACATGATATATGTGCCAGATAGCAGTGAGATTAAGAAGGTGATATTTAGGGAGTTTGATGCGAAACCATATTCAGGTCACCTGGGTTATCAGAAGACGTTGACAGTAGTGAAGAAATTCTATTATTGGTCGAACTTGAAGAGAGACGTAGCAGAGTTTGTGGCTAGGTGCTTGGATTTTAAACAGGTGAAGGTAGAGTGTAAGCATCCAGGTGGACTATTACAACCAATTACAATTATAGAGTGGAAATGGCAGGTCATTTCTATGGAATTTATCGTAACTTTACCGAGGACAGTGAGACATCATGATTCCATCATGGTAGTGGTGGACAGGTTGACAAAAGTAGCACACTTCATTCCAATGAATTCTACATTCTCAATGAGTGATGTAGCACAGGTATTCTTCAAGGACATGGTCAGATTGCATGGAGTTCCAAAGAATATTGTGTCAAACAGGGATCTGAAGTTCACTTCCAAGTTTTGGGAGTTATTTGCAGGTTTGGGCACAGAGTTTGCCTTCATTATAGCTTATCATCTGTAGAAAAATGGATAGACAGAGAGGGTCAACGGGAAATTGGAGAACATGTTGAGGATGTATGTGATGCATCAATAGCAGAAGTGGGAAGAGTACCTTCCATTGGTAGAGTTCGCTTATAACAATGGGTATCAGGAATCATTGAGGATGAGTTCGTTTGAGCCACTGTATGGGCGGAGTTTCAATACTCCCACTAGTTGGAACGATCCAGTTAATAGGGTGTTGATTGGACATGACATGTTGGTAGACATGGAGTGGGAAATGCATGTAATTAAGAAGAATTTGAAAGCAACACAGGATAGGCATAAGAGCTATGTAGATCAGAATAGGTTGTTCAAGGAGTTCCAAGTTGGGGAACAAGTGTACTGGCACATCAAACTGAAGAAGATCTCCTTGCAGATTGCATCATGTGCCAAGATGGCACCCCAGTTTTGTGGACCTTTTGGGATTATTGAGAGGATTGGGCCAGTATCCTATCAACTTGCACTGCCTCTAACAGTGGAATTCCACAATGTTTTCCACGTGTCATTGCTTAAGAAGTATGTTAAAGATGTTGATCATGTGATTGAATGGTCTGTATTGCAGATGGAGCCAGAAGGAGAATTCGAGCAGGAACCGTAGTGCATTTTGTAGAGAAAGATGTTCATGCTCTGGAACCGAGCAATCAAGCAGGTTAAAGTGCAATGGAAACACTTTGGGCCTGATGAAGCTACATGGGAGATGACGAATCAAATCGGGCTATGTATCCTTCCTTATTTTCTAGTTGGGCAGATTTTTTGGTATATCTATTTGGTATATCTTTTGGTACATTTTTTGATGATGTTTGGTATATGTACATATGTATATGGATGTAAATACCGCCATGAGATATGTTATAAAGCTCCATTAATCGATATGGATGTGATGGCATTATGATGTTATACTTGCTATGTTTTCATGCTGGTTTGCTTCTCAGTAGGATGATCATTGTAAATATTGCAATGAGCTAAGTTATAAAGATCCATGGGTAGTATGTTTTGCTTACAAAAAGATGTAGCCTTGTTAGTTGTAGATGTTATCGAACACCAAGGGCAGTGTTCCCCTAAGGGGGAGGGTTATGTAACAACCTTGGTGAAAGATCCATGTAAAAGTTAATAAAGGAAAAATAATAACCATGGTTGATGGAACACTTATTCCAAGTTGAATATTTTGAAAAATCATAGTGATGGGGATCACTAGTTATTGATTAATGGCTAAGGAAATTGGAAAAGGCAATGGTGAAGGCTTTAAAAAGGAAAAATGGAATTTTTGGCACATTTATTTATGAAAATATTGGAAACTAAGAGAAAAGGGAGGTGAAAGGTCACAGGTTGCATGTGAGGAGGAAAATGAAGGAAAATAATGGAAAATGAAGAAATTATAGGCCTTATTAATAAAAAGGCTTATGAGGACTAGTTCATAGACTTTTGCCAGTTCAGTTTTGGATTTCTCTATTTAATATCTCTCTCTCATACTCTTGGACACATTTTTCTTGGAACACTGTTGGATAGTGTGGCATACTTGAAGTTTTGGAGCAAGAACGCAAAGGAAGAGCAAGAAAGGGCAAGAGGACATTAGGATCAACAACTACAATGGGTTTTTCTTGCACGTACCGAGTTTCATGTATGTTTTCCTCGCTAGTTTTGGCATGCATGTCATATGCATGTGGTTTATTGGGCATGGTCTGTAATTGGCATGGAGGATTTCTTGGATTGAGAGTTGAATTTCCTAGCCTTTCCATTTCCTGAATAGCCATGGTGTTGTGGATTTATTTCTTTGTTTTTCTGGTTGGTTCTCATGTTTCCTTTAGATTGGGTTGAGTTACTAGTTCCTAGAAGCCCTAGTTGGAAAAATGCTCTGGAAGCCCTGTAACATCTTGGGTTGAGTTACTAGTCTTGGAATCCTTGGTTGGACAAACACTTTGGAAGCCCTTGGTGGGTTGAATTACAAGTCCTGGAAGCCCTAGTTGGACAAACGCTCTGGAAGCCCGATGACAGCTGTGGGTTGAGTTACTAGTCATGGAAGCCTTGGTTGGAACAAATGCTCTATAGCCCTAGAAGGCTTGGGTAGAGACCAATTTGATGATGGTTTTGTGATGTCTGACTGTGAGGTGGAATCACTATTTGATGGGTTGAGGTGGCTTGACGTCTGGAAGCCCTGGATGGTTTTGATTGATGTGTTATATGAGATCTCACATTCATGCTTGGAATATGGCATGGGGGTTACTGATTGAAGAGATATTTGTCTCAACCATGTCTACAGTCAGGTGGTTCGTGGAAGTCCCACAACTGGTTGGCCTTTACATTAGTATTATGAAGTTATTTCTCCTTTTTATTTCCTGAGTATTATACTGATTTATATGTGGATTATATGGTAGTTATTTCCTTGGTATTTCTGTTGTTATTATGCTGGTTATGAACATGTATTGTGACAGTGGTTATGCATGGTTCTAATAATGTTTTTACTTGTAAATGAATGAAGAATGTATCTATGGCCTAATGGATGAACCTGTAGCTAATGTGTTGAGACATTAATGTTTCGTATCGCTTCTCAGATGAGCATGAGACCCCTTTTCTCATATATGTTGTTTAAACCTATAGATTACATATTTGTGACATGTTTGACGGAATTCCTGTCATGGCTAGTAGGGGTCCAGTCAAGTCCTTGTTCAAGTAATTGCATTTGTATAATTGTTTTGTTGTTACCTTTCAGTTCTGAAAGTGTCATTTAGTTCTAGGCAGGGAACTAGGCTCGGGGCCTGAAAAAGTTGCTCAAATCCCAGAGACGAAGGCACAACACTAGACAGAAAATTCCCCAAACTCATGCATACCCATGCTATGGGAGCATTTGAAGCCTCCTGGATGCATGCTAGTCCATATCAAGGGAGCATCCGGGGGTTTAATGGTCTGAAAACTCAGTGGGACCCAAGGGTTGATTACCTAAGTGGTTGAGATGGCTCCTGGGAGTTTTTTTGCTGATGTGGAAAGTTTGTATGGTGTGTTTCCATCAATTACCTTCCTTAACTGACACATAGGGAGTCAAATCATATCATAGTAACTTCTTGTGACAAGTTTACCCTAGTTGACTAGTTACTTGGGTAGATGTGGGAGGATGGTGTTACAAATAATTATTAAGTTATTAAGCCAAGAGGCTGGATGTTTAAGTATGTTCGTCCGACCATCCATTGAGTTTACACATGCCCTTTTAAAATAAAAATAAATTATGCTCTAAATAGAAAAATAATGTCGACTATAAAAAAAAAAAAAAAAAAAAAAAAAAAAAAAAAAAAAAAAAACACTTATACTTTTCAAAAATATTTTAATAAGAGATTTAAATAATTTATTATAAGATCTATGTTAACTAATTTATGCCGATATCAACTTTATATATATGCGTGTGTTAAAATAAAATATTCTAATATTGTATATTATATAATTCTAAAACCCAGTATGAGGGGGATGTGTAACTATTGTGTAAGTATGTCCGTTCATCTTGAGTTGACACAAGCCCCTTTAAAATAAAAATAAATTATGCTCTAAATAGAAAAATAATGTCCTCTATAATAAAAAAAACTCCAATATTCTCTAAATTAATTAGAAGTAAAAAAATGTGTGAGTAATAAATTTGACGTGCTCACCCATGAAAACTACCTGAATTGAATATGATACCTTCATTGGATAGTATCACTGCTTTAAATGGTTTTAATGACATGCATTTATTATAAACTTTGGAATGTTGGCAAAGTGTTGTAAATATTTGGGTGTGCTTTATAGGGAATACATATAGATCCCCTTGTTTTTTTAAGCAATATTTTAGGAAGTTATTATACTATAATACATGTTTTAAGATGTAATTTTACTACTACAATTTATTTATTAAGGTTGAATATATATATATATATATATATATATATATATATATATATATATATATATAATTTGATTTTATGGTGAGTTAAGTTAGATATGAGATTTTTTTGTTGGTGTGATAAGAGACCCTACTTCACATAAGGAGAACCTCTTCTTTTTTAATGAGACAAGGGACCCCTCCACACAAGCATTTGATTGTTAAATTCTAAGAAAGTGTATATACTTTACTCCTTTATATTTGAACCTATAATATTTTAAGAGGAAATATATATTCTTAACCATTAGACCTCTTTTTATGTGACAAACGATTTGATTGTTAAATTCTATGGAAGTGTACATACTTTACCCCTCTTTATATTTGAACATGTGATGTCTTAAGATGAAACATATATCTTAACCATTAGACCCACTTACACTATATAAAATTATTAAAAATATATTTTTTGAATTTTAATACAAATAATTTATTTTTATTAAAAATAAATTAAAAAAATTAAACATTTATTTAATTTTATATTTAAGTATGCAATAGAAAATAAATTTGAAGTAATACTTTAACAAATATAATGTTATTGGGCACTTTAGAGGAATGTTGTTATCCTCCCTACTTAGATTTAATTCTCGTATATGACATGTTGAGGTGATAATGTGCATATCCTTGAAAGGCTTTGAGCATTGTTCTCTAAGAGTCCCTCGAGGATCTAAACATTTACATTATCAATAAGGAAAATAAAGATATTTCTTTAGGAAAGTATGTGTGTGTGGGCGCAATTTAATAATAGACAAACTAACCTTTTTCCTCAAATTCAATGATACAATTCCGGGTGTGATTGTGAGTTCTTGTTATTTAAAATGTTTCTTTAATGTATAAATGGATGTAGTGCCCCAGGGAACTTGAACTTTGCAAATTAAACAAATTAAAGGTATGATTCTTAAAAATCTCTACTATCTCTATTGGATTTTGGAAAAATTGACTAGAAAAAATGCCCAGGAAAAAGGCCATTTTGTGTTTGTGTATATATATATATATATATGTATGTATGTATGTATGTATGTATGTATGTATGTGTATATATATATATATATATATATATATATATACATATATATATATATATATATATATATATACATATATATATATATATATATATATACATATATACATATATATATATATACATATACATATATACATATACATATATACATATACATATATATATACATACATATATATATACATATATACATATACATATATATATATATATATATATATATATATATATATATATATATATATATATATATATATATATATATATATACATATACATATACATATACATATAGGCATGTTTATTTTGGAATAGGTTTTCCAAAATTTTAATTTAATTATCAATAATTATTAGATGGATAGTAGAGATTTAACCTCCATGGAATATTACTAAATGTTTTTAGTAATAGTCATAAATTAAAGGTTGAGATTTATATGAAAAGTAGTTACACCTTCGTTTTCCTTTTTTTAAATTGATTAATTGCCTAAATCTTCTTATTTCAACTTAATGTAGATGATGATCTACTGACTTTTTTTATTATCTTTTTAATTGAGGGCCTAGATTGATTATCAAGGGAATATGCTCATCATATGCTTAGTCTTAATGCTTGTCAACGATTGTAGTGTATTAAAGAGTTTGTCACGAGGCTCTTCCCACCAATTTCCTAGGGATTTGAGATTACAGAAATTCTAATAAGTTCCTATATGATAAGTTCCTCATTATTATTTATAACATTCATTTATATATAAACAAATTTTATTTAGCAAAATGGTCGATTACTTTTAATAAACTTAAAAAATTAGATTCATGTCATGTGGCTCCCCACCCACCAATTTCCTAAGGATTTAAGATTATTCCATTTCTAATAAGTTCCTCCATGATAAGTTCCTTATTATTATTTATAACATTCATTTATAATTTTTTTTTTCTTAAGTTAAAGTTGACCCATAACCTTTTTGTACATGGTTAATCAGGTCAATGTGTGCATTAGTAAGACATTATTCAAGTTGCAATAGTTTTTTTGGTTATATTTATGAAGCCTTTGGCTATATCAACCACATTAATATTTTTAATGTGGTTGTACCAGTTAATGAAAAAATGGCATATGGACAAGTTTCACATGAAATGAGTTATGCTTTTTTGAATATGTGGTATTAATAAGTCATGTTATTGGTCCATGGTATTGTAACAAAGCCTATTTACAAATTAAGAATCTACATGCTAAAGTGGGGGTCAATCTTCATGGTTAAGAATCTTGTTACATGTTTTTATAAATGTATATAAGTTTAACATATATATATATATATATATATATATATATATTAAAATAAAGTTATAGTTTAGTTAATTTTTATGATCTTTTTAATTTTGGCATATGAAATGTGTCATGAAGTATGTGTTTTTGCTTATCATGAATTGATGTCTATTTGTGTTTACCAACCATTTAATTTATATGGTTCCACTAGCAATAAATTATATTAAATATTAATATTAATAATTGAAATTTAATAGGAATAGTATTATGAAAGAATAAATTTTCAATCATGTGCTATTAGAATATTTAGACACTTAAAAGTTAATTAATATCAACTTGGTTTAATGTATCTCTAGGTAAAAGTGTGTTTCTTTAGTAAGCATTTGTAATGATATAATTTGACAGTCACTATATGTTATACAAATAGAGTGATCCAACAACTCATATCCTTCTCAATACTAACGACCACTGAAACGTGTTTTAACACCAAATTGGCCCATGATCTCTATTTAAAGGGCATGGAAAGATATTTGTTGATGACTAATTGTGATAAATTCTCTTACATACATTTTTCTCTTTTAGATTAATAAAATATCTTAAGTGGCCATGTTGGCTAGGGCCATGGATCATTTCCATCTTACATGGTTTTAACTTTGTAAAAACATCATTGATATTTGATTTGATTATGTGAGTGGTTACTTAAGGTGTTCATCCTATGTGGAATACCTTTCTTTCCAAATCATGGTATCATAGCTCATTTGATGAGCTGACATGCAACAATTGTTTTTTGCGTTTTGGTATTTTTGTGCATTTTTGAGCTCAGTAGATTGTTCCTTTGTGTCTAGATCAACGCTTTCAATCAAAAATGTTTTTCATCTCAGTTGAAAATATTTCCATTTAGCCAAGATACAACCTTTTTTTTAGGTCAAAAAATATAAATTATGAATATATCATTTATTTATTTTAATTATTTTTTTTTAGAGTTAATATTTTAATTTTCTATTTTTATTCCGCTTACTACTTTTTCCAATATACATATACACTTTTCCATATGCTCTATGCAATCTTGACAAACTAGAAAAAAAGTGGAAATACATTTTTTTACTACACATTTTTTTTCCATGCAATATATACATGTTTTACAAATTAGAAATAGAGAGAAAACTTGAATGTTTTGGGGGTAAATACCAAAGATCTAATCCCACTATTGTTGAGATTCATAAATTATTTTGTAAATTATTCATAAATCACTTATTCATAAAAATGTGCTTATAAATAGTATTTGAGAAAGAAGGGAATATTTTTCAACTCAACATCCTTATTACCCATCCATCACCATGTGGACCATCTTCTACCTACAACATAAATGCTTTTCTCAAATATTTATGCATTTTTTTAAACATGCATAACTTTCACATCTTATGCTCATTTTCAATGTCATTTTTTCAAACATTAAACTCTCTTATGTACATTTATCTAATAATTTTCTTAAGTGGCCACATTATTTAGGGCCATGGATTGTTTCCATCTTACAAGGTTTTAACTATGTAAAAACATCATTTCTATGATCTTTGATCAGATTATGTGAGTGGTTACTAAGGTGTTCATCTTGTGAGGAATACCTTGCTTTCCAAATCATGGTATAAAAGCTCATTTAAAGAGTTTCTTTCTTTGTTGATCAATATTTTGAACCTGTGTTGTAGCATGCAACAAAATATTTTTGAGTTTTGGTATTTTTTTGCATTTTGGGGCTAAGTGGATTGTTCCTTTGTGTCCAAAATATTGCTTTCAATTGGAAACATTTTTCATTTCACTTGAAAAGATTTCCATTTGGCCAAGATATGACCTTTTTTTGTTAGATCTGAAGATATAAAGTATGAATACATCATTTAATTTATTTTAGTATTTGTTTTAGAGTTAATATTTTGATTTTCTTTTTTTATTCCCGGCTTATTACTTTTTCTGATATACATATAATTTTTTCCATGTGTTTTATCCAATCTTAACAAATTAGAAACAAAGTGGAAAACATTTTCTTTTCTACACATTTTTTTCCATGCACTATATGCAATCTTTACAAATTAAAAATAGAGAGAAAAATTGCATTATTTTTAAACTACCAAAGATCTAATCCCATTATTGTTGAAATTCATAAATTATTTTCTTTTTAAAATTTCACTCTTTTTTTTTTAATATTCTTTTTTATTATAATTACTTTTGCATGCAACATTAACTTATAAAGTAACTTCACTGTCAAAGTGATTCTCACTTATTAAACTAGTATGAGAGTGTTGTGGCGGCTAGTATTCGACTCTAACTGACATTCTCCTCCTTCTTCTCGCGTCTACTTGTGATCATGGAGCTTGGATTTTGGTTTTGATCCTCTTTTCTCTTGTCCTTGATCTGTTTGCCTCAAAATGGGGAAAACTCCCCCTGTCACTTGGTTTCTTCACCGTATTCGGTGTCCAGATCAATGCCCACAAGCTTGATTGTGATTCCTCTTGTAGCAGCTGGATCTCACTCTTATGTTGTTGTTTGTATGAGTGTTTGGCTGAGTTCCTCTACCCCCCTTGGTTTTTGAATCATCGGCAACTTCTCATGCATCTAGTATTAATAGTTTCGCCTCTTCTTCCTCTCTTGGGTTCCTATTGGGCCTCATCGAAGTTTTCTCATGACATAGTTAAAGCATCAGATGTTAGTCTCTCTATTGCAATTCTTGTCAGCGAGGCTCCCATAGTTGAAGTTTCTTTGGGAGAATAAGCCCTTAGGGAAGCCAAGTTCTTCTCTGAAGCAGGTTTGATTTGCAGGTTCATTGGGCTTTCGCCAAAGCTTGTTGATCTACACTCCTAGATTAACGAGCATTGGAAGCCCGTCATCTCAGCTGAACTAAACATTTACCCTCTAGCCAGGGTCTTCTTCATTATTGTTTTCAACAAAGTTGGTGATCGGGCACGGATTCTTGAAGTGGTTCCTTGGTTTTGGGGCTATGCATGCCTTTCTATGTAGCCCTGGTTCCCCTCCTTCGACCCACTCTTAGCTTCAATAAATATTGCTCATGTTTGGGTAAGGCTCCCCAACCTTCCTTTGCATTTTTGAAACCTTGCTTCTTTAAATTCAATTTGAAATGCCTTAGGGAGATTTTATTTTCATAGTGAAGACACTAGACTTTACCTAAAACCCTCATATGCTTGCATATGTGTGGATATGGATTTTGGTAAGGCATTTCCTGTTGAGAGTAAGCTTACTAGGCCCAAATTTTCCTAAGTAAAATACTTGGACTACGAAAATGTTTCCTTCCACTCCAAATCCTGCTATGAGATAGGTCATTCCCTCAAGACCTGTCCCAATGCATGGAAATAAAAAATAAATTTTTCTTCCCGTAAGCCAAAATGGTGGGTAGTTGCAACCTTCGATAAGTATTCAATCTCCTCCAAGGCTCTTGAGTCCTCCTTCAGTTTCAAGAAATGAGTGTGGTGCATGGAAGGGTTTAAAATTTTTTGAATCACCATATGGAAAGTCTCAAGCTATACCTATTTCATCTGAAATTCCTATGAAGGTATCTAATACTGAGGCAGATATGGACTATGCGAAGACAACAAATGCTTCATTTGCATCTCTAGAGAATTCTAAAAAGAAACATACCTCAGTACGAGAACCCAATATCTTGGACATAGGTAAAAAAAAATTGATTCAGTGGGGCCCACACCCTCATCAGTAAAAAATGGGAAAGTGATATCGTGCACAGACCAAGCGGAAGCAATTTTTCCTCCTTTAGAATGCAAGGAAAATTCCAAGAGTTGAGCTTCATGAAGCACGGGCGACATTGTATAATCAACATAAAATGGGGCTTGGACCTAAGTTAAAAGATAGACGAAGGATTCTCTAGGAAAGGTGCAAATACAACCAAATAAAATTTTCAAATGGGAATGTGTTGCAAATTTATATGGATTTTAGGAGTTTTTTGGAAAATTTTCAAATGGAACATGTTTAATTGCTAAGTAGAATGTGAATGCCATGCAAGGTTCTGGGTTTCTCCTGTATGTTCTAACTCGAATCTTCAAGGATTATTAGATTATTTGCTCTTAGAAAATGTAATGGTTTGGGCCTAACCCCTACTTTTATTAATACAAATTACTTGTTATTTCTTAAAAAAAAAAGTGATTCTCACTTATTCTATAAAAGTGAGTCACTTTATAAGTAACTAGTAGCATCCCCTTGTTCTACCCATGCTTATTGTAATAATTATTATGATTGTAACACCAATGTGAAGGACCATGACTGGTTGGACCTATGATTAAACATATGATAATTATTACTATTTTTTATTTAATTAATGTAACTAAAGGTTGGATAGCCTTACGAATCCATTTTTTGAGGGAATATTGTTTCCCACCTGTTTTGCTTGAAGTCATATCCCCTACCAGCTAAATTAAAACACACAATCATTAGTGGTGTGTTGGTGAGTTAAACCTATTGAGTTCCTATTGGGTCCCTATTGCATGCTATGAATAGGTCAATACTCACCCGAAGTGGGAGGAAGTGGGAAGCCACCACATGACACATGACAAAGAGGGGATTGTACATGGATGTTTCATGTCAGGACATGAAGGAAAAGGAAGGGACACATTCGCGGGAGGATACTAAAGGACCCAAAGGAAAGGAAAAAGAGAAGTAGTGAGAGACATATTGCACTTGCTTCACATGGGGAGAGAGGATGTCCTTTTGGATAATTTTTATACTTGTTATGGGTCCTAGATTTTTGGCTCACATTGGTTCCATTTCTAACAGAAATATTTCAAGACTAATATGAGGTAATAGGTGGAGTGGTGGGTTATGATATGGATAATTGGGGATAGAAATAGATCTGATTATCAAGTCTGTAACCTAGAGTTGGTCCTTGGTGACCTTATTCTTGTGCTTCATGACTCAGGACACCAATTCCTCTGACTGTGATTAATAATTTGTTTGTTTAAGTCTGTGTGGGGCATGTATAAAGTTCAGTGAATGAACGAACCACTAGTGTAAACTTCCCAAGTGTAAGAAAAACCTCATACCCTGGATCCAACTCGGGGATTGTCAGTTGCAAGAAAGGTTGCAGTGTAGCTTGCCTATAGTTGGGATGAGAGTGGAAATTACTTCTTTAGTTTCCAACCATCACAAACTAATTTAGATAAGTATCCTTGGATTATGCATGTTAGGCTATAGATTGCAATATGCCTTATTAGATTTATGAGAGATGATTAATCCTATGCCATTTATATAAGGATGCATTCATATTCACTGCTTAAACATGATTAACCAACTAACTTGTGTACATGTGGTGATTATGAGTTACTTGAGTTATATGGGTGCAAGATATCTATTCCCTTGCAAGTTGTCAAATATGATCGTAATTAGTGATCTGTTAACACTTAGGAATGATCTGTAATTTCATGATTTTTTCTCATATTATATTTTTACAAGTTTGGGCAACTCATTGCCATAACCACAATGGTGGTCTACCTCACTAGGAGTGCAATTTATGTGTTGAGTGCATATACTAACTCTATCTTATTATTTTTTTGAGATCTCTACAAGATCATCGTGATTGCTTGTTTTAGATGTCATCACATTCATGATTTAACTTATGAATCTACGTGGTTGTTGATATTCTTATGATTTACAAAATTATTTACATGCATATGCATGATTACTTAATATGATTCCACTAACCTATTTTGGTATGTGATCTCTATAACGTAACATGTTGCAAGTATCATGGTTCATTGCCTTGTTAGAGGCTATAGAATCCCTCTTGAGAGGAGGAAGTAGTTTGGTGCATGGATGCCTAAATTTCCTTAGTTGATATGATATAGTATGTGATTTTATTCATCTGATATGTTTGTGAATCCGATGGTTATTTTCCTTCTGTTAGACTGTAAATTATTCAATAGGTGATTAAGGTTATCCATGTGCCATATGTTATTTATGATTTTGCAAATCTGATTGTTTAGAGAATTTTGTGGATGTAAACATATGTATAACTTTGCATTGTCTTGAGTATTCCTAGAGGAAGCATGATATGAGAGAGTTTCCTAATGAAATTTTGTGGATATTATGGATCTCTAACCATTTAAGACTATTTTTTGTCTTTCCTAGTAAAGGAATGAGAATGGTGCAATGTATGATATTTCAGTGGATCTAAAAGTGTTGATTGGGATTCATTTTGTGGTATAATATGATGTTGATGTGTTTGAGATGGAAGAGTAATGTTAAATATGGCTTATTTGTTTTGACTATGATAATGGGTTGGTCAATGAATCTATGGATTGTATTATGAATTAATATAATGAGTAGAATGTTACAAGTACGTGACCCCCATTTATTGTTTAATTGTTGGGGCATATATCTCATAGATTTGACTTAATAGAGGTTTTCAGATTCTTCTCCATTGTCTCAACTCTCCAACGAGGTCTCTCAGGTTTGATATGGTGCCTTGAAGATCGGGATATAGCTTCTAGAGACAAAGACCCTGGAACTGTTAATTAGGTTCATGGATGCATCCAATCCATTGATTTAGAACCAATATTATTTATCCCACATTCATGGTGGAAAAAGGTAATGAGAGTGTTTATATTGTATTTATTTTACCATGGGTTATGTAAAGCAAAACCTGGAGTGTATGGAGGAGGAGGGTGCATGAGTTATAATTTTAACCTAATGTGGAAGACCAACCTCATGTGAGTTAGAGATTTATAGAATCCGATGGGAGAGACAGGAAAATTCCTGTTAACTCTTTTCATTCGCGCCTCCCATCAGTGCACTCGATATTGGACATGGTACACTTTAATATTGAAAAAATTTGATGGGCGGGGGGGTAAAATTCCCATTAAGGGTGACTGCTTGCACCTCCCATTAATCAGGCTAATGTGTTGATAAATGAAATGTGAACTTCGCGAGGACCCGATGGGTGTGATTGCTGGCATCCCTGCCATGTGGACATATGATGTGGATAAGATGATGGTGTGCCTCCTACATGGCAATGATTCATGGCAACTATAATCAATATTATTGAATTTTGATTTGGCCACAACTCTATGACATGTGACAGTGACATGTGGTTCCACGTGGCATAGGGAGTTCCACATGGATTCCATGTGGTAGGGGGCCACATCATTGAAAAATTTGGTTCCTAGGCATAATGGCGTGGTTGAAAGAATGCATTGAACGAAAATATTTCCTGGAAACTAACGTAGAATTCCCTGTCACGCCACAAAAGAAATTAAGTTTAGCAGTGGTCCAACTCGATAGAGGGCAATGGATAAGAGTTTGTTCTTGTAACTGACATAAAATTCCCATGCATGCCACATAAGGTCTATGTGGAACATTTCATAAGGTATGGAAAGATGGCGTTGTGGGACTTGAAATATGAGATGAGGTGGCAAGTGTCACAGATATTTGGTTATGTTGCATGGATTTCAAGTAAGTGTTGTGGATGACATGGCAAGCCATGTGGTACTATCTTGTTGATGTAGCATGAGTTAATTGGTAAGATTTGAAATGGCATAACATTAAATCCAAGGGTCAAGTTGAGATAAAATTTATATTGTCAAAAAGCTCTCAACAAGCTGAAGACGATGGTAATAACTATTTTGGATTTTGACAAAATTGCTAAAAGATGAATTTTGTGAGCCCATCTTCATAATAGACCTTGAAGATTGGGTTAATTTTGATGTAACACCTTCCACAACCCAAAAAATACCCAAGGGGGTGGGACAATGTGTTACATAACTTATTTCTAAAAATGAGTTTATAAATAGTGAATATTTTTCAAATCAGCAACCTTATTGTGCATCCATTATCATGTGGGCCATCTTCTACCTACCATATGGATTTTTTTGTCACATTTTTATGCATTTTTAAAAAGGCATAACTTTCACATCTAAAGCTCATTATTAGTGTCATTTTTTTCTAAACATTAAACTCTCTTATGTAAATTTCTCTCCTTTTATTAATAAATTGTCTTAAGTGACTATGTTGGTTAGGGCCATGGATCATTTCCACCTTACAAGGTTTTATCATTGTTATGATCTTTGATCTAATTATGTGAGTGGTTACTTAAGGTTTTCATGTTGTATGGAACACCTTGCATTCCAAAACATGGTATTAAAGTTCATTTGAAGATCTTCTCCCATTATTGATCAAGATTTTGAACTTGTGTTGTTACACGCAACAAAATATTTTTGAATTTTGGTAATTTTGTGCATTTTGGGGTTGAGTAGATTGTTCCTTTGTGTCTAGATCATTGCTTTCAATTAGAAATGTTTTTCATTTCACTTGAAAAGATCTACATTTAGTCAATATATTTTCTTTCTTTTGTTAGATCTAAAGATATATAGTAGGAATACGACATTTATTTTTTTTTATTGTTTTTTGATTTCCTATTTTTATTCCTAGTTTACTACTTTTTAAAATATACATATACTTTTTCCATGTGTTCTATGCAGTTCTATGTGATCTTGACAAATTAGAAACGAAGTGGAAAATATTTTCTTTTCTAAGGAAAAATTTCCATCCATGATACACAATCTTTACAAATTAGAAATGGATAAAGAACTTGCATTTTTTAGATAAACTAGCAAAAATCTAATCCCATTATTATTGAGATTCATAACTTATTTTCTTTTTGAATTTTTCATTTTTTTTACTTTAACATTTTTTTTATTATAATTAATTTTTGCACATAACATTAATTTATAAAGTAACTCAATTGTCAAAGTGATTCTCACTTATTCTATAAAAGTCAGTCACTTCATAAGTGACTTATTCATAAAAATGAGCTTATAAATAGTGTTAGAGAATGAAGGGAATATTTTTCAACTCAACAATGTTATTGCACATCCATCATCATGTGGGCCATCTTCTACCTACCATATGGATGCTTTTGTCACATTTTTATGCATTTAAAAAAAAAACACAACTTTCACATTTGAGGTTTGTGGATGTTTTTGTCACATTATTATTATTTTTTTTAAAAAGGCATAACTTTCAAATGTGAAGCTTGTTTTTAGTGCCATTTTTTTAAAACAATCTATTATTTTGAGAACTTTTCATCAAAATACTCAATTTAAGCTTTTGAATCCATATTACTTAAATAATTTTATATGCGTACTCCAAGTGATCTTTTATTTACTAGTGCCAACTGCTTCTCACTAAAAACCCATATGGACAATGTACTAAGAAGTAAATTATTGTATTGGATTACCTTGGGAAATGAAACAAACCCCCATTGACATGAAAAGAAATCCAAATGGGATAATAATAATGACAATGCACATGTATTAATTGGAATGTCCATTTCTCTTGATTTATGGCTTCATATTCAAGGAATTGATAACCTGTATGAAGTTTGAGATAAGATGAACAAGGTATTTGGAAAACATAATGTGATTTAATTTGATCAGCTTGAAAATATTATAATGCTGTGAAGTCCAAATGATTTTCATTTCACTAAATATTATTTATCTAAGTTCAAAACAATTATACTTTTACTTAAATATTATAAAATCGCTATTAAGAACTATTAATGCACATATGTTGTTCTTGCTAAGCTTGGCACTGCATATTTTGTATTTGTGTCTACCTTTTATGCTAGAGAGAAGTTTTAGGAGCTTCATATCAATATCCCACTCTTAAATATTTTTTTGACTCTCTAACTAGAGAGAAAGACAAACTCTTGCATTTTGGAGTAATCAACACTCTAGGTACATGCAATAAATCCTTAGTGGCCTAATAGAAAGATAAAACCAAGCATGCAAAGAAGCAACATCCTCTCAAAAACAAATGAAACAATAGTTCCAAAATTTATCTATGAGCCTATACTACCAATACTGAAAATTCAATTAAAATAAAAAAGTAAGAATACTAGTAGGCATTGGAATTTTTGTATGTGAAATGGTCATTTGCCCAATTTTGAGCTGCTATACTAGTCTGCGAACTGCAAAGTTTCATATTTCCATATAGGGTATATTTCATAATTATGACTTTATTAATCATATTTTATTTTGAATCTAGAGAGAAAATTGAGCCTGTTTATAATCTATGGATGTTCAAGACCTTTTTAACAATTTATCATATGCTTGATTTTGACCCCCATCTACTGAAACAAAATTTTACAAGATAACAAATTAATCACTTGATGAAACCCTCTAAAGATATCATTCTTTTATATTTCTTAGTTGGTAGTTGTTTTTACCCCAAATCAAAAAGTGATTCCCCCAAAATTACCCTTTTTCTAAATATTAAAAAGATTAAAATTACAACATTTTTCAACCATGGAATTTAAACCCTACAACATTGTTAAAAAAAGTATTAGAATCAACCCCTAAATAAAAAATTGGTGTTATCAATGACACTCCCTTTTTCTTTTCATGTTAAAGTTATAACTAGTTTGAAACTATGGTCTTAGCAAATGACACTGTTGCAACCAAAACATTAAAATCAACCCCCAAATCTAAAGGTTGTGTTATCAATATCATCCCCTTTTTATTTTTGAGGTTAAAGTTACAACTTGTTTGAGGTCATTTCCTTGACAACTAGTACCATTGCAAACAAAACCATAAAATTATCCTTTAAATTAGTAATTTTACTAGTAACATCTCTTATTTTATTTTTTTTAATTAAAATGATATTGAACTTGAAAATTAAATCTTAAAATCAACTATCAAATTAAAATAAGGTGCCACTAGCATCATCTCTTTTATCTTGTTAGGATATTCCGACACATAGGAAATAGTTAAGTACAACTTGGTCTAGTATAGAGTTAGGTATAGAGTTAGGTAAAGTGTGTTTCTTTACCGTTATACATTTTGTAACTTACAATCCGACGGTCACGATATGTAGTGATCCGACGGTTCATTCTCTCCTCGGTATTACCGACACTTGATCCGTGGCTTGACACCCGATTGGTCCATGATCTCTATTTAAAGCGCATGGAGGGTCATTTGTAGGGTAATCCGTGCATGAGAGAAGCATATGTAAATTTTCATTCTTTTATTAATAAATTGCCTGAAGTGGCCGCGTTGGCTCAGGCCGTGGACTGTTTCCCTCTTTGAGGGTTTTAACCACGTCAAAAATACTGGTGTATTGATCTGCGATCTGGTTGTGAGCAGTGTCCTTTGGTGTTCTGTCTAAGGAACTTACCCTGTAAGTTCCTACATGGTATCAGAGCTATTTGAGGGCCGCATCCGTTGGTGATCCAAATCTGAAGCCGGTAGAACTGCATCCGACTGTTGTTTCCTAGATCTACTGTTTCTGACTGCTTTCGGGCCGAGAGGACTGCTCTGTTGTGTTGGGAGCATCTGTTCCAGTGAGGAACCCCTTTCGTTTCATGCGAAAAGGTTTCCGGTAGCCCTAGCTGCGTCATTTTTAAGATCTGGAGGTATACAGCGTTTATTTGCAGTTTACAGTTATTTTCTCTCTATTTATTTCGGTTTCGGTTTATTTAGCCTTTTTTATTACCGGATCTATACCTTTCATTTCTGCGTATGCTCTTTGCCCTGCGATGTTGTGCGATCTGGGCAAATCAGAAACAGAAAGGAAGGATTTTTCTCATGCGTATGCTCTTTTCCCTGCGCCTTAGTGTGATCTCGGAAAATCAGAAACATTGAGAAAAATATTTAGTTTCCAGCTAAAGCTAACTTTGAGCCGCAAGGTTCATTTTTGAAAATATTTAGTTTTTCGGCTAAAGCTAACTTCGAGCCGTAAGGTTCATTTTCTTTGCATGTCTGTGTTGGGTTTTGTGTTTTTTGTTTTGTAGGGAAAAAGAGGTTTCTCAAAGCAAGCACGCAACCCCCCCCCCCCCCCTCTCTCTCTCTCTCTCTCTCTCTCAAATTTTTTGTATAGCTCAATTGGTTCAAAGCTATTTTAAGAGAGTAGAGGTCTTGGGTTCAAGTCTCCATTTTGTGGGGGCGGACTTTTTCATTTCCGCACATTCCCGCACTTCGTCGGCAACTTCATCAACTTGTTTTCAAAAAGCCATAACTTCTTCATCCGGAAGCCGTTTTCAGAGCCGTTTTTTTTAAACCAGCCTAATTTTTCGAGATCTATCCATTGGAACACTTATTTTCAGCATCTTTAGCTTCAGTTTCCATTGAAATGGAAAGTCAATACCAAGTTACCCTTGACAACACCAACTACTTCCAATAGTTGTCCTACATTGAGGATTTACTTAGAAGTAAAGGTCTATACAGAATAGCCTCAGGCCAAGAAAAGAAACTGAAAGATGAAGATAAAGATGCTAAATGGGAAAATAGGCAAGATCAAGCACGTGGATTGATAGGGATGTCTATTTCTCCAGATCTTAGATTCCATATTGCAGAACTTGATACTCCTGATGAAGCAATGAAACAAATCAATAAAGTTTTTGGGATTAAAAATGAACTTAGAGCCCATCAACTTGAAAATGAGTTGCTTACATTGGACCCTAATAATTTTTCTTGCAGTGAAGATTTCTTGTCCAAGTTCAAGACCCTTAGGTATCTCTTGGAAGGTGTTAAAGTTAAGAAAGAAGATAGTAACCTTATCTATTCCATTCTTACAAAGTTGGGACCAGCCTACTCTGTGTTTGTTTCCACCTTCCATCCTACAAGAGAAGCCTTTATTTCTCAAGAACAGACTACAAGTCCCCTTCCTTTGACTCTTTTTGTGATTCTTTAATAAGAGAACAAGAAAAACTCTTACACCTTGGTCTTCTTAATCTTGGAAACTCTTCCAAGAAAGCGTTAGCCGCCCAACAGCAACCAAATTCAAAGAATCCTAAGAAGTAATATCCTAAAAAGAATGGTCCTAAACCAAACAAGGGTCCTAAGCAATCTCAGACTCAAAATGAAAAATCATTTCAACAAAATGATAAGACAAATAAAAACAAATGGAAGAAGACTGATAGACATTGCAACTTTTGTAATTGAGATGGCCACTTAGAATCCAAATGCTTTAAGAAGATGGAAGCCTTGGAAGCAGCGATGAAGAAACATAACATCCATGTGGAGCATTCTTCAACTTCAACTTCATCTTGAGGAATGGCACTTTCTGCATGTGGTTTTCAATCATCTCGGTCTGGTTATGCATTAAATGTATCTTCTTCTTCTCATTCTCATGAGTGGCTCATTGATTCTGGAGCTTCTTATCACATGGCCAAAAACAAAGCCATGTTTTCTTCTTTAAATGATTGTAACACCAAAAATATATATGTTGGTGATGATAGATCTCTTAGTGTTGTAGGGACTGGAACTGTTCATCTAGACAATGGTCAGTTTAATGATGTATTATGTGTTCCAACCTTATCCTGCAACCTTCTATCTGTATATCAGATAACTCATTCAGGTGAAGGTAAAATAGTTGAATTTTCACCTCATGATGTTGTAATCAAGGACCTAAGAGATCCTAAAAATATTTTAGCTACTCGCATTGCTGATGATTCTACAAGGTTGTATAAGTTTCACAACTTTGGGTCATCAAATCTTCCCTCAGTATTTGTTGCTCATAACGATGAAGTGAGCAAACTTTGGCATGAGCAATTTGGTCACTTAAACTATCGCTCCCTTCAGCATCTATGTAAAGAAAATATGGTGACAGGTCTTCCTATGGTATCTTGCAGAGATGGTGTTTGTTCCGGATGTGTACTCGGAAAACATCATTGGGACAGTTTTGAAAAACGTGCCTCTTGGCACGCCTCAGCCCCTTTACAGCTTGTGCATAGTGATTTATGTGGTCCACTTCCAGTTGTGTCATTCTCTGGCTGCAAGTATTTCTTAACTTTCATTGATGATTTCTCCAGACGCACTTGGGTATACTTCTTAAAACTCAAGAGTGAAGTATTTAACACATTTTTGGCCTTCAAGGCCTTTGTTGAAAAACAATCTGGACATCAAGTTCTTAAGCTAAGATATGATAATGGCGGAGAATATGTTAAAAACACATTCATCAACTATTGCACTAAGAATGGAATTCAAATGCAACATACTGTTCCATATACTCCACAACAAAATGGTGTAGCTGAAAGGAAGAATCGCACCTTAAAGGAAATGGCTAATTGTATGCTACAATCTAAAGGACTTGGTCTTAGTGTTTGGGTAGAAGCAATTAATTGTGCAAATTACATAATAAATCGCACTCCTACTAAGGCTTTAAAGAATATCACTCCAGAAGAAGCATGGAGCTCAATCAAACCAGATGTAAGTCACTTTCGTGTTTTTGGAAGTGAAGCGTGGGCCCATATTCCAGATGAAAAGCATAAAGCTTTAGAACCTAAGAGTGAAAAATGTACTTTTGTTGGATATTCTGAAGATATCAAAGGCTATAGACTTATTCCATTTAAGTCCAAAAATGTTATCATTAGAAGAGATGTAAAATTTGATGAAAATGTATCGGCCTGCGAGCCTAGACCGGCGGATGTGCCACCTCTTCCTATCTCTTCTACTTTTGAAAACATTTCTTCTTCAGATGATGAAAGTGAGGATGACAATCCTCCCCCACCATCTCAGGATCCTCCTTTAGCTCCTCAGCTTCCAAAATGGGTTCGTGCTACTCGAGATGCAGCAGGTGATCTTGCCAGTGATCCTACAGATCAGCGATGCACACGTTCTCAGTTTGACAGAGCCTCTTCTTTACTGGCTCAAGCTCCAATAAATTATGATCCTGACACCTTTGCAGAAGCTTCAGGCCATCCAGATTGGGAAGCAGCTATGAATGAAGAATATCATTCATTATTGGAAAATGATACATGGGATCTTGTTCCTCTACCAAAGGGACGAAAACTTGTTAGATGCAAATGGGTTTACATAACCAAGTATGGACCAGATGGGAAAGTTGATAAACATAAAGCTCGTCTTGTTGCTAAAGGTTTTTCACAGGTTGAAGGCATTGACTACACTGAAACCTTCTCCCCCGGTGCCAAAATGAACTCTATCCGTCTTGTTCTTTCCCTTGCTGCCTCATTCAAATGGGAAGTCCATCAGATGGATGTTAAATCTGCCTTCTTGCATGGGGACTTGCATGAAGAAATCTACATGGAACAACCCATTGGCTTCATAAAAACAGACTCCAGCCTTGTATGTCGGCTTAAGAAATCCCTTTATGGTCTCAAGCAAGCTCCTCGAGCTTGGTATGCCAAAATGGATAGCTTTCTTTTAGAATCTGGCTTTTCTAGGTGTCATTCTGACAATACTATCTACACCAAGCAAGTGGGCAAGTCTCTTATCATTCTTGTTCTTTATGTTGATGATCTTATCCTTACTGGTAGTGATCCCAACCTTATAAACCATGTGAAGTCTAGCCTTAAAAGGAAGTTTGAAATGACAGACTTAGGACACTTACATTATTTTCTCGGTCTTCAAGTCTTGCAATCCAAGGAAGGTATTTCCCTTTCTCAGTCCAAGTATGCTTGTGATATTCTACGCCACTTTCACATGGAAGACTGTAATCCAGCCCCTTCTCCCTTTCAGTCTGGAGTCAAACTTTCAGTCACTTGTACTTCTCCTGAAGTTGATGCTACCTTATACCGTCAACTTGTAGGAAAACTTTTGTATCTACCCATACTTGTCCTGACCTTTCCTTTGTTGTTGGCCTTGTTGCTCGGTTTATGCAAAGCCCACGTGAAAGTCATTGGAAAGCAGCTAAAAGAATACTTCGTTATGTTCGAGGTACAGTTCAGTTTGGGATTCATTACAGTGCCGAAGCAGCTCCTCTATTGGTTGGTTTCACTGATTCTCATTGGGCTGGTGACCCTGATGATCGGAAGTCTACTGCCGGTTATGTGTTCACTCTTGGTTCAGGACCTATTACATGGGCTTGTAAGAAACAAGCTGCCATTTCTCTTTCATCAGCAGAAGCAGAGTATCGTGGTGCCGTAGAAGCTAGTAAGGAAGCCTTGTGGCTTCGTCAGATCCTGTCAGAGTTTGGCTTTCAGCAGCAGCATCCGACTACACTTTGGTGTGATAATCAAAGTGCCATTTAGCTATGCAAAGATCCAGTCCAACATCAGCGAAAAAAACACATTGAACTGCACATGCACTTCATCAGAAAGCTCATTCATGACCATGTTCTTGAAGTGCAATATTGTTCAACAGATGATCAAGTTGCAGACATCTTTACAAAGGCTCTCACAGAGGCGAAGTTTACTAAACTTTGATTTATGGTTGGAGTTCAGGAAGCTGTCACTAAGGGGGGATAGGCTCTAGTGCCTCCTTCCTTCTCCTATTGTGTCATATTTGTAAATCCTTCAATCCTATCCCAAGTTGTTCTTAAGGGGGGATGTTAGGATATTCCGACACATAGGAAATAGTTAAGTACAACTTGGTCTAGTATAGAGTTAGGTATAGAGTTAGGTAAAGTGTGTTTCTTTACCGTTGTACATTTTGTAACTTACAATCCGACGATCACGATATATAGTGATCCAACGGTTCATTCTCTCCTCAGTATTACCGACACTTGATCCATGGCTTGACACCCGATTGGTCCATGATTTCTATTTAAAGCGCATGGAGGGTCATTTGTAGGGTAATCCGTGCATGAGAGAAGCATATGTAAATTTTCATTATTTTATTAATAAATTTCCTGAAGTGGCCGCTTTGGCTCAGGCCGTGGACTGTTTCCCTCTTTGAGGGTTTTACCCACATCAAAAATACTGGTGTATTGATCCGCGATCTGGTTGTGAGTGGTGTCCTTTGGTGTTCTGTCTAAGGAACTTACCCTATAAATTCCTACATATCTAAACTTAAAATTACAACATTCTTAAAAATAAACACAAAAACTAATTATTATTATTATTATCCAATTTTAAGGTCACAACAAGTCAGAACACCAATGTGTGTATGAGACCCATTTGTTTGTGGGAACATGAGCCCACCTCCACACAGTGATTTGACTGTTAAGTCTACAAAGGCATACATACTCTACCCCTCTGGTTTTGAACTTGTGGCCTCTTAGGAAAAAACACATGCTCTTAACTATTAGACCCACTAATTATCGTAAAAAAAATCATAATTAAAAAAAAAAAACAAAACAAAAAACTATAAATAAATAAATAATTCATAGAGAAAACCTAAACTAACAACCAAACAATATATTTTCAAAATAAAGTTAAACAAAAATAATATATTAAATTAAGAAAGTGAAAAACATTTTTTTGAAAATAATAATAATAACAATGACAATGATTTAAACTTCATAATAGAAACTCCAAACCCATTTTTAAAAATAATAAAATATTAAAAAAAAACTAATTTGAAAAAAAAAACAATATAAATGTGAAAATTGAAATTTTATTATTGTATTTCAAATTTTGCTTAAAATCCCTTTTGGGTTTGGTGGTTATTATTATTATTATTATTACATGTAAAATATTATTTTCTTTGATTTTATTTTCAAAATACACATTTTCCTCTTTAATTTATGTTTTTTTGAAATTTATTTTCTATTTGTTTTTCCATTTCTTTTTATGGTTTTTTTAATCATAGTATTAGGTTTTCCACAATTTTCAGCTATAAAAAAATGGCGCTACAAATAGCACCTTTTTATTCAAGGGTTTATTTTAAAATTTATGTTTTAATAAGAACAATGGTTTAGGCCATGCCTTAAGACAAAGTTGTAATTTTAAGCCTCCAAAAAATTGAAGTGGTATTAGTAGCATCAAAATTTGATTTGGGGTGTTGATTTATGGATTTGGCTATAGAAATACTAGTTGTGAAGGTCACAGTTTGAAACATATAACAATTTTAACCTTGAAAATAAAAAGAACATGCTACTCGATGAATTGATTTTCAGTTTAGGGATTTAATTTACTGTTTTAGTTGTAATGATAGCTATTGTCAAGGCCATAGTTTCAAACAAGTTGTATTTTGATTGTGAAAAGAAAATGAGGGTGCTACTGGTAGCACCAATTTTCAATACAATCGTTGGTTTTTATTCATAACATTTTTGGATTTGAAATCTATGATGGAAAAATGTTGTAATTTTACCATGCCTTGCGCACCCCCAACCCCCCCGACAAAAAAAAAGGAATTATTTTAGGGGAACCACATTTCAATTTGGATGTTAATTTTTGTCAACAATGTTATGGGGTTTGAAGGCCATCATTGCAAAATGTTGTAATTTTGACCTTGAGAAAAAATGAATGATTTTATGGGAATCACTCTTCTTTTTGTAATCTTGGTAGAACCTTTCCATTACTTTTCAAAAATAAGTAGGCGATACACAATCAATATCCACTGCCAGATGGTCTCAAGTTTCACATAGGGAAACCGGTTCTGTTGACCATCTGGTTGCGTTATAAGCCAACCAAAATTTGGAAAGTTTGAGATTTTCCAACAATTAAAGGAGAACTTGACAACCTTTATAACTCAAATTAACTAGTAATGTATACCAAATGTGCCAAATTTCTTTTCTAAACACCTAAACACAACTAAGCATAAATGACCAAAAAAATATATTAAACAAGAACCAGAATAATCATTTGAAGATTTGATCATTATCGGGTCCTTAGCACTGGAACCTGGCAGTTCAGTCTGAGGCAAGCATGGAACATGATTCTCTATGTAAACAAGTCGAGAATTATGTTGCTGGATATGATGTTGGATTAACTAGAATTCCTCATTAATAACTTGAATTTCTTCTACATGACCTGAACTAGAAAGGTTTTCACCATCCAATAAGTGAAAAAGGGCTTTTGGTACTAAGAACGACAGCTGCTGGTGTGGCCCAGGTATGGAACTAAGTCTCCCAAATCCTCTAAGAGTTCTTGGTTACTGATAGTATTTTGATTTAAAATTTCAACTTCCTACTCCTAAACTATCTGGCGGGACTGTGGATGGGTCATTGTTGTATATGTTCTGGAAGCTATAGAGGTAGACCAATATTTGGTCTCACACATTTGACCTCCTGAAGTGTGCGTTCCCCCACCCCCATAGCCTCAGTCACAACCTCTCCCCATACTAGTAGGAGGAGTGCGACCTCGGCTCATAGCGGGGCGAGTCATGGTCTGCAATCTGTTGTTATAAAGAAAATAAAGGTAAATGTAGGATGCAGGGATCAATCTTGCAAGTCTCGCTTTATCAATTGTAGGGAAATGATTTAGAGGTTGCCCAGGGTCGATGTGCCCACAATTTAAGCTAATTAAAGGACCTGTAGAGGCTACAGGAGTATAAACATGACAAAGACAACCATTAAATCATATTTGAAAGAAAATTTCCCCTTTTTCATCCTAGAAATGAGTATGACACCCCTCCCGGAACTCATGAAGGTTCTTTTCAGGAAGGTTTTTGAACTCCTAATGACCATAGAACCTAGTGTTCATTAACCTGACATGAGTACCCTTTCCCAAGGTTTGCATGAAAGTAGAAATAGCAACATAGGAATCAAACTAGCCATCAATTAAGATACAATAAACGTCCATTTCCATGGTCATCCAGGCTTCCTGGTTGGCGGAATTGCTAAAATCCAACAGGGGTTTGCAGTCTAGAGGACCCCTTACTTTTGATATGAAAATGATAGAATGGGCTTCGTCCCAGTCCTTCCCCACGGGGTTAATATGAGCATTATTCCAAAATGTTGAGACCATACCAACCATTCCTAGCCATACACATAACAAAGAGATAGCAGTAAACATTGGGCTCATGTAGTGGACAAGTTTAACATACCAGTTTGGACTGATAGTGAGAGGAGGTGACACAATAGTTGTTTTCGTAGCTCCAAGACTGCTTCCCCTACCAAGGTCTACCCGGAAAAGGTGTCATCGAGAGCCTATGAAGACTGCAAATTTTCCAACTACAGTAGGTTCAACTGAATCCAAATCTCAATTCACCAAGTATCTTGTCATGTGATGTGTTAATTTCCCATGATTATCATGCATGCTTGAGACTGTGTGGGTGTGGCAACACCACCACCCTTGTTGTAAGTGAGTTAATTGCATGGTGTCAGTGTGAATCCCACTCTGCCTCTCCTCCCTTCACTCACCTTGATCAAGGATATGGACTAAATTATGACTGAAACACAAATGTAAATAGGATACAAATCCCATACCTTTCTCTAAAATGCTTGATGATGATCCTGATTGTTGTCCTTGTTAGCTTTCATCCTTTCTCCCTTGATGTTGTAAGAAGATACCTACAAAGATATAAACAAACAAGTGATTAAAGCATATAATACATCAATAATTCAACCATAAACTTTGTAAGTGATCAAGGACCTTACAATAAACATGATAAAAAAATGCCTATGGGAAAGAAACAAGTATTTGTATTAATGATAAATAGAAGGAGAATTAAAACCATGCCTTGGAGTTGGGAGCCTCCTTGCAATGATCCTTAATCTAATCCCTTGCAATCAAAAGAAATCCAATGAACATTTGAGCAACATGTAAGTAAGTTCAAACGTCTAAAATGGAAGCCCAAGTCTCTTTGAATTCATTTCACTTATAGGAAGGAGTGGAAGTTGAGAGATCCATGAAGGGAGAAGAGATATCCACAATGAGTGGGATGGATCCACTATAGGAGGAAGTAGGGCTAGGATATGGGGAGATCGAGCTCAATATCAATCAATTTGGATTAGATACCAACCATGAGGCTTCTAGACGAGGAGGATTTGTTTACTTTTTATTTTTTACCTTTGCAAGAAGATCATCATGAACTTAACATAGGTAGACAATGATGACATCACTCTTTGTTTATTGTTAAACATGTCATCATAGGTTGTAAACTGAATACCCACAATGTCCTCCAAAATTAGGGTGTTTTAGGTATTTAATTAAGGATTCTTATACACCATAAAGAGATATTTCTTCCATATTTCTAGGGGATTTATGACAATAATTCATTAAATAGTGAAAGATCATGATTTGGCATCATTTGCGTAAGTCTGACAAATTGATGTTTAACATATTGCACCCTAAATTACAAAGTCGTAACTAGTATGATGGCTAAAGTGCTTTATCATGCAAAGGCAAGGGTTAAGGAATCACTAGTTGGAGACTTGCAAATCAAAAATCAAGGAATTACAGTATAATATTATCATATGATCATCGCTGAGGTAGGCATTCCCATACTTAGAGTACAAGTATCACAAGGAACAAGTATGGAAGTGTATAAATATCCATGTCAATAAAAGATTTAATATGGATGTAGCCATCAGATATACATTATGGTTTAATTTTATAATCATGAATACTTAAAACTCCACGCAACCTGGATGTATTAGACAAGATCCATGGTCTTCATCTTCATCTTTAGCTATCAATAGTACGAATATGATCATGTGAATAATGTATTGAAGTCAAACATGCTAGAAACCATCTAATTACCAGCCAATAATGAGGATCGTTAACATATGCGAGAGAAACCACCAATAATGAAAATGGTTCTCAAGGTACCCTAGTACAATATACAAGGTGTGAATAAACATCCTAAGGTTGAACACCCATAGAATCATTCGATCAAAGGCCAATGATGACAAATTGTTGTCTAAAGCGAGAAAAATTCCATTGAGGCATGCAGGCTCTAAGATACTAAAAGGGGGTTTCTAGATCAACTTCCTCGATAATATGCTGAAGTCGATAGGAAATGACTTGTCGCAGGAGATCCTATGACATGAAACACATGTCAAGTTTTGAAGAACAAATTAGGAGTGATTAAGGATGAATTCAGGGATGACTGACTTGATTGAAGGCTTCAAATATTGCCAAGTAATTGTCAGGTGAAGCAATTGTTCCTTTAAATCTGAGCAACATATCCTCTCTTACATTTACTTATCAATATAGGTAGGCTTAATTTTTACAGTACTGTCGCACAAATTTTATGTTGAGGAAAATTATGAGTAGTATAAAATAATCTCAACCAATAGCCATTGCACACTCACTCTCAGTAATAATCAAAGTTGTTACAGACTCCACACAAATTTAAGGAAATATTGCAGGATAAGATACGTTGTCACTCAACCACTCTCACAAAACTTCTGAAAACCATCACTCATTCATTCTGCACACATAAAATAAAGTGCAATCCAAATTGTAACAATAAAGAAAATAATTCACTGCCACACTAATATGAGGGACCAATCCAAGATTTAAGCGGTCACATGATCCAAATATTATTGCAATCAATGAAATTACACACAGAATTAACTTTAATGGTAGTAGTAACAACAATTACATAATTGAGAAGAATTTATGCAATTAAGTATTCTACTCTAACTAATGAGTGATCCCTACTAAGGAGGGTCCTTCCTCCTCAGCAAGGGCTGGTGTACTAAAAAGAACATGGGCTACTCAGAGGAAATTATTGAACCACAAAATTGAGATTTTTCATTAATAAAAGTAGCAGGATTACAAAGCTTTGGTGTTTTCCCCCTTCCAAACCTATTCTCTAATCTTTTCTCACTCTCTAGCTAGCCCTCATAGGAAAATAATCCTTTATTTTGTAGATATTAATTACAATATCATCACAAGAATATCTCTATTCCCATGTGATCTTGAAATAAAAAGATATCTTAACAGTTACACAATGATTTCCATTGAAGGGGTGAAACTATAACAATCCTTTAATTACAAATATAGTTACAAAATATCTCAACCAAATGATCTGATGCTCCATAAATATCTTCAATTACTGAGATGTTTATTTTGACTTTGACACGCTCTTGGATCTGGTCTAATTAGGAAAGGCAATACGTGCTTAAACAAATTGTCTATGTAACAAAAACAACTCATAGAACCTTTAATCCAAATTGGTAGAGGAACTGAAATGTAATCTCATAACATCAACCTTCAACAAACCATTCAAACCTAAAACGACCCATAGATTAGTTTTATGATAAAAAGTAGTATGGGATAGTAGTTGTAATGTCAAATTATGGGTAGTTGTGGACTAATAAAGTGATAAGTGAAAAAGGACATACTTAGGTGAATAAGGGATATTACAGTAATAATATATGGTCTCCTTGGTCAAAAGGGATAAAGGAAATAGAAAAAAAAGTAGAAAAAAAAAATGAAAATTTCGTGACCCAACACTTCCCTCCAGCTTAAGCTTCTACATGTCCTCATGCAAACTCATGTCACTAATCCATGACATGTTGAGGGTGGAGATGTGTGAGGTTGTAAGTTCTTGCCATATCTTCACAGTTGTCCCTGTATCCTTGAGAAATGAACAACTCTTCCTCCCAAAGCTTATTAGTATTACAGCATGGATGATGATACTAATGGGTGGGAAACCAAACAAGGGAGAACTTGAATTTGAGTCTTATCCAACCTGAACCACTCCTCTTAATACCATCAACATATTTATGAACTCTGGAAAGTGCTTTCTCAAAATTCTAATAGCACTAGGGATACTCCTCCTTCAATTCTTGTCGTGACAAATACCATCTCAACTTTCTTCCCTCCAAGGTACCAATTCTCATCCCTTGTATATTTCTCTGACATCTCCGTAGAACTGATTCTCGATGATCCATCAATAGTGTGTTAGTGACTAGAAATCGCCATATTTTATTGTATTTATGTGTAACAGTTTCAGCTGAACCAAATTTCCTCTAATCCTCAGTTTTTCTTGTCCCTCATTGGTTGTTACAGTATCATAGGAAGCTTTCCAGCCTATCTGATTTTGCATAAAGGAAACAAAGTTCCTAAGTTGTACATCTCCCACATAGGGTGTCAAATTAAATGATTGATCTCCAAAACAAGTGAGATCATCTAGGTACAGCTCACACAACAAATGTTGTTCTAAGAAATCAACGCTTTAGAAGGTTTCCAAGAAGTCTTGTATCTGCCTTATTTTGTATGGCCGCCTTTCCTTAAGGGTTGTTAATTGTAAGAGGTAATGTTTCTCTTGTAAATATAAAGCGAAGAAGAATAGGGAAGCCTACCACACAATAAACCATTAATGAGTTCGTATATGGGCTCCTTTTCTTGTTGTAATAGTTGAACTCCTCCTTGCAACTCCTTCACCTGCTTTATTTCTTGATTCATATCCTTCTAGATTTTTACAAAATATTCAACTCTTAGTTTCTCAACCAACTCCTTATCAAGCTTGTTGACCATTTCCTCATGTTGGTTTAGGAATATGACTTCATATTTAGGAAAGACCACTAATTTCTCCCACTGCTTTACTACCCTCATTAAATATTCAGATTTAAAGTAAGTTGTTTAAATGTTGTTTCAACATCCTCTTTTTGATCCCCATTCTCCTCCTACTGCTCTATCTCAACTACTAGTTATTTTGTAACAACAACATCATCGATAGGTTCTTATGGAACAACCGTCTTTTATTTTCAGTTTGCTTTGTTTCAGCTATTGGTTCTTGTGTAACAACAACATCATAAACAATTACTTGTGGATTAAAATATTGTTTTTATTTTTCATGCTCTGCTTCGAGTACTAGTTCTTGTGTAACAACAACGTCATCAGCAGGTTCTTATGGAATAGCAGGTTGAAACTCTTCATCTTGTTTCTCCACTTGCACTCCTATTGAAACAGTAACAATTTCCATGATTTCGGTTTGATCAATAATTTGTTGGCAACCCTTAAATTTTTTTCTGTGAAAATGGATGATGTCATTTCTACAGCTTATGCCAACATACCTAATCCAATTTCCTTCTTAAAATGGAGATGTTCTTTAACCAAGGCAAGTTGTTTCTTTAACTCATCATTTTCCTTTCTCATGTTTTTAATTCGAACAAGAGGGTCAATTTTCGTCTTACCTGGTGAAGTAACAACCTCTTGTTCTTCTATCTTCTCTCTTGTTTCCTGTTATTTCTCTGGTTCTCGTTCGGGCTCTGGTGTGACAACCAAGATTTCAGATGTAGAGGGGACTTCTTTTTCAAACTTCTCCTACTTTTCCTTATCCTATTGTTCCCCAATCTCATCAAGTTTAGTTATATTTGCACATTCCTCCTCAGCTGTAGCACTAGGTTTAATGAGTTTCTTCTCATGTAATAGCTACTCGCACCCTTTTCTTAGGGGTTCTCCCACAAATTGGACTTCTCAGTTTCCTTTTCTGTACCTTTACCTTTTCTAAGACTCCCCTAGTCCCTTAAAGAGTTTTTACTTTCTGAACTCTAGTTTCAGGGACAACTGCCTTTCCAACAATTTCTTCCTTCAGCACTTCCTCTTCAATCGGAAACCCACCTCGATTATCCTCTGATGACTCACTAGAAACCACCACATGTTCTTCTATCCACATCTCCTTGCCTCATGAGGATGAGCCAGGGGCCATTCTAATGGAAATCCACCTCTAAGGGTTTCGTCAACCTGTCAGAAGAGATGTATGAGTAATGCTTTGCTTAGAGGCTACAATTATCTTTTTCCTGGAAGATGTAGTAGTTTCAATAGAGGGTGTTGTTTTAGTGCTAGGTTTTACTTCAACATTGGGTGTTGCTTCAACACTCTCTTCATGCTCCTCACTTACACCAATACATGGTCTTATTATAAAACCATTGCACGAGCTTCCTTGTATTTGTAGTGAATGCATGATGATTAATTTAATGAGCACATGGTTGGTGAGGAAAGTTTCTGGATGTTTCTACCCTTTCACAACCTCTTCCATGTGCTATAATGATTATAGGAAGTATTATGGTAGATTAGTAAACTGTCTCGTCCTTAGTTGTGCCAGTAATTGGAAGCGATAATTTAAAATAATTCCAAAACGACCCTCACAAGTAATAAATTTCTGGATGAAGAGGGCTACATCATCCCAAGGGTGAGGAAGATATGTTCTATAAAAACCCTTACCCTTGGGCCTCAATTATTCTCCTTCCTGTAAAAATATGGCCTTGGCTTCACAATTGGCTACTTTCCTTGAGAACGATTGTTCTCGTGTCCTAGGCAGCCCCGTCACTTTTGCGATAATTTCTTTTGTAACAACAATTCTGAAGCCCCCGACTATAGGGTGTTGTTCAACTAAGGCTTGGGAAAATTATAAATCAACTAATTCACTAAAAACCTTGTAATTTTTCAAAATAGCTCAACCATCTAGCCTTTCAGAAAATTTTCAATGCTTCCAAATATTGTAACACCACATTAATGAAGTTAGGTTTGTGGCTAACCGCTACCCCACCCATAGCTACTCAGAACCACACTACTCAACACTGTTAGGAACCTATTACAAATATTCTTTAGTGCACACAGATGCTTTTCGCAGGGGAGAATTTCAAGATGTTGGAATTATTAGCAGTTATTCCTCCTTATTACCAAATCGAGACTTTTAATTCAAAAGGAATTTTTGCACGATTGCATTGATTTCCAAATGTAACAACAAGAATAATAATGATAAAATAATATGGTACTAACGATGGTGGTTACATTGGTTTAATCATAAAATGTAATGATGTAAGGATGGTCTAATCATGTAGTATTATGGCAAGGTGAGGTGTGTATTGATTGGATGAATAAGTTTGGGTGAAATCACCATGCATCATTTTAATGATCCACTCCTCCCCCATAGATAATTGTAACAGTCGTCCTCAGCATGTGTACGTACTTTATAATGTTGCTTCCTAAGTACAAAATTTACAAATAATTTATAAACGATACGTATTTATCCTTAGCTTACCATTATGATCTCATGGGATTGTACGGTTGAATGTTGTGAAAGCCACTTTGTGGTTCAAATTCAATGATGAAATTTTATTGTAATACTATGATGGAGAAGTATCATGTTAGCACTAAGAAGTTGTCTATTCTTGTTCATATGTTCAGTTGTAACAAAAAAATACAAATAAATATTTAGGTTGAATTTAGATATGAACCAGGGAAATTCAAAAGAGGATTTGTAACAACAAATATTGGAACAACAACAATTAGAGAAAGAAAATTATTGGAATGTTGTTACAGAAAAATCAAAGACTGTTGATCGCCAGCAAGCTGGTTTTCGATCATCATAATTATCCAATAGCACCCCAAAGTGGTTTTCACCATTGAATGTTTTATTTTTCATTTTTTCATTTATTATTATTTATTATTTATTATTATTATTATTATTTGTTTTATTTTATTCCAAAAACTCTGTGATTGGAAGCACAGGAGGATCCTCCTTTGCCCCAACAACTTCAAGGTATTAATTTATAGTTGAGACAACATTCACAAATGAATCCTTAGAGGTAGGCTTGTGATACAACCTAAGCTGATGTCGATTCACTAGATAGGATATTTGAGACTTAACAATGGTTGTCAATTTTAGAGTCTCGTTGTCAAAGACAGCGTCTACTTGATAAGGACCTAACCACCTGGTTTGCAACTTACCTTTAAAATCCTTGAATCTTGAATCATAGAGTAAATCCCAATCACCCATTGGAAATAACTTCTTTTTAATAAACTTATCATGCCTCCTAGCTCGCTGCTATTGAATGATGTATGTTCATTTCAAATCATCTAGGAAATTTTCATCCAACTCCATTAGTTGTTTTAACCTATGGTCTTGGGCTACATTTAAATTTAAGTCTACTTTCGAGGCATTCCTTAATTTTTTAGTCTCAAACTCAATAGGGAAGATGGGATTCCTGCCAAAAAACATTTCATAAGGGGAAAATCCTGTGGTATTCCTCCAAGTAGTCATTTAAGATCATAATACCTCTGGAAGTCTCTCCACCTAATCTTTCCTATGTCCTGCCACAATTTTGTAAGAATAATTTCAAGTACTTTATTGGTAGTCCCCACCTGTCCATTTGCTTGAGGTTGATAAGGTGAGGTGACTCTCTTATGGACTCCATATTTCTTGAAAAGATCTTATGTTAGCCAAGAAGTGAATTGCGCTCCTCCATATGTTACTATTTCTCTAGGCATTCCATACCAAGCAAATCTTTCTTCAAATATAAAATATGCAACAACATGATCAATTGCCTTGGTAAGTGCTCTATCTTCCACCCAATTGGTCACATAATCTATATAGACAAGGACATAAACCTTCTGCTAAGACGGGGGATTATTTGGTTCCACAAAATCTAATGCCCATCTTCAAAGGTTCTAGTACCAGTTGGGGATGTAATGTCATCTCATATAAATGCATTGTTCGACCCATCCTTTGACAATTGTCACAGCCCTGAACATAAATTCTTGCATCTCGGAATATGGTGGGCCAAAATTATCCCATCTGCAACACCTTATGACCCATCCTCCTATATACAAAGTGTCGTCCCCAAGGTCCATCATGACTGGCCTTGAGGATCTCATGGATTTCATCCTCCCTCACACATCTCCTAATTTGTTGATCAAAACATGCATGAAAGAGGTTTCCATCCATCCAAAATTATTTGGAACTTTGTTGTATAATTTTCTTCTTTTCTCTAGGGGAAAGTTGATGAGGTAGCCTCCCTGCAACAAGATAGTTAGAAATATTTGCATACCAAGGTGAATAAGTGGATACTGTAAATAGATATTCATCTAGAAAATAATCCTCAACAGGAAGAACATCAGTGGCATTAGTTAATCTAGAAAGAAAATATGCAACAACATTATATTTTCTAGACTTATCTATAATAGTAATATCAAATTCTTGGAGTAACAACAACCACCTAGTAACAGGTTTGTTCATTAATACACTGATATTGAATGGTCTGTATGAAAAAAAAGTTTGGTAATCAGTGATATAGTGCCTAAATTTTTTAATAGTGTGTACAAAAACAATAAATTCTTTCTTTGTAACCGTATAATTTACCTTTGTAGGAGCTAAATTCTTACTGATGTAATAGATCAGATATGGTTTTTTTCCTTCCTGCTGACAAATCACAACACCAATGGTTGTATCAAAGGCATTAGTAGAAATGTGGAATGATAGGTTCCAATTTGATCCTCTCAATATAGGAGATGTTGTTACATGTTTCTTCAATTCTACGAAAGCATTGTCACACTTATCATTCCACTCAAAATATTTATCTTTTGCTAGCAGGGAAAATAATGACAATGCAATTTTAGAAAAAAATTCTATAAATCGTCTATAATACCCTTCTTTTCCTAGGAAACTGTGTACATTTTTTTGTGTTTTAGGAGTGGGAACTCTTAAGATTACCTCTATCTTTGTCAGATCCACTTGAATACTTGCAACAAAAAGTTAATGTCCTAGAACAATACCCTCAGTCATCATCATATGGCATTTTTTAGTGTTGAGACAGAGGCGAGTCTGAATGCAACACTCAAGTTCTTTTTCAAGGCTTTATCAAAATCACTCCCATAAGGTGTAAAATCATCCATAAAATTTTCTAGACAATAATTAACCATGTCAGCAAAAATTCCCAATACCGCCATCTAAAAGGTTGCTAGTACATTACATAATCCAAAGGGTAAAAATGTATATGCACAAGTACCCCAAGGGAAACTAAAGTTAGTTTTATCTTGGTCTTTAGGGGAAATTTAAATCTGATTATAACCACTGAACCCATCAAGAAAATCAAAGAAATTTTTACCAGGTAAGGTATCTAGGACCTGATCATTAAAAGGTAATGCAAAATGGTCTTTTTGAGTGGCTTTATTCAACTCCCTGTAATCTACTCAAATTGTCCACTTCCCATTCTTCTTAGGTACAACAACTAGTGGAGATACCCACTGAATGTTTGAAATAGGATAGATGAAACCTACATCTATTTTTTTTTGGAGTTCTTCTTTCACTACACTGTTCAAAGCTAGATTAATTCTTCATTGAGGTTTCCTAATAGGTCAAGATCCTTTATTTAAATAAATATGATGTGTATATAACGTAGGATGAATTCCCTTCATCTCTTTATAACCCCACGCAAAGGCTTCCTTATAGTTCCTAAGTAAGAACACTAATTATTTTTTCTGTTCAACAGATAAATTAGGATGAATGTTAAGGGTCTGTCCAGGCTCGATCTCTATTAGTACACTTTCAAGGCTGGAGGTAGTAGGTATTCCATGTGTAACAATTTCATGAAGAGGCTCCTTCTTGTCAGATTCATCTATTAATAGGGTGTAACAACAGATGTGTCACTAATAAAATTAGTAGGTATTCCATTTGTAACAATTTCATGAAGAGGCTCCTTCTTGTCAGATTCATCTATTAGTAGGTATTAGTAGGTATTAGTAGGTATTCCATGTGTAACAATTTCATGAAGAGGCTCCTTCTTGTCAGATTCATCTATTCATAGGGTGTAACAACAAATGTGTCACTAATAAAATTATTTATGACATAATCCCCAATTTCCCTTTTAAATTGTAAAGTTTTACTGATAGTGAGTATTATATGAGCATCCACTTATTCCAATTAAAATTTTGTGTCCAAATGGATTTCAGTTTTAACACTTGGATTAGTAGGAGGATATAGGACAATATTCTTGGTGGTATATCCATCTAAAATAGTGATACACTTAGATCTACATCCTATATAAGCATCAATAGTTGTCAACCATGGTCTCCCTAATATCAGGGGGTGTCCACCCAAACATGTTTTAAGTTGAAGCACCATGAAATCCAATGGGTATTTCCAAAATTCAACCGCAATAATTACATCTTATAATATCCCTTCTAGTTGGATCTTAGACCTATCATATAATTCTAAAGCAGTAGGAGTTGGTCTTAAATTAATTAGCCCAAGTAGTCCCATTGTTTCCTTAGTCATTATATTGATGTCAACCCCTAAATCAATTAAGGTATTTGGAAGAATCATTCCACCTGTAGTTAAAGTTACAGTGGGGTTTCCAGGGTCCTCATACGTAGTAGTCACATTCTTTCCTAATATTAAGTTAGATAGTTTTCCAATAACATGCACAATAGGAAGGTCTTGGGGTTTCCTACCTAGATTTTTAACACGTAGTTCTTTAACTATCTTAGAATAAATAGGGACATCCCAAATTGCTTGAAGCAAAGGAATCTGAACATGAAAATATTTCAACTCTATTAAAAGGTTGGACTCAACTTGGAGCACATTTTTAGCCTCATTTAATCTTTCTGGATAAGGTGGACTCAAAGAAGTCTCATTCCTAGTGGTTGTAATAGGCTTCACAGCATGATAAACATATGCTATTATAGTGGCTTTTGTTGTTATAGGGGCAACATTGACTATTATAGGAGCACATCGAGTTGTTACAGTCACATCCACGGTTTTAGCACTTTGCACATCATCAACTATTACAATCTGTTGTTTCCCTATAGAACCTTGAGTCTTGTCTCCTTCCCATGACAAAGTTTCTTCCTCATTTTTTATTATAATAGGGGGAGAAGTGGGGGTTACTGTCCTACCCAAGAAAAGTTGGATTTCATTATATTCAACAGGTGAAATGCAGTAAGTAGGAAAAACTGAATATTCTACCTATTATATTCCCTTATTATTAGGACTAGAATTGGGTTGTGCAGGGAGATGATGGCATAAAGGAGGGGTGCTCATGGGCACATTGGAAGGAAGTTGTAGTGGTTTCTGCATCAGAGCAATCTAGGTTGCGAGATTAGGTCCTTGCTAAGGTTGAGGCCACACAAAAGCATGCCATTCAGGCCAAGGCATAAGATTTTGAACATAAGGAGGGTTGGGATTCTACCATGAAATTGTTGGATATTGAAATTGTTGAGGTGGTTGTTGAAAATTATATATATTAGACCAAGAATTAAAAGGAGAAAGAGTATCTTGCATCATACCTGTTGGTCAATATTTCCAAGGCTTCTTGACCCCAATAAAGTAGGTTGGTTTAGCATCTTCTCTGACTTCCTTATAAATCACCTTCAACCTAGGTAAAGAAGTAAATTTATCAATATAATGATGTCATTCACATATGGTGCAACTATCCAGTGGACACTCCCTCAAAGGATGTTTTTTCCTTCACTGAGAGAAGAAAATGGCCAATGCTTGCTTAGTTTCTCTGTGTTTTTGTTTTTCCTGCATCATATCTAGTTGAGAAGACATCAAACTCATAATGTCAGTTTTGTAATAAATTTCCAATTTCTGCATGAGTTTATCCATTATTTGTTGTATTCAAAATCCTGGAAGAGGGATCTGATGTTGTGGTCTGATTTCCAGCAGATCCTCTAGAACACCTTCGACAAAGTTTAACTACTTCATCATAAGGTTCCTTAGATATATCTCCTTTCCCGAATAGGTTCAATGCATTTATCAAGTCCTCCTTCATCCCTTTAATCAAAATAGTTTTCATTATATCTTTATCTAGATCATTATAATGAGGCCTTTGCAAATTATACTGAATATGTTCAACATATTATTCTAAGTTCTCATATGGAGTTTGGGAAATTCTAAATATTTCATCCTTCAAGTCCCTATACCAACAATAGTCTTGGTATTTTTCTAGAAAATATTTCTTCATTACATCTGAGATAGTGATAGTTCCCCCACTAAGTCCCGTAAACCATCTTAGTGATGCTCCTTTCAATGTGGTGAGAAACCACTTTAATTTTTGTTGATCTATGGTGTAGTCATAGCTTCTACAAAGGACATAAAATTCAAATAGAAATGTATCAGGGACTTTTGAGACGATACCTTGGAAATTTGGAAGTGCAAATAGAGGTATATTCTTCATTGGAGCCTACCCTTGAAGATCGCCAATAGGGAAATCAAAGGCATTAACTAAAATTCCTACCATGCGATTCGTTGGGAAATTCTGAGCAGTTATTGCGGGGGTTCCCTTGGTGAAGGATTTTTTTTAGGCTTCTCAGGTGGCTTTGATGATCTTAAAGTTCCCCTAGTACTCTTTGTAACAATGGGTTGTTTCACCACACTTCCTAAATCCAAAGTAGGATGACCAACAAATTGATCTTCCAAATTTAGTCCATGATATTCAAATTTGTATCCCCATATCCTTCCTTCAAGATCTGATCCTCACCTCCAGTTGTTACAAAAGGGCTAGAAATTCTAGGGCTCTCTTCCAAGGAATCCCAAAATTCATCCTCCTTTGTTATAACAGATGTATCAAGAGTTTCTGGCTTCTGTGGAGTAATCTTAGCCATACTTTTTTTCTTTATTACCTTCCCTTCAGTGGAATATTCTACTTCAACCTTTGAAATTGTATATAAGTTTTCTTTCCTAGATCTTGGTTCTTCTTGTTCCTTCCATGTCCTCTTCCTCTTGCATGATTAGTAGGTTTGGGGGCATCATGTTTGTCTTATTCACTACTCACACAATGCAATCCTATGTGCCCTGATCTAGATAAGGGTGAGCTCACCTTATCACTCAAAAACCTCAAGGTCAGGGACACATTTACCACACCTTCAAATTATGCACATCAATGAACTAGTCACATGTGCACCTCTAATATCCTTCTCCAACAATGAAACAAAAAATTCCAGGTGAAGCAATTGTTCCTTTCAATCGGAGCAACAAATCCATTCTTACATTTATTATCGACACAGGTAGGATTATTTTTTACAAAACAATTGCACAAAGTCTATGCTAAGGCAAATCATGACTAGTATAAAATAATATCAACCAACAATCATTGCACACTCACTCTTAGCAATCATCAAAGTTGTTACACACTCCACACATATTCAAGGGAATATTGCATAATAAGCTACTATGTCACTCAACCACTCTCACAACACTCCTGAAAACCATCACTCATTCATTTTGCACACATAAAAGAAAGTGTAATCCAAACTGTAACAACAAAGTAAATAATTCACTGCCAAAACTAATATGAGGGATCGGTCTAGGACTTCAGTTCTCACACCATCCAAATCTCACTAATCAATGGAATTACACACAAAATTAATATTAACGACAACAATAACAATAATCACATAACTGAGAAGAATTTATGCAATCAAGTATTCTACTCTAACTAACTAGTGATCCTTGCTAAGAAGGAGGGCCCTTCCTCCTCAGCAGGGGTTGGCGCACTAAAAAGAACATGGGCTACTTAGAGGAAATTATTGAACCACAAAATTGAGATTTTTCATTAATAAAAGCATCAGGATTACAAATCTTCGATGTTCCCCCCTTCCAATCCTACTCTCTAATCTTCGCTCTCTCTCTCTAGCTAGCCCTCACGGAAAAATAATCCTTTCTTTTATAGATCTTAATTACAATAAGAAGAACATCATGAGAATCTCTCAATTCTCATGTGATCTTAAAATAAAAAGATATCTTAACAGTTACACAATGATTTCCATGGAAGGGGCGAAACTATAACAATTACCATTAATTAAAAATAGAGTTACAAAATATCTCAACCAAATGATCTTGATGCTCCACAAATATCTTTGAGTAATGAGTTGTTTCTTTTGACTTTGACACACTCTTGGATCTAGTCTAATTTGGAAAGGAAGCACATGCTTAAAAAAATTGTATGTACAACAACAACAACTTATAGAGCCTTTAATCCAAATTGGTAGAGGAACTGGAATGCAATCTTATAATATAAAGCTTCGACAAACCATTCAAACCCGAAACAACCCATAACTTAGTTTTATGATAAAAAGTAGCTTGGGTTAGTAGTTATAATGTCTAATTATAAGTATAATTGGACTAAGAAAGCAATAAGTGAAAAAGGGCATACTTAGGTGAATAAGGGTTGTAATAGGAATAAGATATGGTCTTATTGGTCAAAAAGGAGTAAAAGAAATAGGAAAATAAGTAGAGAAAAAAAGGATAATTATGTGACCCAACAATAATTTCAACTGAGGTTGTAATTCTCTTGAAGATAATGGTGACACGACATTTGACTTGGCAACATTTGACTCAAAATAGGACCAGAGACCAACATGAATACTTTCAATGAGATATGATCAAATGAGAGGCAAATGGATTTCCCAACCCTAACACAAAAAGTGATGGAGCGTCATGTTCAAGAGTGACATATTTCCTTTTCAAATAAAAAAGATAAATGTTCCTTTCCCATTTCCCCCCACCATTAGTGGAAAGTACCTCTTTATTTTTACACAAGCTTGAGGAGGATAACAGATGCTTGTCATATAAGCTCATCCTTTAGAGTATTTTTAACGAACCCTAGGAAGGAATGGCTTGGTCTTGTCATTATTAACGAGTCCTATATTGTTTATTTTTTGTGAGTCCAATACAGGGGTAACTCAACTTCCTTTTCATGTTTTGAGTGTTTGAAAAAGAAATGAAAAGTAAACTCCATAAGGTCATTTTTTGTAAATTTAGTCTCTTAAGACCAAAAAAGTATAAAATAATACGAGAGTACTATTTTAGTCATGATTGACTAAAGTATACCTTTTTTGTAAATAGTCTACATAGTTCGTAAAAGGGGTAAAATTATACTAGGTAGATGTCTCTTCATATATTTTTACGAGCACAAAAGAAACCAGTTTACTCAACAATATTTTCATGTTTCGAGAGCCCAAAAAGAGCTTAAAGAGGAATTCAGGGGTTTCCTTTTTCGTTCACTTTTAACGATCCCAAAAAATTGATAAAATTATACTCTCACTATTACATTATCTTTCAACGTTTTGACTTTTTAATTGCACACTAAAACCAATAAATCATCAAATTCACTCAAAAAAATGATAAAAAGACTCAATTTTGACTAATTTAGGAAAAAATGGGTAAAAATAATAATTAAAATTAATTTAATTTTCTATAAATAACCAAATACTCATTTAATTTTTACCATTACATTTTTACCAATTACAGAGCTAAAAAACCCTTTTTTACCTTCAAACTTCTAGAGCAGATTGTGATCAATCCAATAACAATTTCTGGTGTCGTTTCTTCCAGGTAAGGGATATCTCCTTCCTCTTTATTTTCATGGTTCAATTTTTCAATTTTAACAGTGAAATTTATGAATTTGATGTTTTTAGGAAACCTAGGTTGCGTTGAAGGATCATCATGGTTTTTCTCTTCTGACTTGTGATGACCGCGGGATCGAAGAGAAGGAAGAAAAATGCAATTTTTTTTTAAAGTTCTCATGAAATTGCTTCGAATTTTGATTTTCTCGTGATCTAATATTTTCCTCCTTTGCTTCTAACAGGGTTCTAATTCATCATGGTGATTGAATAGAGGGAAGGAGAGCATGAAATTGATGATTTCATTGCAAAAAATGACCCAAATACTATTTTTACACTTCAATGGTGTGGTTTAACTAAATTCTTCCTAACATAATTACATGTATAATAACAATAGATTCTCGTATGTTCACAATAAAATATGGTACCAGAATCCTATTAGTTAGGCACTAAAGAAATTTTTTGCATGAGAGCTCAGCCAAATCTCTTAGAGTTCTTGGTAAGGGCATGGGATGCCAATGAGAAATGTTTCGAAATTAGTTCCAATTCCCTTTCGACTAAAATAGAGGACATCTATTTTCTAATTGGATTGTCTAAGAGAGGAGCTAGAGTTAAGCTAATTGGCCATCATGGTGGTGGTGAAACTATTGATTATTAGATTTCTAAATATTTCGTCCAAGCATCTCAAAGAGCGATAAGTGGAAATATCAATATCAAGGATGTGCAAGACCTTCCCTTGAATACTATCCTATTTACCATGTATCGAGTGGGTGGGATTGAAACTCCTCATGTAGCCACAAAGTCTCATATGCAATATGATATTAAATGCATGGAGCCAAAAGTATTTAATTGGTGTGAGGGATTATTGACCAACATGAAAGAGCAGTTGGCTAAATGCAATACAAGTTGGTTAAAATAGTTTTAATATGGCTCTAATATGGCATCCTTCTTCCTAGAAAGGGTATCATTGTTCCAGTATCAGAAGGAAGATGTGGATGCTCCTCATCCCAGACATCCACACATGAGGAGATGGGTCTACCTAATGTCCCACCATGGTGTAGGGAAAATGATGTCATTCAATTCTTCTTTATTTAGATGGCTTCATTGAAAAATTATCATGGTTAAGGACTACCCATATGCGGGGACTGATTTTATAGGATATCCAGATCTAGTCCTTCCACCACGCATGCAGTGGGACAAGTCAAGTAGAAATATTTATTTTGTGTTTTTGAACATTTTTTTTAGTGTATCAAGATTGACATTTTATTATTATGGATATGTTGGACCAGTTAGACCAACTAGAATTCCCCTACCCAAAGGTGGGGCCAAAAGGAGGTAGAGATTGGAGAACATAACCTAGTGTTGGCTTGAGGGGGCCTGACCCAGGTTTAGCATTGATTAGCCAAACAAATCCCTACACTACTAGCCCTTTCGGCATCATCCTACGGAGCATGGACTGAAGTCTCACCCGAAGAAGTATGAGGGAATGCTGGAACCAATTTTCTACACCCTAAGATGGTTGTGATGTCGTTTGATTCCTTCTATCCTTGCCTTCACGTAGGTCACTTTGCTCTAGGGCTTGCAAGTAAAACCATCTATTCCGGCCTTCAATACCTTCACGAAAGTATACGATCAACCTTCGCGCAGCCCTAACCTATGGCTCAGGTACTTTCGCGCTGCTATGGCAGCGTGCCGTGCAGATTCCCTAATTATTATAAGCGATTTGCTTATCTCGTCAAATACTTAAAGTTAACACCGCGTAAGTAGATATTCTTAATTGCGTTCAATTATTCAATGTAATCGCATTCATTCGCACATCATATAAGCATAATAAGGAAATTCATACATAAAATATCCAAACGCATCAACAAAACAAAGACACAGAAATTGTAGAATATATCTTTTTATTAATATCTTCCAAGTGTTTACAGACTCTGTCCACCCTGTGCACACAGCTGTAGGGGTCACTGCACTTAGCTACGAACTTCTAGCCTAGGCCTTTGCGCACTCAGCTGTAGAGCCTCTACCTATGCTACAACCCAAGACTTAGACTTCTTCAAAGCTATCTCTCTATTACATGATCTGCCATTTTCTTTCTCCTTAAACTACTTAGAGATTAGCTCTTTTTATACAATCCCATGGTCCATGGACCATGGGTAGGTCTCTTACAGTCAACTTTACTTTACAAAAATAAGGGCGGACTACCCTTTTTGACCCATAATAGCTTCACGCTCCGCGACCACAAAATGCGGAGTATTTACAATTATATTACAAAAAACGACTTAAACATAGGCTTTTAGCCCCAAAACTGCCCTTGGGGGATACCGCTCCCAACAGGCCCCCAACACAAACATCGTGACTCACCCTTGAGACACTCGATAGGTGCGGAGATCTTTGCGTGAAGCCCGTCCAGCTCGATCCGAATCACCGCAACTTCGATTGTTCGCTGAGTTGTTGCCTGCTTCGCATCTTCAACTGTCTTCTCGGTTACTGCTCCTACGCTGTCAACCTGAAGATTTTGTTGCGTTGCTTGCAGAGTCACAAGCTTGTCTTCAATATTTCTTGTGACTTCATAAGCTTCCTCCAGCCAGGGCTTTAGTTGCGCCTTCAGCACTACTTCCTTGTGCAGCGCTGTGTCCACCTGTTCCTTTAGCTGCTAGCTTCCTGCAACTTGGCTAACCTCTGTGTCAGTGCGACGGTTCATGATGTGCCCTTAACTTCATCATAGCGGTGTTGGAGTTCGTGCGCTTCCGTCTCTAGCCTCTGGATGTTTGGGTCCTCCTACAAGCTGGTCAGGACCTCAAATGATTTCTCGAACAATTGTGTGCAGTCTGCTACTGCACTCTCCACCGCTGCGACTGCTTCTGTTACAACAACCGCCCATTGTTCCTTTACCTCTGGCAGTGTTGAAGGCTGGGCCCTCAACTGGAGCTCTGTAATCTATAGATTTAGCTCCAACTGAACCCATGCCATCTATGTCTGAGTGTCGCACAGCCCTGTGGCCAATTTGCAGATGCAGACCTCGACTGGCTCCTCCTCCGAAATGGCCAACTCTGGGACCATTCTGCATGCCTCCTCCATGACCTGCATGATTTTCTTACTCTCGTGGATCGCCTCGGCCTCAGCGGCGATGGAAGCATTTCTCTGTAGGGCTATATATTCGATGTTTATCCTTTATTCACTGATCACCTGGAGGGTGCGGTGCTCACGGGCCCTCATCTCTGCAATTACTCCATCCTGCAAGAGGTGGAGTGCATCGCGCAAAAGCGCTACCAGGTTTAGTCCAACTCCCTTCAAGACACTGACAGTGGGCCTGTCAGCCTCATTTTCCATGGTTATTGCTCCATCTAGCAGCACTAGCACACTGGAAGCCTTCGTGCGCAGCATATCGGCAACTTCTAACGTGCCGATAGCCAAGCTGGTAGACATCGTACTAGCTTGCGATGTGCGGTTCTGCAACTCCTACAGCCCGGTTTGGATGGCCCCTAAGATGATCTGCTGCTGCTTTTCAAATTGCTGCAGGGCCTCCATGGTGACATCTCTAACTATGTCACCGATGTCATATAAGTATCCCTCCATCAATGTGATAGGGTCCAATGAGGTATTGGTTGCTTTGGATTTCTTTTTGGTTCCTCCCTTCTCTAGCTCTCTCGGGCGCTTAAAGTGGGTGAACGTCTCCTGAGGGTCCGCACCATGTTGCTTTGTGTCCTCCTCTTTGGTCTTAGGTGAAGGTGACTACACACCTTTGTCGGAGCCTCGCTCTGTTCCACCTGTCTATTTTCCTTCCTCCTTTCCTACTTATTTAACCTGGGCCTTCTCAACGGCCTCCTTTTTCCTCTTTTTGACCAGCTGTGCTATCTTCAGCTTGGCCTCCTCCTTCTTCTATGCAGCAGACTTGCTTCCACCCACCACCAAGTCTGTGGTAGTGTGCCACTCCTCCGGCCATTTATCAAGCACCGCATCAATAGCATCATCTATGGCTAGGTACGACAAATCGTACAACTTCTATGCAGGGACCTTCCATGCCGTGATTGATATTCAATGGAAATTAGCTTTAAACTCGACATAGCTCTGTAGGTTAGCATATACCATGGGCGACAATCATGGCTTGTGATTAATGGCCATCCTAATATTCATTTCCATTAATATCTAGAAGATCTTGCTTTCCCGAACTCACTCCGCATCCTTGGTCACCCACAACGAAGTGTACTTTGCTACTTCAGGAAGGTCTAGCGCGACCGAAGGGAACTGGCTCTCCTCTGGTAGCTCCCATGCTACCAGCATAATTGACAACAAGAGCCACGCATAGTGGAATGTCTTGCTTTGCTCTTGTGCTTCGCGGTAGTTCACTAGGAACTCTCCGCGAAGGTAGTCCGACTAGTTAAACTAGACTCCTTTCGCGCACTGTTGTGCGAGCGCGATGACAGGCGTCGGCACCTCATCGATGCGACACTTTCACATCACTTTCCCTGCAAGAATTTATGTTTCCACCTTCACAACGAGGTCACATATCCTAGAGATAGCATTCCCGCACGACTTCTTCACCAGCTTGAATTTATCCTTCATTGACTCTGCGAGCGCCTGCTCGCCACCCTTGCCGCCAAAGATCATAGCTAGATTTTCGCATGTATATGACAGGCGCGTTATTCTGTGAATCAACATATCGGTGATGGGTATCGGCTCCTCCAGCCATAGATACTCATCATGCACCAAGTACAACAGCTACTTGATGACCAAAACTGTCACGGGGGTGCAGTTATAGTGCGGCACCCAGAGCAAGTTCAACAGTGCTGCCTTCTCTACCCCCTTGAGCCACCTCCGCGACTCCAATGTTGTCATTCTCATATTTATATCTATGATGTGGCGCATCAGTTGTTCGGTCACTAGGTGTGGGAACTTCTCGTGGTTCGCCAAGTCCCAGTCTTGAAGCTTTAGTATTGGCACTCGGGCCAAGCACAGACCGTTGAAAGTAATTTCATCCGGTAGCAGAGGGATTTGCAGGGGAGTCTTACTCTCATCAATGTCCTTTGGGACCTTGGACTTAGGTTTGCGTGGAGGCACATACTCCAGCAATCATGTAATAGGGTCCACACCCTCGGCTTCAACCTCCTCTACTTCCACTCCCACATCCTAATCGTCCATCAAGATGTCTTCGATATCCTCCTCCTCTGCTTCTAGGTTTATAGCCTTGCCTTTCTCCTGGTTAGTGGGCTTTGGTGGGTTTCTCCTTGGCGAGGCATGCACCGGCATGGCAAGTTGCTTGCCCTTCTTATCCTTCACAGTCTCCTTGGTGGGGTTGGCTTCGGTCTCGGTGTTCTCAGCAATTTAGGGACCTCCGCCAATACTTCGACCACTTTCAGAGTAGCTACTTCTAGAGCAGCAACTTTGGCCTCCATATTGACTTCCTGCACATTCCCCTCAGCTGCCACTTCTTCAATGTTCATAGCTTCTGCACGTGTTGACATGATGCCATTTACTAGTTCCTGTGCCTCCTTTAACAATTGTTCAAACGCCGGACTCGCTACCAGATCTTGAAAGAATTCACAGTTCATGTGCACCTGAGAGCACAACAACTCTATTCTCAAAATGCCAAGCATTTTTCGTTGGACAACCACTTGTAATTTATACGGAATTTTGAATTCAAATCCGACCATTCCCTCAAAAATCGATTCATTAATGCTAGATTGGTAGTATATTTTCAAGGATCTAAGCCATAAATTCCATCTTAAATGCGGCTTCCCGCTCCATTTGGCCCCACTTGTGTTGTCTTTTTATGAACAGTGACTTTAACGGTCACTTTTCGACCGACCTACGCGATTTCTCCCTGGGTAGCAGCTCCCTCCGTGCTGTCGCAGACCCAGTGACACATCCTTGCTTCGCACCATCTTCCAATCGCACATCTCCCCAACCCAGGAAGTGTAGTTTATAGTCCCGCGCCTTCTTTCAGCTGCATGGAGCCTAAGACTATGCTACCTTCATTTAGTCACATGGTCAGATTGTCGGTGTATGGCTTCAAGTGACTACCATTCACCTTTCCTAGGAAGGGTTCTCCATTTAATTTGACTAGTTGTACCGCTCCTCCATCAGTAATCTCCTTAATAACATAAGGCCCTAACTAGTGCATCTTGAGCTTCCCTAGAAATTTATCAAACTTACTATAATATAGAAAAACCAAGTCATTTACCTTAAATGTGCGCAGCTTGATATGTCGATCATGCCATGCCTTTTCGCGCTGCTTTTGGACCCGCTGGTGAAATCCAGCTAAAAATATTTCTTCCTCCAGTTCATCCAGCTGGGTGAACCTTTCTTCTAGGACTCCACGATTCGTCATACCTACGAGCACTGCTATGCATAGAATAGGTACGATGTATTCCATAGGCATTATCACTTCCACACCATAGACAAGCCTAAAAGGGGTTTGTCCAGTCAACTTCTTGCATGTCGTTTGATAAGTCCACAGTACTGCAGGTATGCGTAGGTCCCAATCACTTTGCTGAGCATTGCAAACCTTGGTCAGCACGTTTTCGAGCACTTTGATGAACGCTTCTACCATTCCGTTAACCTGTGGGTGATAAGGTGTGCTCATCTAGTGGTATACCTGAAATTCCTCTGCTAGTGCGTTGATCATCTCATTCAACAAGTGCGTACCACGATCACTCATCAAGATCTTCAGACATCCAAATCATGTCAAGACATTCTCAAATAGGAACCTTACAGTAGTCACGTCTGTGCAATCCTACACCGACTGCGCTTCCGCCCAATGAGTCAAATACTCTATCGCGGTGATAATGTACCTTGCTCCTGTCTTTCCTTGTGGCTGAATGGGTCCTACAAAATCTATCACCCACTTTTCAAAGGGTTGCAACGTCATCTACAGATTCAAAGGCTTCTCATCCCTCCACGATGGCCTGAGAGTTCTTTGACATACATCACATGCCTTGCAATATGCTTTTGAATCTCGATGAAGGGTTGGCCACCACAACCCTGTGCGTAGAATGTTCTGCATGGTTGCTCTCCCTACATAATGTCCTCCCATGGCGCCCCCATGAGCGTCTGTGAGGATGATGCTTCTTTTGAACTTAGGTACATATCGTTGCAATATCTCATCAGTCCCCATCTTGTACAGATGCCCAACAATGACAGAGAAATTTGCCGCGCACACCACTAATTCCTTCTTTTGCTGGACAATGTATCCTTCCAGAGCAGTTCCTATTGTTAGGAAGAGTATTATATTTGAAATGACCATCTGTGACACGCACTGCAAATAGCTACGTGTCAGGCAATCCTTCTTCCAAGTTAGTAGGTTCCTCCCTTGTTTTGATGCACAACAAATGGTCTGGTCTCGCGTTCAATCATCAAGGCTTCACAAAACCTTCAAAATCATACCCTTGGAACAATAAGAGCCACTTGCAGATTATCCCCCCCAACACAGGCTTATTGACCAGGTACTTTAGCACAGAGTGATCCGTATACATCTTAGAATAGCCTCCCAGGAAGTAGTGCCTATACTTCTGGAGCGCATACACCATAGCTAGCCCCTCATGCTTAGTGGTGGAATAGTTCTTCTATGCTTTAGATGATATTCAGCTTGCGAACGTGATAGGATGGTCCAAGCCTTCTCCACCAGCATGTGTTAGTACTACTCCCAACACTATACATGATGTGTTGACATGTACATGAAAGTCTTTCTTCCAGTCTAGGAAGACTAGAATCAACGTGATAACCATCTTTTCTTTCTATATATCCAAGCTCTTCTTACAGTCATTGTTCCAGAGAACGTGATGTACTTTTTCAAAAAAATTTCCATAGGCGCGGTGATTTAGGCGTAGCCTTTGATAAACTTTCTGTAATATCTCGTATGTCTCAGAGTAGCGCGCAACTATTTCACACTCCTCGGCACTTCCAAGTTCAGTATCACCGCGATCTTCGGGGGCTCTACCATCAGTCCCCGTCTGCAAACCACATGCCCCAACAGGTTCCCAAGAGGAACACAAAACAAACACTTCTTGAGATTGACCACGATCTGGTATCTTCGACAGGTATCCAGCATCAGGCGCAAGCTTTATACATGGTGTTTAACCAGCCCAAATATAGTCCAATGATCAAAATATACCTCCAGGAACTTATGAATAAATTCCTTGAATGCAGCAACAATTACAAGTGAGAAGATCGTAGGTGCATTCTTCAATCCAAATAGTATTACGGTGAACTGAAAGCAACCCCACTCCTGACAACGGAACCATTTGTTGGCTTGAGGGGGCCTGACCCAGGTTCAGTGTCAATTAGCCAAACAAATCCCTACACTACTGGCCCTTTCAGCATTAGCCCGCGAAGCTTGGACCGAAGTCTCACCTGAAGCAGTATGGGGGGATGTTGGAACCAAGTTTTCGTGCCTTGAGATGGTTGTGATGTCGTTTGGCTCCTTCTATCCCTGCCTTCGCACAAGCCGCTTCGCTCTAGGGCTTGCAAGTCAAACCCTCTATTCAGGCCTTCAATACCTTCACAAAAGTATACGATTGACCTTCGCACAGCCCTAACCTGTGGCTCAGGTACTTTCATGCTACTATGGTAGTGTGTCGTGTAGATTCCCCAATTATTCTAAGTGATTTGCTTATGTCATCAAATACTTAAAGTTAACATCGTGTAAGCAGATATTCGTAATTACGTTCAATTATTCAATGTAATCACATTCATTCGCGCATCATATAAGAATAATAAGGAAATTCATACATAAATATCCAAATGCATAAACATAACAAAGACACAGAAATTGCAGAATATATATTTTTATTAATATCTTCCAAGTGTTTACAGACTCTGTCCACACTTATATTTGTACAATGATGAATGTGATGGATTTTTCTATAAATCATGCAAATTTTGATCTAATACATATTTAGTGAATGCATATGTCAATGTATTTAGATTCCTTGGATTGATATTCAATATAACCAAAAAAAAATTCCAAGAGCCGAAATCTTAAAAACATTCTTAATATTGATGGACATACGATGGAATATACCCTACTTAGTTGTAGAACTATGAGTTGAGACTCAAGTCTAACAACCAACCTACAAACACCAAAAGTGATGGCATCAAATAATAGACCAATGACTGGATTATACTCCAGAATGTTGTTAGTTCTACAACCCAAACATATCCCACATAGTCTCACTAATTAATCATTAAGCGTGAAAATTTCCCAAGAAAAAAATGAAAGGTTCCAAGTACTATGGCTAGCACCATCAACGACGTCAATATAAGGTGAAGATTTTTTTTACATCTGCAAACCAAGTGCAACAAAATATAAGCAACAGAGATGAAAAACCGGTTGTAAAAAGAACACACAAGACATCAAAAAACTAGAAGATAACTCGCTGACTTTCAATTTAATTAACAAGAAGGAAATTACGAAAAGAACACGACATTTTCATATGCATTTTATGAGCATGAAAATATTACAAAAGAAGCTTTGGATTTTCATGAGTTTATTTAGTCTTGAAATGAATAACCAAAATAGACTTGTGTTCCCATAATTGGTGAATCTAAGCATCGCCTCAGCCTAGTGAAGAAATCCATGGTAATATACCCATGCCACCCAACTATGTGAGGGTTAGATGTTATGAGATCAATGCCCTCAGCATGAACTAAATGTTCTAGTGACTTAATTATAGCATGGTGACTAGAGGCACATGTATTGAACTATTTCATTTTTTAACGAGCTTAACACAGGAAAGGAACTATGCTCATGGAACCTTGTTCCATTTTTTAATGAGCTTCACACAATAAAAGAACTATGCTCAAATTTTTAACGAGCTTGACGCAAGAAAAGAACAATTCTCATAATGATCTACTTCATTTTTTAACGAGATTGACATGGGAAAACACTTATTCTCATAATGATTATTTCATTTTTTAATGAACTTGACACAGGAAAATAACTATTCTCATGCTTACCTTGATCATGGATTCCAAGAGGACAATGCTTTGGAAGGAAAACATGTCAAGGGACACAACTCCATCATGGCTTCCAAGATGTCCTCGTAAGAAGGAGGAATAATAATCTAGAAGGAATACATGTCCAAGGACTCAATAGGGATAGGAATATTAGGCTTTAGTGTCTCCATTGAAGGGTCCACCATGTCAACTACCGAATCTAAGTAAAAGGAATTTGATCATATAGTGAGAGGCTTTTTTTCATCGGGAATTGAAGGAATGGGACAAGTTGCCACATAATTAACCTATGGTTGGGTACAAATCACTTGCATATAAGGAAAATTCGGAGAGGTTGGAAGGTTGAAATTCATATTAGGGCCACCAAACAAAAGCTTGTCAATAGTCATAATTTTTCATTTATTAGGGAAAGACATCATGTGAAAGAGTGTGGAAATGAAAACTTTCATGGCATAGACATAGTCTTGCCTAAGGAGTAAATTGTAATCGAAGGGGCCTTGGACTACCATAACATCAATACAGACTGTCTTTCCTTCCAAAGTAATGGGCAGTTGAGGAAGGGTCCCTAAAGGCTCATAGGCTCTTTTGTCAAAAGCCAATATATCCTTAGCAACAAACATAAGTTGAGGGGAACCCAAATATTTCCAAATGGTCGAGGATAAAATACTAACAAAATCACATTCATCTATAATAGCGTGAGCACACATTCTTATCCTAAGACTTCAAAATGATTTGGAAAGGGATGTAAGAAGGGAGACAAGGCTCTTTTAATCTATTCCAATCAAAGGAAATGACCCCAATACTTGTAGGGGGTTTCATGGAAATGGATAAAGTTCCCCCTTGTGTGGTGGAATTTGAAGTAATAAGAACTCGAGCGGTATTAAATTCACTCTCTAAGGGGAGGGTGGGATTGACTGAAGTCGGAATTGAGTCGACCACTTCATCAACCAATGGTTCATTAACTTGAGTGGTATGGGTTTCACTCTCCAATGGGAGAGTGGGATTAACCAAATTTGGAATAAGGTAAATCACTTTTTCAACTAATGGTAGTTTGGGAGAAAGCTTATGATAACTAGTTAGAAGATGCTATTGAGAAATAATAAGGTTTTCCAACAATTTTGAGGATTCATCCATATCAGGTCAAAGGTGATTTTGATGACTCATGCTAGGTCCCTATAATACTAATTGTAGCCCCATATTTTTATTTTTGTGCCCATGTAGCCCCCATATTGTTATTGCTTTTCCCCATAGAAGCCCACTATTGTTATTTTTGTGCCCTTATATTATTATTGTTATGTAGGCCCTGACTATGTTGTGACACTTTAAACTCCTATATATACCAAGGAGGTCTTGCCATTTGTATCATCATAGAGTTTTTCATTTATGTTATGTAAAAGGAGGTTTCCCCCTCGAAGAGGCTTATTTTCAAGTCGTCAATATATATTTTCTTTTGTTTTGTGAACTAGTTACATAAAATTTGGTATCAGAGCTATGGATCCTAGGGTTTCGCTACTTCAAACAGGTCATCTTGGAATTTTTTCTATAACATTTTTTGTGTGAGGCTTCACTAGATGCAATTTCTGCCACGTGGAGCTAAAATCTTGAAATATCCTATCCTCAACAAATCCTTTTATACCAAAATAAAATGATTCCCAAAGTATTCTTTCAAAACAAACAACACAAATTTTTCATAATGAAACAATCAATGCAAATTAATCCCAAAACAAAATTTTTCTTCTTTTTGTGATTTTTTTTTTGATGTAATGTAATAAAAACTTTCCAAAATATGAATAACTATTTTTTGAAAATGATTATTGTAAATAGAGAAATAAATATCCAATAGACCTTATCATCTACAATAGTGACTCTTTCCTTCAATAGGTCAACAAAGAAACCAAATCAAAACAATGTAACAATGGAAATTTTCACAATGAAGCATCCAAATGAAATCAAATTAAAAATTTTCATTTATAATAGATTGAAAATCAACCCAGAAACCAAAATGGTACTTTGACTAAAGATCAAATAGATAAGGAAAGAAAAATTTCAATTTTTCCTTGATCATCGTGGGTCAACAGTAGACAATAGTGTGATGGTCACACCTGTTAAGGTGAAAAGCACAATGTCAATGCATTGTCCCTCATAGCAAGTCGTGATGAGCACAAAAAATAAGAAAAAAATAAAAATTCTCAGAAGAACTGACAACTTTAGGCTTAATGAAGGTTAAACAAGAGACTTTTAACATAAATCGCCTTTTCAAACACAAGGGAAATTGAAGATCATATCGCTTCCTAGTGGATTCACTAACTTATTTGGCAGACAAGACAAATCTCCCTAGGTTCATAAACCAATCCTAGTAACAAACAAGAAAATACATGAAAACCTTCTATGAATGAAACACAGATGTAAATAGGATGAAAATCTCGCACATTTTTTGGAAATGCTTGATGATGGTCCTCATTGTTTTCCTTTGTATCTTTCAACCTTTCTCCCTTAATGCTGTAAGAAGAGATTTGGAAAGATAAAAACAAACAAGTGATCAAAGCATATAATACATCAATAATTCAACCATAAACTATGTAAGTGATCAATGGATATTACAATAAGCATGATAACAAATGCATATGGGAAAGAAACAAGTATTTGTATTAATAATGAAGAGAAGGAGAATTACAACCAAGCCTTGATGTTGGAAGCCTCCTTGCAATGATCCTCAATCCAAGCCCTTGCAATCAAAAGAACTCCAATGAACATTTGAGCAACATGTAATTAATTTCAGAAGTCTAAACTAGCAAACCAACTTTCTTTGAATGAATTTCACATATGGGAAGGAGTGGAAGTTGAGAGATACATGAAGGGAGAGAAGAGATCCACAATGAGTGGGATGGATCCACTATAGGAGGACGAAGGCCTAGGATATGGGGAGCTCGAGCTCAATCTCAACCAATTTAGATTACATATCAACCATGAGGCTTCTAGAAGAGAAAGATTCTTTTACTTTTTGTCTTTTACCTCTATAAGAAGATCATCATGACCTTAACACAAGTAGACAATGATGGCATCGCTTTGTGTCTACTGAGCAACATGCATCATCGCGGGTTATAAATTAAATACTCGTGATGTCCTCCAAAACTAGGGTTTTTAGGTATTTAATATAGGATTCTTATACACCATAAAGAGATATTTCTTCCATATTTATAGGGGATTTATGACAATTGTTCATCAGATAGTGAAAGATACATATTTAACACCATTTACATATGTGTAACAAACATCATTTAGAAAGGGTGTAATCAACAACCAGAACTCAGATTTGGGTGTCAAAGTATTCAATGAAACTATAAGAGACTATAGAACTGAACCATGGAGCTGGATTTGAAAATTTGAATGCATAATTGCTCAAAAAAATGGATATAGTGTGCCTTGATAGAATAGGGGAAATTTGAGTAAATATGTTGAAACTTTAAGACGCCATAACCTTCCAAATAAGGACTTAGATTTGGGAAAACAAATAGTTGATATAAATCTATTGAGAAGGAGAATATAGCTATCAACCCAAAATTTTGGATCAAGGTACGAAATTTCCTGAAAATTTCAAAAGAAGATAATAGGTGACCTATAAGGAAAGACCAACATGAGGACTAGGATTATGGAAAATAACCAGGGGTCCTATAGCCATAAGGAAGAGGTCAAAGCCATTAACATTAACATGGGTAATGTTGGAACATAGTCAAATGGTCATGGAAGGGATAGGCCAGAGGGTAGAGGCCCAAAAGAGACCATGAAGAGTCTCCAAATGGAGGTGATCAACTATAAAGTTGATAATGACAGATTGAGAGTAGAGCATCAACAAATCAATACTTAGATTTTACAGAGCCTGAATAAATTACATATGAGAATAGAATAGAGCTCTAATTCTATAAATACAAAGGAACATGACTCAGGAGTTAAGGGGAGAAATGTTGGGGATTCAAGAAACTCTAGGAGAGCTACCAAGAAGCCTCATCATGCATCAAGAAAATCCATTAAGAAAGCCCATGTTGCCTAAGGATCATATTGTAGTTCAGGCATGTCATCAGTAAGGTAGTCAAGAAGGAGACCAAACTTGGATAGTTTGCAAGGGGAACTTAGAAAGATCAAGCCACCTACATTTAATGGTGAGAATAAGAAGGGTGGTAAAGGCAGGTGTGGGGAATACAAAGGCCAATCTCTATTAGGAAAATATAAGCTATTCAACTCAAAGGGAATTTTAGAAAAGGGTGCCAAATTTATTTAGCCCACATGGAGGAGATGGTTGGGCATCAAGAACCAAGTATAAAGGACCACCCAGTACTTAAGGAATTTAAAGATGTGTTTGTCTAAATTCCAATGTTTTCGCTTGAAAGAGACATTGATTTCTCTATAGACTCAGTACTTGAAGATGCACTGGTGTCCAAAACATTATACAAGATGAGCACACTAGGAAAGAAAGAATTACAAATGCAACTAGAATAGCTCTTAAGTAATTTAGGGTACACACACCCCAGTGTATTAGTCTACGGTGCCCGAGTGTTATTTTTAAAAATGAGGATGGTACGCTGAGACAGTACATTGAATTTCGTCAATTCAATAAAGTCACAGTGAAGAATAAGTACACATTTCCCAGAATAGATGATTTGTTTAACCAACTCAGGGGAGCTAAGGAATTTCTAAAATTGATAGATTGTCAAGGTATCATTGTTAGAAAATAAAAAAGGAAGAAATATTTTCTTATATAGATAATTACTTGTGATTCTTTTATTTTTTAGTTCATCAAGTAATGACCAAAACAATAGAACAAGGACACCAGATGTAGGCGGACATCCTGTGCAAATCCCCTATCTAGGGGAAAACCCAGTCAACAATTATTCCTTCATTAGTTTCATGAGATAATCTAAGAATCTTAACCTAGACAAAGACTTCCTCTACACTAATTCAACCCTTACTTCCTCCTTGTAGATGAATACCCTTCAATATCAACTTTGACCTAGCAGCATCAACTTGCAATAGCAGCAACTTGCAGTAGTAGCTTCGACCTAGCAACTTGCAGCAATAGAAACAAGCTTCGAATGGACAAAGAAATACTTTGATCTCCCTAGATACTCCACTTGACTGAGAGATAGATGGCCCAAAATTTCGATCTCGATGTCTTATTCCTTCCTTTAAAAGTTCACACTCTTTTCCAACCTCTTTCTAGATCTTCTTCAACTTTGCACTTCCCATCTTCTTCCTTCTAGATATCGAACTTATAAGAGAGAGAGAGTGAATGATCCAAATGAATTCGAACTACCTTGTATATATAGCATTCCAATGAGGTTGAATTTCCCTTCTTGAAGCTGACTTGGTCTCTTTGAGGCCAACTTAGTGTGGAGGGGACAAATAGTATATTTGACTCAATATTAATTCTTTTTACATGATTCGAAAGCCTAAGAAGGTTCTCTTTTAATGGACAATGACTTTAATGACTCATAATAAATCCTAGAAGTCCTTAATGGGGACTTTGACCTAAAACAAGATGACCTAAGCACCAAACTTTTTCTTTAATAAGTCATAATAATAATAATAATAATAATAATAATAATAATTCTTCATTCTTTTAATAAATACATTTCATTGTAACTGAAATACATTTATGAAGACCTAACCTAGTTACATATTTCAATGCTCCCTCTTAACTAGGGAGTTATTCATAAGTACAAGTACAAGGAAGATCTCAAAACACATGAACCATGAAGAATTTTAGGCACCGCAATGCCATGGACTATATTCTTGATGAGGGTAATCTATCCAAGGTCTTCAACAGTTTAGGCACTCACGATGCCGTGGACTAGATTCTTGACCAAGGAAATATATCTAAGGTATTCAACAGTTTAGGAACTCATGATGCCATGGACTAGATTCCTAGCCAGGGAAATCTATCCATGTGGGACTAAGATGGACTAAAGCTTCAACCTCTCTAGGTACCATTAGGCTTACTTGCTAACAATAACCTATTGATCTAGGTGGGTATCCAAGGTCAAAGCTCTATGACCAACACCACCCTCCCTACTTTGGGACCTAAACATCAACACAAAGTGTCAGCCAGATGTCCTCCTAGGCAGTGAGTCTTACACATAAAGCCTCAACACTCCTGATTATTGCAATCAGTAACAAATCCTCCCTGATCAACAGATCGAAAACAAATATCTCCTGATCAAACTGATCGATAACCAATATTGTATCAAACTTCTAAGAGATTTACCTGTATAAACACAACCCCTATCAATAGAAAACTTTCAAATGTACATAAGTAAACACAAACCTATGGGGTATTCTAGGCAACTAATCTTGCTTCTCAATTTATCATAGTAGGAATTTCAAACAAATCTTGACAAAATATTCCTTAATCATACATCTTCCTTTCCTACGTCACATGTAACAACATATTCTGCAAACATATCTAGTTTTTCTTGTCTCAGGAACCCCTCAAAATACATTCTCCATTTTCTTCTTTCAAGGTGTTCGTCATGACTATGATATGCCCTCTTTCTCAACTAGGGAAGTTCCTTTCATCCAGGCTCCCTCTCAACTTAGGGAGATTTCTTTCATCCAAGCTCCCTCTTAACTTAAGGAGATTTATTTCATCTGAGCTCCCTCTTAACTTAGGGATATTTCTTCTTTTCTATGAAATCGGAGAATCCTGCATGGCTTCCATCCTTCTTATCATAGTTATGGTGACCATTATCATTCATATAACTTTCTCCATCAAGCTTATCATATCAACTTTGTTTACGAACATCTTCACCATCTTGAAGATTATGTACCTACACAACTTATATGGAAAGTACAACCAAATATATAGAAGCATGAAGTTAACCATATCATAATCATATAATGGAATAATTCAAATTTAGATATCAAATACCCAAACGTAGTTACAAACAAGAGACACATATTTTTCACCTTCTTGCTAGGTTTTTTGTCATAAACCCTAGACTATATCATCAAGACTTTGAACATCTCAAACATAAAAACCTTCGTTATATCTAAGGCTTCAATATTTCTTCCAAAGGTATGACACACAAAATATTTGAAACCCTAGAAGTAATTCAAAATATAGTTCTACAATGCATCTTAACAACTTTAGAATTCATATACTAGACTTCCACTAGGATTAGTGCAAGATCCTAGATTTCATACATGAGTCATTAACTTCCAACAATCAAAACTAATCACAAGTCATATTTCAACAATATTTCTTAAATCTCGTATTATCACACTTGTCATCACATATTAGAGAATTGAACTTTTAGTAAGGTTTAGTTACAAAACCCTAGAATTCACAAATATTATCATCCTAGATAATCAAACTTTGACTAGGGCCTAGTTCCAAACCTATTGTGGCCACAACCACCACCCTATCAAAACTTGCCTTGGTAGAAATTTTGAATGGGTCCCCTAAAGTTGATCTTTCACCTCTCTGAATGATCTGTTTTATCCCAGAGACTTTAACTTGTTGTCGAGTCAAAGCTTCAATTCCTAATGGTTGAGCCCCCCTCTTTGAATATCTGCCGCATGATTCATCTCTAGCCCTTCCTAACCCTCCATTCATTTCCTCCATCGGGACCTTTCCAACCCTCAAAAACCTTCTATCGCACCTTATTCCCATTATAACCCTTTACAATGGAAATGCTTCACAAATATGCATAAATCACCCCTTTTTTGGCCTATCACAATCAACACTGCATACTACTCTCTTCTGGACCCGATGGCGTTATCAACCCAAAGTTATACATTTCGTGTCTAGAGCCATATCGCACATCACTATCGGCAGGTACGGGGCTTATATAAAAGGCACACCACTATACTCCGGACTCGATGGCATTATTAACCATATTTCATATATATTAGGTCCGGAGCTATATCGCATATCACTATCGGCCAGGTCCAACATTTATATATATCTATATCTATATCTATATATATATATATATATATATATATATATATATATATATATATAGATATATAGTGCGCCACTGTTTACTGGACCCGATGGCTTTATTAAACACGATATATATGTTTCAGGTCTAGAACCCCATCGCTTATCGCAATCAGCCGGGTCCGGGGCCTATATATAAGGCACATCGCTATCACTCGGACCCGTCGATGATTATAGATCTGGGCATATAATATTTCAAGTCCGGCCTAATGGCTGGACGTGGGTTTTCCCGTATATTCTTGTGTTTTTCGAAAAACATTGAAGTCAAGGTTTTTCAAAGGAAAGGCTTATGTTGTAGATCCGAAAGGATTATTAACCATAGCTCATATGTATATCGGGTCCACCTCCTCAATCGCTTATCGCAATCGGCAAAGTTTGTTGTTTATACATAAAGTGATTTGTGATACGGCAGACTCGCCGATAATTATAGGCTCCGATATATAATTTTGAAGTCCAGCTGTATGGCCGAGCTACAGGTTTTCATGTATATTCCTGTGCATTCGATAAAATGTTTTGGTCCCAATTTTTAATGGAAACTCCCCTATGGCGGACCCGATAGGGTATAGGCTCCAGTCTATAATCTTTCAGGTCCGGATTTCGAATTTGGTTATGTGTTATGCCATGATTTTCAATGTAAATCGGATTCGTACTAGCTGGTGGGCTCCAGTATTGTAGCAATAATGCTACAACTCCTCGAGCTTCCTATCTCTAATTTTATCAACCCGGTAGTTCGTAACAAACTTGGAAGCGACGGTGCTGTATGCACAAGTACTAGCTCTTATCACAGCTGTCACTTGGTCAGCTGGCACAAGTCCGCTAGGGCTCAAGCCAACTTCTATATGTTCTCAGAAGAAGCTTTCTAAATGATGAACGAAGACTATCTGAAAGGAAATTAACCTACTTTGCAAGAATGAACTGAAAGCCAACAGAACATGGAAACCCTAGTAAACCCTAATCTGACTACTCTAATCCCTATGATGCAATGGTGGGAGTGCAAACTTCTAGAAATGATGCCATTACTTCTAGTGATATGAGATGCATGAATTTAAACTACTTCTACTGAAAAGAACATTGTTTTTATATTTTTGCTTAAGTGGTTGGAGTTATTATGACATGTTTCTTATTAGGTTTTGACTGTGAAGGTGTGGTTTGAAGGGAAAGAAAGCTTGGGAAAGGTCAGGAGGGCTAGGAGAGGTTCCAAGGGATCCAAAACATCATTCCACAGAAGTCCACAATGTTCAGGTGCTCAGTAACCGAGTGTGCAGGCTTCTACAGGATGTCTGCAGGGGTTTCTACAGGATGTTCAGAGATTTCTACAGGATGTTCTGAAAAGAGGATTTTGGAGAATGGATGGAGGGAAAAAGGTGGAGGAACAAGTATGGAGGTGAAATAGGGGTGTGAAGAGGTCTAGGGCTTGGTGGATGGGCTAAGGAGCGATTGGATTTGTTCAAGGGAGAGTGAAGTAATGTTGCACAAAAATTAGGGTTTTGGGAGCGAATGGCAAACGTGAAGCAAGGGTTCTAAGTAGAGGGTGGAGTGGATGGTGCTGATGGAGAATAAGAAGATGAAGGAGTGGTACAGGTGCTCTGCAAGTCGTTTTTCCAATCTGAACCAACAAAACTTATAAATTCAAAGACCTAGTTACGTTGACCTAATTTGCTAGCTGTTAGTAAAGAGAATGAACAGAAGTGTGACCTACAATGAAACCATGTATTTTAACTCATGCAAATAAGCAAATGAAAGCTTGAACTTGTAACCAACTTCTACACATGAAAATCAAACACTAGTGATTGCATGGCAAAGCAAAATCAGTGTTTTTGTGGGCAGCAAAGTCATCCTAGTCACAGCTCCTGATCCCACTAAGGGAGAGGTGAAACCACAGATGTTTGTTGGCCCTTTTCTTGAAGCTTTTTCTGTTAACAACCTATCAACTAAATCTGAGCATGAAAATCTATTTTACACATAAAAAAACAAACTAAATAACAACACAAGAGTTAGATCTAAATAGCAGATTTTATTTTAAGAACGCAGCAAACACACATAAAGATAAACAAGGGAGGTACTGGGCGCTTGAGATGGGCCCAACCCCAAGAGCTACAGCCTCCCAAGAGAGATTTAGAGCTGGTGCAAATCTGGATTCATCTTTATTAATCAAGAATGAAGAGTTACATCAAAACTGTCCACAAGGAGAGCTTGAGAATGAGCTGAGAGAAAAGCTAGTCTATTGCCTACAAATCGAATTACAAAATGACTGCAACAAGGCTATGAAATAACTAACTACTAGCTACTATCTACTGGCTAACTAGCTAACATCCACTAGCTAACAAAATGACTAACTGGCTAACCAAAATGAGGCCCTAAGCCTTCTTATTTATACAAATTGAGGACCCAACAATCCTCCTAAACTTTAGGGACTCGGCTGCCCAAAACTTGGAGTTAACAGCAGTCCTACTTGACTTGCTTGGCTGCCCTTGTGCTGATTGATTCGGTGGCCCTTGAACTCCGAGCTGATGGTGGAGAATTCGAGGTAAGGGCCCATAAATGAAGGGGACACCTTCCTACAAATCCTCTAGCTTGTTCTCCCACGAATTTGGTTGCCAAGTGCTCATTAAGACCTTCAATTTTGTCTCCAAGTTGACCAAAAAGGCTACACAAAGCACCCATTAGACTTGTTGGCATAATGACTAACCAAATTCACTCTATTAACATAAAAATAATAAAAAACATGCAATAAACCAATGAGAATGGTGGATTAAGTCAACTTAGGAGGTTGAATGAGCCCAAATAATTGTCCATTTTTGGGGCTCATCATCACCCCCCTACTGAAAGTGTTGCTCATCCTCTGAGCAACCAATATCTCTCCTCGTCTTTGATGGCCCTGGTGGCTTCTTTGGCTAACATCTCGGCTGATTTCTCCTTTGGCTTCCCTCTTTTCAAACTTCCTGTAGAAACAGTTCTCTGTCTTCCTGTAGAAACAGTCTGCTAACAGTTCCCTGTCTTCCTGTAGAAACAATCTGCTAACAGTTCTCTGTCTTCCTGTAGAAACAGTCGGCACTGTCTTAGCCTGCTTGGCTGAGGGTGCTTTTCCTTTCAACTTGGTTGTGGCAGCCTTCGTCTTCTCGCCCTTCTGCTCTTCTTCCTCACTGTCTGCTGCTTTTCTTAGTGAATCCTCAGCCTTGTTATGAGTGCACAAGTATATGCAATCATATGGAAGAAATGGTGCCCTTGGCATTTGTGTTATTTTACCACCCCCTGCTTTGGCCTCAACAGCTTCTCCTTTTCCCTCATTCCTCTGTCTGTTCCTTCTGTGGTGGTCTTTCTTGTGTTTGTTACATCATCATTGAGACCCTCACTGTTTCTTCTTTATCATATCCATGAAGTCTACCTGAAGGTTAGATCTCCATGTGTGTCTAAACTGTGATTGCAACCGTGGAATTTTATTTCAAATACCCATTGAGAGATATCAAATTACAGTTCACACTAAGGTATGCAGGCTAATATAAATTGAATGCTGAGATCCTTGATCCTAGGACAGATCCTTCAACTTCATCTCTTTGATGAAAACATTTGCAGGTTGACAAGATGATGTTCATACATATTCCTAGGTTTATACATCCATAGATATTTCCTTTAATCATAGGTATGCTGAGTATCACATATATTCATTGTGATATGTCTAGACAGATCTGAATATAGAGCCGAGATGTAACCCTTGTTATTTCTGCAATATATATACACAGTCTTCTTTGTCCATCCAAGATACTGCGTTTTAGGTATGCCGAGCTTGTAATTGCTTCAGTGTTTTCTTCTCTGTAGATATGTGAGGAACTGCTGTCACTAGCCATCCTTATTGCAATAGACACCCAACTTGAGAGGTACTAACTGATGATGAAAAGAAACGTACAACTCTGCCTCTATTGTTTGACCTGGACCAAGACAGAGAATCTCTTGTATAGGAATAACTTTTGGTGGTTCTGATGAAACCACAGCCTGATCATGTATTCTGCTGTTGGTGCTCCAGATAGTTCAGTTCACCACCTCAGGGGTTTCTCGTAACTTCTTTGAGTCTGTAGGCTCTTTTCTAATGAAACCTCTCGACATGGTAAAAACTTGCTTTGTTGGCCTGCTTGCCTGCTTGTATACAGAAGTGGATTTTTGGGATTTCCTTAGAGAGAGCGCAGAGCTATGCCTCTGTTATGCACACAGTATATAAAATTCACAATTTTCTGCAAGTGAGCCTTAACAGTGGCTCAATTATGAATCAACCCCTAGAGAAAATCGCGCATACATACTACGACAACAATTCTCATGCAGTGATAAGAAAATGGCTTGTAATTTCATGAACAGACTTTTATTCACAATTTCCTACCCCTTCAACACGTCAACTCCACCAGCTTTTTAATCAGTTGTGTGGGAGAATTATGTTCAGGCCTACCTCATTAAGAATCGCCACCCCCGACATGAACAGTCCAAGCTCTTCGTATGTTGGGTTTCTTGTAAAACAGCTTCCTGTAGAAACACCTGTAGAGTGTGATAGGTGGGAGATTTTTTTAAAACGGAAAAAATCTAAGAAATCAGGAAGAAAACTTGTAGAGGACCATTGGTTAACTGATCTAGAAGTGGCGGATGCGTGCTCCAGTTGTGACCGCAGTTGAACAGAGGGTGTGAGAGTCAGCCGAGCATTTTTTAATTACGGCATGATTCACGTGAAAGAGTGAAGTGGCCAAGTGTACGTGGCCTCATGCAACTAGAAGTGTTGTTCCTCACTGTAGTGTAATTATGAACTGTAGTTCTCTGCCTGTAATCGCTCACCATTAGTTGCACTGGAGTTCAAACGGCCAACACTTCCTGTGTTTTTTTAAATTTCACGTGCATGACTGATCCACGTGTACTGCGTGACTGCCGGCTGAGTTCTAGATAAGAAAATCAGCTTAACCTTGATAATTCATGGCTTAATCCCACCATTCCATTAATTCATGCAGTTTTTAAATTAAATTTATGCAATAGAGGAATGAGTTTCAGTCACATACCTCGAAGTTGAATGGCTGCCGTGAGCTGCTATGGCCTGTCATTGCTGCATGCATTGGTTTTCTGATTGCATGTGGCTTGGCTGCTAACCTTTGATTGATTTTTCCTTGTGCAGGTGCCCTCTGGCCAGATCTAAGCTCCAGGCAATTGTTTCCACGTTCAAATCTGCACCTTCAAGCTGCTGCTGCTGCAATGTGATAGAACCAGAACTTGTTTTCGCCATTGCTCTCAAACGGTAAACCGGATTGATCTGAAACTCGGTGAGAATGTTCCTATCATGATTATGCATCTCCCATAGCAAAATCGTGATCAATGGATTCACGGATTTCGAGAAAAATGGAAAATGGTTGAAGATTTCCGAGCTCGATTTCTCGGAAACTGTGCATCGGAATCGGCTGAAACTGTTTGGGTACGTTACCATCACTCACATGCATATCCCCATGAAATAGGTTTTGAAACGGATGCATGGATATGGAGAAAATGCAAAAATGGCTGATGGTGATGGAGGCTGATTTCTTGGAAACTGTGCACCGGAATTGGCTGAAACTGCTCGAGCATGGTGTCATCACCCTTGTACAATTCCCCATAAAGCGGTTTGTCAAATGGATGCATGGTTTTCAAGTTATGGCAAAAACAAATTTTGTTCTATGGATTTTTGCTTCAAGGCCTTTTTGCAAGTGTTTGCATGGAAGGAAAAACTGAGCTTGGGCTGTGATGCAGGTATGGAGATGATGGAGGAGGAGTTGGAAGATTGCATGAGGACTTCTGAACCCTCGAGGAAGCTACCATGTTCGCCAAACCACTTTTTGAAATGCATGCCTAGTTTCCCACAATTTCTACAGGAAGTTCCTGTAGAAGCACAATGAGAAGCACAATGAGGTGGAAAAAATGATGGAGAAAGGCAAGGGATGGACACACAAGTGATTGTAGGCCTCATCAACAGATTCCCACCTTTAGATTCACTTTTGAAATTGGATTTGGCTCGTCCAAAGGTTCTACAAGATGTTTCCTGTAGAAATACAGAGCTTCCTGTAGAAGGCACAAGAAAAATTCCTTTGATCTTGATTTGAGTGCTCCTCCTGTCATGAAACGTCCTTCTTGCAACCTGCAATGTCATTGCTGCAACATGAAATTATTCAATGGAGATTAGCTTTATTTTTCTTTTTCTTTTTCTCTTTTTTTTTGAAAAACAACTAGGGCGCCTCATGGAGGTTTTCACCCTAATTGCTTGCCTTGGGCGCCTCCAAGGGAGGTTTTCACCCAAAGATCTTATTCTCTTTTCTCTTTTTTTTCAACCCATTGACCGCCTCATGGAGGTTTTCAATCAATGAGCCAATCTAAGGCGCCTCCGAGGAGGTTTTCACCTTAGATTTCTATTTTCCTCTTTTTTCATTTTTTTTCTTTTTCTTTTCTACCCTACCCTACTTGAAAAAAAAAATCGTTCTCAAGTATAAGAATACTTCCAATGGAGCCATGTGCACATCAAGATTAGAGACAAAATGATGTGGAGGCTCGAAATGCATGCTTGGATAGGTATCCAAATCTCAGGGACCAAATGATATGACCTTGAAGGGATCAAACATAGCTGAGGAAGAGAGTATTGCTGCAACTTAGTGACTGTCTGGAACCATGTCTCAATATAGCTTTGATATCCATGGTCCTTTTGCTGATCTGGATCATTCTTCATGTCACCTTCTATCATGACCTTCTGATCTTCCTCTTTTTGCTGATCTTTCCCTTGAATACATGGAAGATTTGATGGTAACCATGAGGAGGCTTTCTCGATCTCTGATTCTGATCTCTTCTCTTCATCAAGTGCAGCCCATGGTTCTTTGATCTCCTCTTTTGAATCTTCTTTTGCTGGATGTGATCCTTCAATGCTTTCAAGATGATCTCTTTTTTGCAATGCTTTTCCTGAGCCATGGTGAAGATCATTGAGCTCAAAAGGAGTCATTTGCACATGTTGTGCCTCAGCTTTGCAATTGGGTTGAGCTGCTCCATGGTATGGTTTTGGAAATGGTGGTACGGGTAGTTGAGTGGAGGTGTGAAATTGAGATGGAGATGGATGGCATTGTGGTTGGGTAGGCATTTGGGGTTGCCTTGGTGGAGGAGGAGGTGATAGTTGTGGATGAGCAGGTGGTGGAGGAAACGAAGTGGGAGGAGTGTTGTACTGGGGCCTCCACCCCTGATGAGGTGCATTCCAATGAGGTTGTGGCTAAGCATAAGAGTGAAACGAATGAGCAGCTGGTTGGGCATAATATGGATCTGTGAAGGAACAAGGAGGAGGTGTGAACCAAGAAGGATGAACAGGGGGACCCCAAGAAGGCATGAAAGTGGCTTGATAGGGGTCATAATAGGTCTCGGGTGTCCCTTGCAGTTCCTGCTGGTAAGATCTAGGTCCATGCGGCCAACTTTGGTTCATGTAATAGAGTGATTCAGTGGCTCCTTTGGCTCTCTGATATGCAGCTTTGAATCTGGGTAAGGAAGGGAACTGATCTGTAGGATGGTATTCTTCACAGACGAAACACACTTCTATGGAGTACAATGGACATTCGTTCCTAGGATGCTTTCTAGTGCACCTAGGACAAAAAATGACCAAAGCCCTCTTGGCTTCCTCTTGCTTCTGTTGGATCCGCAAGGTATCCAGTTGCATGGCAAGAAACTGCCTCATATCACTCTTGAAATCTTTGATCTGATTTTCAAATTCATCTTTGGACAAGATGTTGCTCCCAACATTTCTACTTGTAGCCATTTGCTCCAGAGGAATGTTTTCTTCTTCTTCTCCCCTAGAGGTTCTTTAAATATGCCTTGATGTCCACCCAGGGGTTCTTTAATCACAGCCATCGAAGAAGAGAGAACGTTGGCTGTGTGAAGCAGTGGGGGTGTTGTGCAATCATTTTTCTAACTTATCTCTACTCCTACAAGACATGAAATGAAATATTTTTGGTTGATTTTTTCTTTTTTCTACTTCTACATGCAAAACTGAAATAGATTGAACTGCAACTAACTATCTTGCTAAAATGAAAATGCGGAATTGAAATGCTAATCTATGAAAGCGGGAAATGCTAATCTATGAAAGCAGGAAATGCTAATCTATGAAAGCAGGAAATGCTAATCTATGAAAGCAGGAAATGTCTATGCTACTTTTGCAGAATGGAAATGAAAAAAACTACTTAGCAGAAGGCAAGAGTAAGAAAATAGAAGAAAAGCAACAATTACTAATACTCTGACGCTTCCCCAGCAACGACGCCAAAAAGATGGTGGGCTCTAGTATTGTAGCAATAATGCTACAACTCCTGGAGCTTCCTATCTCTAATTTTATCAACCCGGTAGTTCGTAACAAACTTGGAAGCGACGGTGCTGTATGCACAAGTACTAGCTCTTGTCACAGCTATCACTTGGTCAGCTGGCACAAGTCTGCTAGGGCTCAAGCCAACTTCTATATGTTCTCAGAAGAAGCTTTCTAAATGATGAACGAAGACTATCTGAAAGGAAAATAACCTACTTTGCAAGAATGAACTGAAAGCCAACAGAACATGGAAACCCTAGTAAACCCTAATCTGACTAGTCTAATCCCTATGATGCAATGGTGGGAGTGCAAACATCTAGAAATGATGCCATTACTTCTAGTGATATGAGATGCATGAATTTAAACTACTTCTACTGAAAAGAACATTGTTTTTATATTTTTGCTTAAGTGGTTGGAGTTATTATGACTTGTTTCTTATTAGGTTTTGACTGTGCAGGGGTGGTTTGAAGGGAAAGAAAGCTTGGGAAAGGTCAGGAGGGCTAGGAGAGGTTCCAGGGGATCCAAAACATCATTCCACAGAAGTCCACAACGTTCAGGTGTTCGACAACCGAGTGTGCAGGCTTCTACAGGATGTCTGCATGGGTTTCTACAGGATGTTCAGAGATTTCTACAGGATGTTCTAAAAAGAGGATTTTGGAGAATGGATGGAGGGAAAAAGGTGGAGGAACGAGTATGGAGGTGAAATAGGGGTGTGAAGAGGTCTAGGGCTTGGTGGATGGGCTAAGGAGAGATTGGATTTGTTCAAGGGAGAGTGAAGCAATGTTGCACAAAAATTAGGGTTTTGGGAGCGAATGGAAAACGTGAAGCAAGGGTTCTAAGTAGAGGGTGGAGTGGATGGTGCTGATGGAGAATAAGCAGATGAAGGAGTGGTACAGGTGCTCTGCAAGTCGTTTTTCCAATCTGAACCAACAAAACTTATAAATTCAAAGACCTAGTTACGTTGACCTAATTTGCTAGCTGTTAGTAAAGAGAATGAACAGAAGTGTGACCTGCAATGAAACCATGTATTTTAACTCATGCAAATAAGCAAATGAAAGCTTGAACTTGTAACCAACTTCTACACATGAAAATCAAACACTAGTGATTGCATGGCAAAAATCAGTGTTTTTGTGGGCAGCAAAGTCATCCTAGTCACAGCTCCTGATCCCACTAAGGGAGAGGTGAAACCACAGATGTTTGTTGGCCCTTTTCTTGAAGCTTTTTCTGTTAACAACCTATCAACTAAATCTGAGCATGAAAAGCTATTTTACACATAAAAAAACAAACTAAATAACAACACAAGAGTTAGATCTAAATAGCAGATTTTATTTTAAGAACGCAGCAAACACACATAAAGATAAACAAGGGAGGTACTGGGCGCTTGAGATGGGCCCAACCCCAAGAGCTACAGCCTCCCAAGAGAGATTTAGAGCTGGTGCAAAGCTGGATTCATCTTTATTAATCAAGAATGAAGAGTTACATCAAAACTGTTCACAAGGAGAGCTTGAGAATGAGATGAGAGCAAAGCTAGTCTATTGCCTACAAATCGAATTACAAAATGACTGCAACAAGGCTATGAAATAACTAACTACTAGCTACTATCTACTGGCTAACTAGCTAACATCCACTGGCTAACAAAATGACTAAATGGCTAACCAAAATGAGGCCCTAAGCCTTCTTATTTATACAAATTGAGGACCCAACAGTCCTCCTAAACTTTAGGGACTCAGCTGCCCAAAACTTGGAGTTAACAGCAGTCCTACTTGACTTGCTTGGCTGCCCTTGTGCTGATTGATTCGGTGGCCCTTGAACTCCGAGCTGATGGTGGAGAATTCGAGGTAAGGGCCCATAAATGAAGGGGACACCTTCCTACAAATCCTATAGCTTGTTCTCCCACGAATTTGGCTGCCAAGTGCTCATTAAGACCTTCAATTTTGTCTCCAAGTTGACCAAAAAGGCTACACAAAGCACCCATTAGACTTGTTGGCATAATGACTAACCAAATTCACTCTATTAACATAAAAATAATCAAAAACATGCAATAAACCAATGAGAATGGTGGATTAAGTCAACTTAGGAGGTTGAATGAGCCCAAATAATTGTCCATTTTTGGGGCTCATCACTAGCGGGACTTAATCAATGCATAAATTAAAAACTAAGGGCCGATTCTTTCACATTTGAAGTTATAAACGTTTAATGAAGGCAAGATTCATGTTTTGTAAGCATGTTTTCCATATTTCTCACAATCATAGCTGATATGAATTATTTCTGTAGGAAAATTCGAGTAGACCCGATGACAGATAAATGGAAGATATATCAAGATGACACCTCTGCACCAAGGCTGTCAATATTGCAAAAACACACTCTGCAAAAGGGAATACAGACTACCATAGTGCATAATGAAGGCACTCTCTATGTTCAGCAGAAGCACTCATGACAGCGTTGATCCATCAAGATGTCATTACTTCCAAACACACATTCAATCATGCCAGATGTGGGATGATGAGCGTAGTGTTTTCAGTTTCCTTCAGGAAATAATAAGGGATAACGTCCGCTTTATATAGGTGTGAAGAGATGACATGCAGTCATTCTCTTTCAATCAACATCTATTCATCCCTCAGGAAACGAAGCGCTAGAGTGATAGGAAATTCCCTCTACGTGTCAGCAATGACACCAATTGTTCTGCATCTGTATGTTTTGGTCTGTATATTCAAGAGAACAAGGGGAAGGCGAAAATATGAAGAGAAGATCGAGAGTCATTTCCATGGGCATAAGTATTACCTCTGGATAGGAGATGAGGGCTTTTTGTTTGGAGAAAACATCTTTGATTTATTGTGAATAAAGAAGACTATTTGGTTTAAGAAGGAGCCTATTGTTTCAAATTTAGTTCCCTTTTCTCTGATATGTTTAGAATCAGTGTGTTGTTGCTGGTATAAAGACAAATGTGATTTGCTTTATGCATATTGATAACTAGCAGTTCATGGCTATTCCTAGTTATTTGAATGTAATTCAATAGCATTGATAATTCATGAAAGGTTGTTGATTCTAGACTTTGTTAAACATCAATTCCAAGTGTTATTTGTATGGAAAGGAATGTATATTCCTGTATAAGTAATTGGATTGCGAATAGGATTTAATATAGCCTTGTTCTTATGTGGACCAGTAATTGATTCATTTGGACTTGGGATTTATATATGATGTTTAATCTCCTTTTGTTTTGCTCTTGCAGCATAGGTTAGGATAGTCAGGACATAGACTAAATTAGTTAGAAGAAGTGTAGATAGGATTCAATACATAGAGGTTAACTGTTTTATTTTGTTGATTTAATTGAAGTCTTCTTCCCAAAAGTAATCTTTCAATGCATCTGATAATTTATGGGGTCCCTTAAAAGCCGTTGGAACTAGCCATTCCAAACGAAATAATGTCTAATGGGATCTGTGATCGAGTTAGTTCCCCTTATTGGTATCGCAACAATTCGCCATGTCAACAAATTGGCGCTAGAAGGAGGGTTGAACCGCTGTCCACAGATTTTTATGATTTCATCCATAAATGTCACGCATGGACTCTAAAAGATTAATGCATGGATAGTGAAGGTCGAAAAGACCCTTCCTCCCATTCATAAAAGCCCCATTTCGAAGAAGAGACACTGTGGGAGTATCCTGTCACTCAGGGACAACCAGTCAGAATACTTACTCGGGCTTACCGTCGTTCCCTCTCTCAACTCCCCATCTTTCACTCTTTACCTCCGATAACTAAAAGAAAGCCAATGATCTGTTCCATAAACGAGGCTGCAGCCCCATCTCTTGAAGATATTGTGCTTGAATCCTTGCAAAGTGTCAATACTCCCTGGGAAGAAATTCCTGAAGATCCACTCTCTGAAGGTAATCCCTGGCCCAATTTGGGAAGTCTTAATAAAGAAAGCCTTGAAGAAACCTTCAACCAGAACATCCCTATCCACAATATGGCTAACATTCCTCTCCCAGGTGGGAACCAGCTTCAACCGGGTGGGAACCAACTCCCACCTCCTCCGGGAGCACTTCCTCCCTGGCTCGCTCAGGACACCGTAGCGGTACCTGGGCAGCAACATCCCTTACCCAATAATGTAGAAAGAGTATTGCCTAAATTTGACCCTGAGAAGGGAGACACTACTGATAACCATATTCACTCTTTCTTCTTGGTCATGTGAATGTTGGGGGTAGCCGATGAAGATATAGTATATCGCATATTCCCTTTTACTCTAATTGGTGCGGCCTCCACATGGTACTTTATCTTGAGAACAAGATTGATCACCTCGTGCGCTGCCTTTCAACAAGCCTTTTTAGACAAGTATGGTGATAAGAAAACCCCTACGACCTTAGTTCTAAAACTATCCCATTTGAAAATGGAAACCAAAGAAAAGGTCAAGGATTTTAACATCCGGTTCAACACCTTGTTCAACAGAATCTTGGCTACGCTAGACCTACTGAGGAGATGCTCATGGAATTCTACATCACTGCTCTCCCTGTCCCTACTGCGATGTGGGTCAAAAGGAGTAATGCACAAACCTTACAGGGTGCTATCGATGAAGCAGTAAAATTTGAGAATGAAATTCTCAGTCTCACAGCATGCCATCATACAACCGGAGAAAAGAAAGCCTCTCAAGCATCCAAGAAGAATAATGTGAGTGATAGCAAAGGGGCTGAAACAAAAGAAAAGGATAGCACAGATGTGGAAGGTTTGCATCATATCATTAAGAAACTGACAAACACAGTCTTCACTTTGAAAAGGAATTCTAGAGAGAGTACAAGCGGGAGTGGAGGAGAGTATAACAACAGAAAGCCTTTCAAACCTTTCTATCGTAATAAGACAGAAGGTGGTCATGGTCCACTTGCACTGATTGCTCCACCCAATGAAGGGAATTTAAATACAAAAGAGCTGGCTCTTATCAAATTGCTCCTTAACCAAGAAGAACCTATAGTGGAGCTAGAGCCAGAACAAGAAAATGAGGAAGAATACCAAGTAGAAGAGCCCTTGGACAAAGAATCTCAAATCAATGTACTGTGGGATTTTTACACAAATGAGTACAATGACGACGAAGGAGATAGTATGGCAGAAATCCACACTAATGAAATCCATACATGAAGTAAAGGGCCACTTGCAGGTGTGATGAAGCCTGTAGACCAGACAAAGAAATATGTTCACCCTTTGAAGGCACCCGCTCCCAAAGTTCCTATTGAGAAGGGTAGACCTAGTGGTCAGTCCAAGAATACCCCAGTGGCAAACCATCCAGAGAAAGATAATATACCTCCCACCGCGACGAAGGCGACTCAAAATGGTAAACTCCCACCTAAGAACAGCAAAACTGGTATGTTTACTCTGCCCTATCTTGTTTATAACATTGATTACAATATTGTGGATGATCTTAAGAAATCTAGGGCTAATATCACATACTTTGATTTGCTAAAATTAATGCAACAAAGAGATTTTCTCTTGAAAGCTATGAATGAGCAGAACTGCAAAACTCCCACCATCCCAAGCAGCCAAACCCAGAAGTCAGTGTCTAGACCCGTTAGTACCTCCAGTACATCCCAAAAGCCACCAGCCATGGAAGCCACTCTGTCAAAAATGAATCGAACCCCCCAAGATGTCAGTGCAACCATGATAGGAAGGAAATAAAAATCCATGACTCCCCCTTTCCTTATCACATTTGAAATCTTCAACATGAATGTACACAATTGCTTGGTAGACTCAGGTGCCTTGTCCACGATGATGCCTTACGATTTTGATAAAAGACTTCATGCGATACCTAAGAAAAATAGAACTCGAATCATGCAATTAGACAGGACAAATATGAAAGTAATTTGGGAATTGAAAGATGTATTGATCTGGATGACTACTAAACCACAGTACATGCAAGTCATTGATATAGTTGTAGTCGACATACCCGAGGCTTATGGAATGTTGCTTAGTAGGGACTGGTCAGCAAAACTAAATGGATACTTCTCAACTAATTGGTCCCATCTCTTGCTGCCTCAGAAGGGAAAAGGTGATATGCTGAGAGTTGATCAAGAAAGATACATGAAGTATGTAGTGACGGAGCTAAATGGTCCCAATGAACCTGTAATGTTTACCAACTTTGTCCTTGGGAATTATAGTTTCAATGTTTGTGCCACAAAAACTTGTTTTGGAGAATTCCATGTAGAAACAATTGAAGAAACTGCAATAAACACACAGATGGAAGCTCTCTCCTGTAATCCAACTGATGAACCACCTTGTAATATAGTAGATGATAGAACTAGTTTCGTAGGAAGCAATTAAATTGATGTAACACTAGACTCTATGTTTTGGACACTCTATTTTGATGGCTCTAACTGCATTGAAGGCGCAGGTGCTGGAAGCGTTCTCATTGATTCACAAGGGAACCAACATCTGATGGCCAGCTAGTTGGAGTTCACGTGCACCAACAACACGGCATAATACGAAGGCTTGCTGCAGGACCTAAAAAAGGCCATTTATATGAAGGTAAAAAATCTTAAAGTTTTTGGTGCCTTGCAGATAATTGTGGACCAGGTAAGGAAGAGGATACACTACAATTCGCCACACCTGGTAAGGTACCAACATGAGGTATGGAACTTAATTGATAGTTTTGATTCTTTTAATATCACATTCATACCTCGAGGATAGAACCAAAATGTTGATTTGATGGCTAGTATGGCTGCAAAACTTTTGCCTAATTTTAGATTAAAGAAGAATAAATGTTATGTTGAATTGATTTTCAGACCATCTGTGCCTGATAACATCTCAAACTGGCAGGTGTTCGAAGATGACGAGAAAATTCTGGAGTTCTTGCACTACGAGAAGACATTCAAGAATGCAGTCATCGATGAAAAGGAACATGATAGGCTTATGAATGAGAGGGAAGGTGAGGAAAAAGATCAGTTCAATACAATTCCTAAGTCAGTTGTCAAGATGGAGCACTTGTATGACATGTATGGTAAATTCAAAAAGCCAGCGAATTACAAAATGCATAGCTCATCCATGAAGTACGAATCGGTCAACCTTGGAACCAAAGAAGACCCAAAAACTATTAATTTGGGCTTGGGGTGCTCTCCACAAGAAAAGGTTGCATTTGTCAAGCTATTTAAAGAATACAAGGACGTCTTTGCATGGACATATGGAGACCTAAAAACCTTTGATACCAGTGTTATGTAGCATGTAATTCCTTTGGAAAAGGAGGCTAAGCCCTACCAACAAAAGCTTCGCAAGATGCATCCAAGCCTGGAACCGTTGGTGAAGAAAGAATTGAACAAAATGCTAGATGCTAAAATCATTTTCCTGGTCAGACACACCCGCTGGGTAGCCAATCTCATACCAGTGAGAAATAAAAATGGAGACATCAAGCTGTGTATCGATTTCAGAAACCTAAACAAAGCATTGCAAAAGGATAACTACCCTATCCCTTCTATGGAACACATTCTTCAGTGCGTTTCTGGGTCTAAAATGTTGTCCCTATTAGATGGGTTTTCAGGATATAATCAAGTGTTGGTATCTAATGGGGATCAACTGAAGACAACCTTCAACACTAAATGGGGCACTTACGCATATCATAAAATGCCTTTTGGACTTATTAATGCGAGCGCCACATTCCAGAGAGCCATGGACATAGCTTTTCGAGGGTTGATTAACAGATCAGTAGTGGTTTACATGGATGACATCACTGTGTATTCATATCATAGAAGGGATCATATTTGTCATCTAAAATAGATTTTCGAAAGATGCCAAAGGTATGGAATATCATTGAATCCCAAGAAGAGCATCTTTGCAGTCACAGAAGGGAAACTATTGGATCATATCCTCTCTAAAGAAGGGATTGTTAATTATCCTGAAAGAGTAGAAACTATCATGAGAATACAACCCCCTACAAATAAGAAGGTCATGCAATCTTTCTTCGGGAAAATTAATTTTGTTAGGAAATTTGTTTCAGGTTTCGCAGAAATAGTGCGTCCTATGCATCTAATGATGAAAAGCGACATTGTGTATAAGTGGAGCGATAAAGCTAAGAAAATGTTTCAGTGAATCAAGGAAGCCATCACAGAAGCTCCTGCATTGGTCAGCCCCAATTTCGGCAAGGAATTCTTCTTGTATACTTCTGCTTCTGATATTTCATATGCCGCAATTCTCACTCAAAAAAATGATGATGGCAATGAAGTCCCTATTTCTTATATGAGCTCTAATCTCCAAGGAGCAGAACTGAACTACCCAGACGTGGAGAAACAAGGCTTTGCGGTTTTTAAGGCCATAAAGAATTTCCGCCCTTATTTATTAAATGACAGGACTAAAGTGATCGTTCCCCATCCCGTTGTAAGAGCCCTCTTTGTGCAGAAAGAAATGGGTGAATGGAGAGGAAATTGGATAACCGCACTTCAAGAATTCGACCTCGAGATTAAGTTGGAAAAGATAGTTCGAGGGTAGGGATTGTGTAGGCTAGCTGCAGAAGCCTTGGCAGAGAAAGTAGGGGCATCTAAAGAACCAAAAGCGTAGAACTTATAGAATGCACAAGTGGAATTCAGGGAGGAGCCCCTATGGATTAATGAAGTGTTGATGTGTGAGCGCGAAACATCAAAAGCCCTTTTGGATCCTGAGTCGTGTTATTACGACATCCGCTTTTATCTTACACAAGGGTCATGTCTTGAACACATGGATGCATCACACGGAGAGTGCTCAGATTGAAATCTAATCAGTATCATTTAGCCAATAACACATTATACAGAAAAAATTGTGATGGAATTTGGCTGAGGTGTTTGGAAAAGGATGATGCCTACCATGTCTTGAAAGAAATGCATGACGGCCCAGTGGGTGGTCACTATGGAAGAGAGACCACTGCTCACAAAATATTAAGAGCTGGATATTATTGGCCATAGTGTTCAAGGACTCGCATGCCTACGCTCGCAAATTCAAGGTGTGTCAAACCGTTGCAGGACAAGAAAGAAAGCTGGCTGTTCCCCTCAGGCCTGTTATGATCTATCGCCCATTCCAACAATGGGGCCTAGATATCATAGGCAAGATCACTCCAAACTCTTCACAGTAGCATAAGTATATACTCACAGCAACCGACTACTTCACCAGATGGACCAAAGCCATCCCGCTTCGAAAGGTGAACGAAAATGAGGTAATATCATTTATTGAGAAATTCATTATCAACAGGTATGGCATTCCTGACGCTCTCATATTTGATAATGCTTCTTACTTTTCATCACTGAAATTGACCAAATTTGCTATTGATAAATCAATTCACATAAGGTATGCATCAAACTATTATCCCCAGGGAAATGGAGTTGCAGAGTCCTCAAACAAGAACCTCATATGCATAATCCATAGATCTGTCGCTGACAACCAAAGGAACTAGCACAACGCTCTAAAAAATTCCCTTTGGGTCGATAGGGTCACCCCAAAAGTGGCCTTAGGAAACTCCCCATACTTCCTCGTCTATGGACAGGAAGCCATCTTGCCTCCAAACGTTACACTTCCCTCTTTATAGCTCTCCCAAGATTCAAGAGGAACCCCTTCAGCCTTGCTTCAGGAAAGGACCAACCAACTAGTGAGGTTGGAAGAATTGAGAGATAAAGCTAGAAATAAATTCAAAAATCACCAAATGATTATGAAGAAGTGTTTAATTGCCATCTGGCAAGAGATAAAGACTACCAAGTAGGAGAGCTAGTCCTGAAATGGGACAGGTTGAATGAGCAAAAAGGTAAACACACAAAATTCCAACACTTATGGTTGGGCCCATTCCAAGTTGTGGAAAAAATTGGTCAAGGAACTTACAGGTTGAAAACTTTACAGGGAGAAACTAAAAAATTCCATTTTAATGGCCAACATTTGAAGAGATACTTCCAGTAGCCACCACATGGTGGTTACCTCATGAATAGGTTAGAATTCATTTTATTTTTGCTATTAGTTTAGTTGCATTTCCGTCTTTTCCTTTTTGTTTTTCTGCAAAGTTTATTTTCCTGCTGTTTTGAATTGCAGTACTTTTTAGCCAACTAATTTCTGTCCTCTAGTCTCATTTTTACCTTTTTCAGATTTCCCCCATTCGCCATCTTCAGCTCTTGCCTCCCTCATTAACCTGCTAATGAGTCTACTAATCCTAAATCCATCACTACCTTGCATATCAAATGAATTTTCAATGAGCCCATGAGAACTGGAAAATCAGAGGTGGAATTAAAACCAAAGCCACTCATTAGCATTTGTTGGGAACTGGGTGAGATCTATTGATGACTTGGATATCTGGAGCATGTAGGGGCACCTTTATAAAACAAAAAATGTGTAGCTATAGCTGGACTGGCATGGAGGAACGCTGCATTTTTAAATAAATCCCACTCAGACCTAGCCTATACTTGCTTGTAAGGTTACAATCATTCTCCATTGGTCCCATCCACCACACTAAATTGTCCAATACCTGTTATCTACAAGTAAACCTCCTTTCATGGGCTAAGCTCACTGTCATATACCCTGTGGCAAATCCAATTGTTCTCTAGTCCTTGTGCCTAAAACTGGAAGGACTTATTTAAAAGAAAATGAAATGTCAAGTCCTTGTGCCAATCTGGAAGGACAGGTTGTTTGGGAAGCCAATTAGAGTAGGGACTGTTGTTGGGCTCAGAGTACTAGTTGACATAGCAAGCCCAACCTTGCTTAAGTGGTTTAAAAATATGGCATGATCCATGACTGCGCCCCATTCAATCATATGAAAATATAGCACTAAAATTCTCATATAAAGTGCAAATAAACATATCTACATCAAGTTTGATGAGTAATAAATAGCTAAGGTACACACCTAAACAGGTATCGACAGACCAGTGATGGCCCCAAAAGGAATTTTGAAAGTAGGAAACAGGTAAAGGAAGGTCAATAAATCCCATAATACTACCATTGGAGAATGTTTCTCAAAACCTATCAGTAAGTAGAAGCTATTTGTTTCTATCCCACCTGAAGCAATTAATGTTGAAGTGGAACCCATGCCTGTTCATCTATACAATTTTCATTTCAAGTTTATCTTAACACCCTGATGTTCTAGTGATCCAAGTTCTATTTGGAAATAGAGATAACTGGTTCGCCCAGCGGTTCGCCATTTGTTGTGGCCACCGCCACCACCCTATCAAAACCTGCCTTGGTAGCAATTTTGAATGGGTCCCCTAAAGTTGATCTTTCACCTCTCGGAATGATATGTTTTATCCCAAAGACTTTAACTCGTTTCCGAGTCAAAGCTTCAATTCCTAATGGTTGAGCCCCCCTCTTTGAATATCTGCCCCATGATTCATCTCTAGCCCTTCCTAACCCTCCATTCATTTCCTCCATCGGGACCTTTCTGTTAGGTCCCTATAATACCAGTGATTACCCCATTACTATTGCAGTTGTATCCCTTATTAATATTTTCGTGCCCCTATTGCCCCCATATTGTTATTACTATGCCCCATAGAATCCCTCTATTGTTATTTTTGTGGCTTTATATTATTATTGATAGGTCGGCTGGGTTATATTGTGACTCCTTAGACTCCTTTATATAGAAAGGGGGTTTCTTCATTTGAATCATCAAGGAATCATTCATGTGCGTAATGTGAAGGAGGTTACCCCCTCGAAGAGGCTGAATTCTAAGGAATTGATCAATCTTTTCTATCTTTTTGTGAGCTGGTTTCATAACATTTGGTATCGGAGCTTTGGATTCTAGGGTTTCGCTGCTCCAAATAGGTCATCGTGGAATTTTTGATATAAATTTGTTTCTGTGATGTTTCAGAAGCTAAAAAAAAACCCATTTGAGACGAGATTGCACTGAAGCTCGGGTCAAAATTTCAGAGCTTTTCGCACTATAGTTTCGGAGATATGATCTGAGGAAGTTGGTCTTTTTGCAGACTCTTCAATTACATTCTAAAGAGGCGACCTGGGGAAAATCGTCATAACTTTCTGTCTAGGCATCGGATTGAAAATTAGTAAGAAGGTACAGAAAGAGGACGGACTTTAATTTCTTGTATATATTTTTCAGAGCCAAAGGTCGAAACAGGGACACATGGCACGTCGTACAAGTTCACTCTACTAAACTAGTCTATAATCAGGTCACTGTGGGAGATTTGGCATAACTCTTCTTTGGAGAATCAAATTGGGATCAAACTAGTGGCATTGGAAAGAGGACATAGAGGGCTACTGCAGGTTGCAATTTCAGAACTGGATGATCTGAAATTACAGAGATACATCAGAGGTAATATCGAGCTCCTACAAAGTGAAAAAAGGTGTGTAGATTTTTTTTAAATTTTTGCTTAAGCTTGGTTTGAAAAATTATTTCGAAAGAATTCAAAGGGCATAGTAGAGCATTATTATCAGTAACTGATGCCCTGAGGAAAGAAAATGCAAACACCTAGTAAGCAACCTGAAAGCTCTAGCATGACTCATGAAGAAGAGGAAGAAATGCTACATGATATATCAAAATTACAAGACCAAGTGCAACAAATTTCACTCTCACAAAAGCTAACAGAAGCTAAGGTAAATGGAGTGGAATCTAAGATAAAGGGCATGGAAGCTAAGATTGACGATTTGAAGATAGATTTGAAGGCAGATTTGACAAATTATCTACAAGAAATACTTACTAATGGTGAAAGGGTAGTAAAGGAAACTCATGATGCGAACAAAAAAAATGTTAATCATAATTTCATAGACTCTAATGTTGGATCGAAGACCCACCATATTCCAAAAATCGATATGAGGAAGTTTGATGGCAAGGATCCCGCGACATGGATATTACAGATGGAGCAATTTTTCGATCTCAATAATGTGCAAAACACACAAAAGGTACGTATTGCAACTTTATATTTGGAACCAAATCCGTTTGTATGGTATTAATGGCTTTGCTCTCGTAAACAAATTATCACTTGGGCAATTTTTATGGAAGAATTGACAGCACATTATGAGGATACAAAAAGCAACACTTTTTCTAGCCAATTGATAAGTCTCAAACAAAAGGGTTCAATAATGGAGCACATTGAGGAGTTCCAAAAATTGAACATAAGGGTAAAAAATATTCCAGAGGAGCATAGGATTGATGTGTTCATAGGGACTTTAAAGGATAATATCCAACATGATGTTCGCCTTTGGGAACCTGATTCATTAGAAGGCATTCAGGTTAGCAAGAAAAATGGAAAGCAAAATTATGGCAACCAGGAAGCATACCACTCACAACTATAAAGATGGAAGTGTTGTTGCCCCTAGTCTTCGACAACCTATAAGGTTGACACCACAACAATTGGAAGAAAAAAGAGCAAAAGGGCTTTGTTATAGTTGTGATAGAAAATACACTAAAGGTCATAAGTGTGCTGAGAAGAAATTATTCTACATAGATTGTGAAGAGGAAGAGGAAAAGGAGCAAGAAAGGTCAAAAGAAGAGGATATACTCCAGGAACAAAGTCTAGATAAAGAAGAAATGAATTTGACCATATCCTGTAATGCATTGGCTAGAATTACCACTCCTCAAACCATCAAGATAGAAGGACAAATCAAGAAGAAAAAGGTAATAGTGTTGATTGATTCAGGAAGTACCCACAATTTTATTCATTGTAAGGTAGCAAAAGAATTGAATTGCTTCCTATATCCAGCACCAGAGTGTCAAGTGATGGTTGCAAATGGAGGAACAATAAATTGCTCTGGAAAGTGCCATAATATCAAGCTATCCATGGGAGAATATGTATTGACTAGCCCAATGCTTTCCATTCCAATGGGAGGTGTTGATGTTGTACTAGGAGTCCAATGGCTACAATCCTTGGGTACAATAGCTTTTAATTTTCAAGAACTTTTCATGAAATTTTATGCGGAAGGAAAGGAAGTTGAATTAAGGGGTATTGCAGGGAAACCGGGAAAGATAATAAGCTCTAACGGTATGACAAAGCTTCTAAAAAAGGAACAAAGAGGTGTAATTGCACAATTATGTTCGCTAGATGTTTCCACATCGAAATCATCTATTTCTCCAGATCTCCAAAAAGTCTTGGACAATCATTCCAAGGTATTTGAGACTCCCAAAGGTCTCCCACCTATTCGTGATCATGATCATGCTATTCATCTGATTCCAAGAAGTGTTCCTCCAAACATCAGGCCATACAGATATCCTTGTGCCCAAAAGAGTGAAATTGAACGTATGGTTGCAGAAATGCTAGAGGCTGGTATAATTCAACCTAGTCAAAGTTCTTTCTCTGCTCCAATAGTATTGGTGCACAAGAAGGATGGATCATGGCGCATGTGTCCAGATTATAGGGAGCTCAACAAGCTCACTATTAAAGATAAGTTTCCCATTCCTGTCATTGATGAATTACTGGATGAATTGCATGGATCAATTTAGTTCACCAAGTTGGTTCTTCGTTCAGGATATCATCAAATCAGAATGAAGACTGAAGACATTCCGAAAACAACATTTAGAACTCATGAGGGTCATTATGAATTTTTGGTCATGCCTTTTGGCCTTACCAATGCACCTTCTACATTTCAAGGTTTGATGAATTCCATTTTCAAACCCTTCCGTAGAAAGTTTGTGTTAGTATTTTTTGATGATATACTAATCTACAGCAAGTCATGGAAGGATCATGTTGAACATGTTGACAGGGTACTACAACTATTGGAGGAGAAACAATTATATGCAAAAAGATCCAAATGTTTCTTTGGAGTACAAGAGGTGGAATATCTGGGTCATATTGTATCTCATGAAGGAGTTAAGGTAGACCCTAGCAAAATAAAAGCCATTAAGGAATGGAAAATCCTCACATCCATAAAGCATCTGCGAGGATTTCTTGGGTTGACAGGGTATTATCGCAAGTTTGTTAAGAATTATGGGAGAATAGCAGCACCTCTAACAACATTATTGAAGAAAGATACATTTTCATGGACTCCATAAGCAACAAAGGCCTTCGAACATCTTAAAGAGGCAATGTGCCAAGCACCAGTCTTAGCTACACCGAACTTCACAAAAACCTTTATTGTGGAATGTGATGCTTCAGGAAATGGAATTGGTGTTGTTTTAATGCAAGATGAAAGACTCATTGCTTTTGAAAGTCGTCCAATCAAGGGAAAGTTTTTACACAAAGATATTTATGAGAAAGAAATGTTGGCAATACTACATGAACTTAAGAAATGGCGACCCTACCTAATGGGAAGACACTTCAAGGTAAAAACGGATCATGATAGCCTTAAATACTTTTTAGAACAAAGATTAGCATCTGAAGAGCAACAAAATTGGGTCACAAAGATGTTGGGTTATGACTTTGAAATCATCTACAAAAAAGGGAAGCAAAATGGCAGATGCACTCTCAAGAAAGGACGAGGATGTGGAAGCATTGTTGTGCGCCATTTCTATTATCCAACCAGATTGGATAAATGAAGCAAGGGAGGAATGGAAGAATGATGAAGAAGTGTGGGCACTTATTCAAAAGTTACAACAAGATTCCAGTACATCTGATACATTTAGCTGGAAAAATGATTCGTTATGGTACAAAGATCGCTTATACCTCTGTAAGAATTCCCAACTCAAACAAAATATTCTTATGGAATTGCACACTTCTCCCTTAGGAGGGCACTCAGGATTTTTAAAAACTTACCACGGGGTTAACAAGGAATTTTTCTGGGATGGCCTTAAATCAGATATTCAAAAGTTTGTGGCAGAATGTTTGGTTTGCCAACAAAATAAAGTTGAAACAATTAAGACCCCGGGTCTATTACAACCTTTATCCATTCCAAGCCAACGTTGGGAGGAGGTTTCGATGGATTTTATCACAGGTTTACCCAAGTTTGAGGGAAAGAGTGTCATCATGGTGGTAGTTGATAGACTTACCAAGTATGCACACTTTTGTGCATTATCACATCCATTTAAAGCCAGTATAGTTTCTACTGCATTTATGGAAACAATTCAAATCTACACGGAAACCCAAAGATTATTGTAAGTGACAGAAATCCCATTTTTCACTGGAAATTTTTGGACGGAATTATTTTCTTGTCTCGGTACTAAGTTAACTCATAGCTCATCCTATCATCCTCAATCTAATGGGCAAACTGAGATAGTAAACAAATGTTTGGAAGGATATCTTCTATGCTTTGTATCTGATAAACAGACACAATGGGTCAAATGGTTGCCTCTGGCTGAATGGTGGTATAACACTTCCTTCCATACATCAACAAAAATGACCCCATTTATGGCACTTTATGGATATCAACCACCATCCATCACATCATATTTAAGAGAAAATTCTAAGGTTCAAGCAGTTGAAAATCACATCGAGCATCAATAACAAGTCCTCCAACTCTTAAAGGATAACCTCGTGTTGGCGCAGAATAGAATGAAACAACAGGCAGATCAACATCGCAGTGAAAGAAGTTTTGATTTAAGTGATTGGGTATTCCTACGGCTACAACCATATAAACAAATGTCCCTCAAGCAAGCTAAGAAGGATAATAAATTATCACCAAAGTATTATGGTCCGTACAAGGTGTTGCAAAAGATTGGTACGATGGCATACAAATTGGAGCTTCCTGCAGCTTCTCGAGTGCACCCAGTTTTCCATGTTTCATGTCTAAAGAAGGTTATAGGTGACAAGCTCCCAGTTCAAACAATATTGCCAGAACTTGACGAGGAAGGAAAAATTATATTGGAACCGGAAGCAGTCACAAAAACAAGAACTCGACAGCTACGAAATCGATCAATTTCGGAGTATCTCATCAAGTGGAAGAACTTATCGGGTGAAGATTCCATATGGGAGGATGAGAATTTTATACAAAAGCATCCAGAACTACTCAAGCGTTGAGGACAACACTTTTTTGAAGGAGAGGGACATGTTAGGTCCCTATAATACTAGTGATTACCCCATTACTATTGTAGTTGTATCCCTTATTAATATTGTTGTGCCCCTATTGCCCCCATATTGTTATTACTGTGCCCCATAGAATCCCTCTATTGTTATTTTTGTGGCTTTATATTATTATTGATAGGTCGGTTGGGTTATATTGTGACTCCTTAGACTCCTATATATAGAAAGGAGGTTTTGTCATTTGAATCATCAAGGAATCATTCATTTGTGTAATGTCAAGGAGGTTGCCCCCTCGAAGAGGCTGAATTCTAAGGCGTTGATCTATCTTTTCTAACTTTTTGTGAACTAGTTTCATAACACTTTCCAACCCTCAAAAACCTTCTATCGCACCTTATTCCCATTGTAACCCTTTACAATGGAAACGCTTCACAGATATGCATCAATCACCCCTTTTTGGCCTATTGCAATCAACATTGCGCACTTCTCTCTTTCGGACCCGACAACATTATCAACCCAAAGTTATATATTTCAGGTCTGAAGCCATATCACACATCACTATCAGCGGGTCTGGGGCTTATATAAAAGGTGCACCACTATACTCCGGACCCGATGGCATTATTAACCATATTTCATATATATTAGGTCCAGAGCTATATCGCATATCGTTATCGGCCAGGTCCAATGCTTATATATATACATACATACATACATATATATATATATATATATATATATATATATATATACACACACACACACACACACACACACACACACACATATATATATATATATATATATATATATAGCACGCCACTATTTACCAGACCTGATGGCTTTATTAAACACGATATATATGTTTCGGGTCCGGAACCCCATCGCTTATCGCAATCGGCAAGGTCCGGGGCCTATATATAAGGCACATCGCTATCACTTGGACCCGCCGATGATTATAGATCCAGGCATATAATATTTCAAGTTTGGCTTAATGGCCAGACACAGGTTTTCCCGTATATTCTTGTATTTTTCGAAAAAAATTGAAGTCAGGGTTTTTCAAAGGGAAGGCTTATGTTGTGGATTTCACAGGATTATTAACCATAGCTCATATGTATATCGGGTCCACCTCCCCAATCGCTTATCGCAATCGGAAAAGTTTGTTATTTATACATAAAGCGATTTGCGATATGGCAAACCCGTCGATAATTATAGGCTCCGGTATATAATTTTGAAGTTTGGCTGTATGACCGGGTTGCAGGTTTTCACGTATATTCCTATGTATTCGTTAAAATTCTGTGGTCGTGATTTTTAATGGAAAATCCCATATGGTGGACCCGATAGGGTATAGGCTCTAGTCTATAATCTTTCAGGTCCGGATTTCGGATCTGGTTATGTGTTATGCCATGATTTTCAATGTAAATCATATTCGCACTCGCGGGACTTAATCAATTCATAAATTAAAAACCATGGGCCAAGTCTTTCACATTTGATGTTATAAATGTTTAATGAAGGCAAGATTCGTGTTTTGTAAGCATGTTTGCCATATTTCTCACAATCATAGCTGATATGAATTATTTTTGCAGGCAAATTCGAGTAGACCCGGTGACAGATAAATGGAAGCTATATCAAGATGACACCTCTGCACCACCAGTGTCAATATTGCAAAAACACACTCTGCAAAAGGGAATACGGACTGCCATAGTGCATAATGAAGGCACTCTTTGTGTTCAGCAGAAGCACTAATGACAACACTGATCCATCAAGATGTCATTACTTCCAAACACACATTCAATCATGCCAGATGTGGGATGATGAGCGCAGTGTTTTCAGTTTCCTCCAGGAAATAATAAGGGATAACGTCTGCTTTATACAGGTGTGAAGAGATGACACGCAGTCATTCTCTTTCAATCAACATCTATTCATCCCTCAGGAAACGAAGCGCTAGAGTGATAGGAAATGCCCTCTATGTGTCAGCAATGACACCGATTGTTCTACATCTGTGTGTTCTGATCTGTATATTCAAGAGAACAAGGGGAAGGCGAAAGGATGAAGGGAAGACCGAGAGTCATTTCCATGTGCATAAGTATTACCTCCAGATAGGAGATGAGGGCTTTTTGTTTGGAGAAAACAACTTTGATTTATTGTGAATAAAGAAGACTGTTTGGTTCAAGAAGGAGCCTGTTGTTTCAGATTTAGTTCCCTTTTCTCTGATATGTTTAGAATCAATGTGTTGTTGCTGGTATAAAGACAAATGTGATTTTCTTTATGCATATTGATAACTAGCAGTTCATGGATATTCCTAGTTATTTGAATGTAATTCAATGACATTGATAATTCATGAAAGGTTGTTGATTCCAGACTTTGTTAAACATCAATTCCAAGTTTTATTTGTATGGAAAGGAATGTATATTCCTGTATAAGTAATTGGATTGTGATTAGGATTTAATACAACCTTGTTCTTATGTGGACCAGTAATTGATTCATTTAGACTTGGGATTTATATATGATGTTTAACCTCCTTTTGTTTTGCTCCTGTAGGATAGATTAAGATAGTCAGGACATAGACTAGATTAGTTAGAAGAAGTGTAGGTAGGATTCAACACATAGAGGTTAATTGTTTTATTTTATTGATTTAATTGAAGTCTTCTTCCCAGAAGTAATCTTTCAACGCATTTGACAGTTTACGGGGTCCATTAAAACCTGTTGGAACTAGCCATTCCAAACAAAAGCAGGTCTAATTGGTGTTTGTGATCGGGTTAGTTCCCCTTGTTGGTATAGCAAAAATTCGCCATGTCAACAAAACCCTAGGACTTATGACCATCAAAAATTAAGTCAACGCACATCTCTAGGACCTCATCATCATGCACAAGCATATCATAACATGTGTTATTCAAACCCAATGACACAAATATCAATAAAATTTGGACATATAACAAACTTTATCAAACTAGGGTTTGATCGGAAAAACACACATATACCAAGGATTTCATTTCTAGGACATTGTAAGGGTCTTTATTACACACCTTACTAAACCCTAATGATATAGGGTTTCAATACTAAACATAGAAAACCCTAATTTATCAATCCTTCAAAGGCTTGGGATTTCAGACATCAAAATTCAACCCTAACAAGTCAGGGTTTTCACTACCATACCAAAATCCCAAACATGACATCTTTAAAAACTTCAAAAATCAAGAATAACATTCTCTTTTACTTCACCAATAACCCTAAGAAGGCTAGGCTTTCATACATCATCATTGACATACCCTTAAGTTAGGGTTTTTACAAAGAACCTTTTTAGGGTTTCACAAGAGTAACAAAAGATATGTGGAGGGTAGATTTATCTAATGTTGAATCACCCAATCAAGAATATTTATGATTCAGGAGTGCTAGACACAATGATGTTAGTAATAGTTTATCAAGAATTAATATCATGAAGATAGCAAAAACTTATAGTTTAATACATACATTTGTTTCTTAACAAACCTTGTAATTCCAATGCTTTGTCTTATGAGGCCTTCTTCCATAATCCTTGAGTATTCAAAAATATTTTCCTAAACACGGAAAATATGAATAGAAATGTGATTAGTATTTAATGCAAGCAAAACTAGATAAGTAAGGAAAACATAAAAATGAAAAGGTAATAAGATACTTATCTTTGGAAGTTGGTGAGGGTTTAGTCCAAGCTTTGAGGGATACCTATAACCTTATAAAAACAAATAAAAAATGTTTTTCCAAAATATGTTAAACCTACAAATACTAGAAATCAAACAATGAGATAACTAAGGCTTATATCAAATGACTTAGTATTGTAAGTCCCTTTTATCTAGTTCTTCGAGTTTATTCTTCTTTGGCAACATTAGCTTGGTCTCTATTTATTTTCTTGTTCTTTGGATTGTCAAGACAATCACTTCTATAGTGACCCATTTTGTGACATTGGTAGCATTCTATTTTGGACATATCGACCTTTCTTCTTGGCCCTTTTGACTTCTTGAAGTTTCCTTTCTTGTGAGAAGCAAAGTATGAATTTGAAACCTTTTCTTATTCATTGTTGGATACTAGTGAGATTCTGATTTCTTCTTCGCTGCAAGAATTCCATAATTTCTTGTAGGTAGGAGCTTCTTTCCAACTATTAAGGCTTGAAGCAAAATATATCCAAGTAGGTGGTAGTCCCAATAATGTAGTAATTAATAGCTCCTTTTCTAGTACAATTTCATCTATGGCTTGAATTTCATCTCTAATTCTAGATATCCTTACAAATAAGGATGCCACAGTGTCATCCTTAGTCATTCTTTTGGTCCTTAATTCATTCTTCAGACTTGCTACTTGATCGATGTTCCTGATAGTGAACAATTTTGATAAGGCTTCATACATTTCTTGAGAATGGTTTATATTGGAAATGTATGGGAAGAGATTTTCCTTTATGATTGATACCATTAGTGTCATAGGCAATATTTTTTACTCTCTAAACTTCACTTTATGTACATCACTAGATTCTTTGGTAGGTTTCTTCACCTTTCCTTTGACCAAATCCAAGACCTTGTTATTTTCAAGAATGAGGTTAATTCTCTTCTTCCATGCCCTATAATTTGATGCTCCTTCCAATTTGTTCTCACTCTTTATTGTGTTATACATTTTCCTTGAAGATAGTGAGATTATTCCCTTATAAGAGCTCCTTATATGATCCCCTGTTCAGTCCTTTAGACTCCTTTTAGTAGTTTCTCAAAAATACCTTTTTCCTTCTTCACCTTAGCTTTTATACGATGTTAGAAAATCAGAAAAGCAGAAATATTTTCTTATATAGATAATTACTTGTGATTCGTTTATCTTTATGTTATTATTTTATCTTTTAGTTCTTCAAGAAATTACCAAAACAATAGCACAAGGACACCAGTGTAGGTGGACAACTAGGGAAAAACCCCTATTTAGAGGAAAGCCCAGTCAAGAATTCTTCCTTCATTAGTTTCATGAGATAATCCAACACTCTTGACCTAGACAAAGGATTCCTCCACACAATGTTAGCCCTCACTTCCACCTTGTAGATGAATACCCTTCAATAGAAACTTTGACCTAGCAACAACAATTTGCAGTAGCATCTTTGACCCAGCAACTGGCTGCAACAGTAACAACAACTTCAACTAGACAAAGAAATACTCTGATCTCCCTAGATACTCCACTTGAGTAAGAGATAGATGGCCCAAAATTTCAATCTTGATGTCTTCTTCCTTCCTTCAAAATTTCGCACTCTTTTCCAGCCTCTTTCCAGCTCTTTTTCAACTTCGCACTTCCCAGCTTCTTCCTTCTAGATATCAAACTTATGAGAGAGAGAGAGTGAATGCTCCAAATGAATTCGAACTACCTTGTATATATAGCCTTCCAGTGAGGTCGAATTGTCCTTCTTGAAGCTGACTTGATCTCTTTGAGGCTGATTTGGTGTGGAGGGGACAAATAGTATATTTGACTCAATATTAATTCTTTTTACATGATTCAAAAGCCCAAGAAGGATCTCTTTTAATTGACAATGACTCTAATGACTTAGAATAAATCTTAGAAGTCCTAAATGGGGACTTTGACCTAAAACAAGATGACCCAAACATGAAACCCATGGTTTAATAAGATCATAATAATAATAATAATATTTTCTTCATTCTTTTAATAAATACATTTCATTGTGACTCAAATACATTTATGAAGACCGAACCTAGTTACATATCTCAACAATCATCAAGTAAGTATTAAAGAAGAGGACATCAATAAAACAACATTCTCAACCTAATATGGGCATTATGAGTTCGTAGTGGGCCATTCAAGTTATCTAATGTAATATATGTTTTCATGTGCCTCATGAATGGTATCTTCTAGAATTATATAGAAAATTTTGTTACTATGTTTTTGGATGATATCCTTATATATTCCAAATATTAGAAAGAGCATGAAAAACATTTATGGATGGTTCTATAGATACTAATAGGGCATCAATTATATGCCAAGTTGAGTTAGTATTCATTCTATCAAAGAAAAATTCATTATTTATGACACGTTATTTCAGAAGAGGGGATAGCAGTAGACACAGAGAATATTATAGCAATCAAAGCATGGAAAGGACCCAAAAATGTGACAAAGGTAAGGTATTTCATGGGTTTAGTAGGCTATTATAGAATATTTATTGGAGGGTTCTCAAGGATATCCCATCCAATTACTTCCTTTCAAAAGAAAGGCGTGAATTTTTATTGATCCTGTAAATGTGAAGAGGTCTTTCAACATTTAAAGAGGTTGTTAACAAGTGCACGTATATTGAGGCATGGGGGCTTCACTCAATGAACCTCTGACATATCACATGCGTACATGGCATACTAAACAATACCCTTAATTTGACTACATATTGGAAAATACTTCTTGAAATCACATTATTTAACCCCCTAATAATACAAACCCAACACACCTTCCCAGTTTAAATAACCCCTAATTTCACTAGATATTATGGGTATCCATTTTTTCGTTAACAATTTTTATACCCCTTTATATTTTTTCATTAATTTTGAGTTCCATTTTTTATACCTTCCAATATCAAAACCGTTTACCCCCTATTATATGCTCAATATATTATGTCATTTTTTCCTTGATATATATCCCCAATATGAACACACTTGGTATGGTATTGCTCCCTCGGTGCAGCCCCCATGTATTTCAGATATATAATCAAAATGAAGACTTCCTTTTGTACATAGATGCAGGGAAAGTTGGACTTGGAAGAGTTCTCATGCAAAATGGACATGTGATATGTTTTGAATCCATGAAGCTAAAATAGCATGAAAAGAATTATGTCACTCATGATTTGGAGTTGGCAGCCATTATACATGACTTGAAGATGTGGACGTGTTACCTCATGGGAAAGAGGTTTGAATTGTGATTTGACCACAATGGACTGAAGCATTTGTTTGGACAACCACATTTAGATGCCAGACAAATTACAAGGCGATAATTTTTGGTTGATTTTTATTTTGAAACTAAGCACATAAATGGTAAGGATAATAAAGTGGTTGATGCACTCAATAGGAGGTTGCATGCAGTGCATGCTACAATCATAAGTACATGTAGAAATTATTTAGAAATTGTAATTTTAGAGGTTGGGAATTTTAATCATAAATACATGGAAATCAAAAGAATCCTACAAAAATAAAGTGCAACCCAAGTACAATGATTATGAAATAGAGGAAGATTGAGTCCTGTTGTATAAACATGGGATTTATGTGTCGAATTATTATGGGGTGGAAAATTTAGTTTTAAGTGAGACGCATAGAATGCCTTATGTTGGGCACCCACAGTATTAAAAAACAGTAATTTTGGATAGGAATGAAGAAATAAGTGGATGAATATATAGCTAAGTGCTTGGAGTGCCAAAATATTAAAATTGAGCATATGCATGTAGCAGGGTTGCTACAACCAATACCCATTCCTAAGTGGAAATGGGAAATTGTTTCCATTGATTTCATTACAAATCTTCCCAAAACAATGAAGCAACATGATTCCATCATGGTTTTGGTGGGTAAACTTACCAAGGTTTCCCACTTCATTCCAATCAAGTTAAAATACAAGGAAGTCAGTGTTGTTTATATTTACATGAAGGAAATTTCTAGGTTGCATGGTGTACCTAAGGAAATTATTTTAGACAGATTTCCCAAGTTTACGTCCAATTTTTGGATGGGTTTATTTAAGGGATTTGGAACTTATTTACATTTTAGTGCAACATACCATCCAAATTCATATCGTTAGATGGAAAGAGTCAATCTGGTTAGTGAAGACATGATGAGAATGCATGTGATGGAGAAATCATCAAAATGCGACGAATATTTATACTTGGTGGAATTTGATTATAATAATGGGTGCAAGAATATTTGAAGATGAGCCCATTTTAAGACGTATATGGTATGAAATGAAACACGCCAGTGAGTTGGGATAGTCTAGTTGACAGGGCTATTGTTGGTACAAACTTTCTGAGGAAAATGGAAGAGCAACTAATAAAAATTAAATAGAACTTGAAGGCTTCACATGATAGATACAAAAGTTATGCATGTACTAAAAGGTCAAACAAGGAATTCAAAATTGGTTACCATGTATTCTTAAGAGTGAAGGCAAGGGAAATTTCCTTGAGGTTGGGAAGTTGTGCAAAGTTGGTAGTTAAATATTTTGGACCATTTGAAATCCTAGAGAGGATTGGTTTGACGACATATAGGATTCCATTGTCAACATCCATGCACATTCATAATTTTTTTCATGTTTCATTACTTAAAAAATATGTTCTTGTTGCTAACCATGTGATTGATTGGAATATGGTTTAGTTGGACCCTGAGGGAGACTTTCAGGTCCAACTAGTGTAGAGTTTGGACAAAAAAGTCAAGGTGCTTCAAAATCAAGTTGTCGCCTTGGTAAAGGTGCAGTGGACTAGATTAAACTAGGTTGGTGAGCCAAGGACATATTTTTAGGGTCGTTGTGTCTGTATACATGTTTGTTCTTGTTTTGGGGCTGGTATACCTAGGTGCACATGTGGCTGACTACATATGTGTTTTGAGGCTAGAAGATCTTGAAATGTAAATAACACATGCATATTAATAAAAATATTTAATAGTTTTATATCGAAAAGATGTAAAGAGTATGGGGGGATGAAAATATGAGGATGATAAAAGGGGCTTATATGACCTAATAACCATTTAAAAAGGATTTGGTGGATATAACCAAGGTCCATTACATGGCTTGGGTGAATGATAAATGGTAGAAAGAAGGTATTCATATAAAAATGAGCATGTTGGCACTATGAGGGGATTATTATTGTTCATGTTAATTCATTATGGAAGACAACCATGGAAGCATGGAGATAGTATGGAATGAAAGCCTGTGAGGGTACTTGGAAGACTCGTAAGGGAAATGGAACTCCTAGAAGCTAGAGAACTTTGAAACATTCCTTTCTAGCTAAGTAAGATGTCTTTGAAGGTGATGGAAAAACCTTAGGGACTACATATGTAGAGGAGGGTGTGCACCACTTGGGTGTTGACTGATGGGGAATGGGAGCTTATTTGTTAGATGTTGTCATATTTGGCAACTTGGTTGTATGAGGGCTTAGAAGGGTACCTGGAAGAATCATGAGAGAATTGGAACTCTTGGAAGCTGCAAGACTTTGGAAAATCTCTGGCTAGCTAAGATAGAGGCTAATGGGAGATGTGTGTCTGTTGGTTGTAGGCTATCAGGTTTCGTACCTTGGCTAGTTAATGATAATGAGCATGTACCAGGATTTGGGCAAGATGATGCCTGAGGATTTGAAGCCCCAACTTGACGGAGTAATGTTTTTGATATAAAATGAACAACAGGGTATATGGCTAGGTGGAATGTCAAAGGTATGCAACTAGTTGGGCATAAATTAAAAAATATGTATTTATCTATTATGTTTATTTTTCGTTGCAATGTTTTATGTATTTATGAATTTTATTTTGAAACATGATTAAGAAGCACACTCATGTTAGAATATTCCTGAGCATATGTAATTTATTTTAGCATGCATTTAGATATGCATTTGACCAAATGGAAATTTTCCTAGAAAGAGAAATTTTCAGAATACATGTTTCTACGGGTGACTAGATATTGACAGTATTGGATGCTGACAATAGGGGAGGGGGTCTCCTTGGTATAAAGTCCCAATTATACCCCACACCAATTGGAGTAGGAGACCTAACCAGAAATACAACCATTTTCCATAACGGTGATCTTAAATATGTTCCTTGGCTGCAATGAACACATAAGAAGACATACACACATCTTTGGTGACAGTAAGTGAGAAAAATTTGTGTAATATAAATTGTAATGCATAAGAGGTTCTTTCAGACAAAAGGAAAAGAGGGTGATCCTCTAGAAGAAAAGTAATAGAACTATCCTAAAACTGGCACACGCATGTATGGAAGAATAATTAGTTATCCTGCAAAATATTTCACAAGATAATAATGATCATGAAAGCAAATCCAACACACATTAAATAAAATATATACTAAAGCTAAAAAAATAGTTCATTGACCTTAGCATGCATAAAAAAACATATGCCATAAACATTTAAAGAATAGTCTTACAACATCCACGATACATGCATGAAAGTGTTTTGGATTTGAGAGCTTCTAATAATTGAGTGAAATTTCCAAGTATACAATACAATGATATGACACTAGCCCCAATAGTGGAACATGAAACTACCACTTGCTTCTCGAAAGAATGATATTCACTCTTGACTAGAGAAGCCAAGGATACAAATCTCAAGTTCCAAGCCCTTTACTTGAGTTATGAGGGTTTATTTATAACAAATGAGGTGTCCTTTCACCTCCTCTTGTGACCTTTGAGCTCCCTTGTGGCTCTTGAGCTTCTTTTGTTTGTATTCTATCTAATGACTCTTCATATTCCCTATTTAATTCTTGGACTTCCACTTACATTTAAAATTCTTATTATTTTATCAATAAAAAACCACATAAGACAAAAATGTGGCTAGAGCCTAATAAGACAAAAATTTATGCATTATGCTTGAGCTTGAGGAAACTCTAGCTCGACAACTTCTACTTGTAACTCTAATGTAACATAATGGTACCAAGACTTCTACTGTGTTGCTATGTCCTCAAAATTTGATGGAAGATTTGGCTTATGTATGACTCTTACCTCCATTGCATCTAGATAGATGGTTTTGGAACCTGTTTGGACATTGTTCCATAATAATAACAACTTCATATTCAACTTGGCATGTCTAGCTACAAATTGTTGAATATTTTTCCTTGTGATTTTTAGATCTTCTTTCTTGGCCACCTTCTTTAAGTTGATAAATAATTCTTCAATTTCCTTCTTGACAACATTTATGCCCTTTATTTCTGCAAAGGCTCAACAGAAGGAATATTGTGCACTCTGACCAAGGAGTCCAAACTATGGTACAATTGTGAATAGGTGGTCATGATGTTGGCCACATAGTACAGAGTTGTTTGTTTCCCTATACAAGAATTCTAACCTCATCCCTTTCTAATTATGCTCCTGCATGTTTTCCTGGCCAACTCTAATGGTGCATTTATGTACTTAGTGCCCCATTCTTGGATCGCATTAATGGCTGCATGAATCACCTTAAGAACTTTCACATTATCTCGCAATCGCTTTTGCATCTCATGCAAGGGCACCATCACCTTATGAAGGGTTATCACCTCCTCGTACAGTTGTCTCATAGTGTCTCCCAATGATTGGATTTCCTTAAATATAAATACCCGAAGCTCCCTCATGTGAGAATCAGTGAAAGACAACCTTTGGTTCTTGTCTACGAGATGATCAATTTGTTGTTTTGCGGCAGTTAAATATTTTTCCAATTGTCTGTTTTCCTCCATCAAGAAATTTATGTTATACTTTTGTAGCTTCTACAAAGGATATATTTGTTGTTGTGACTCTCTTCAAATTATTCTTGGTGTTGGGAATAATTTCCCTTTCAGTGAGAATGCAAACAGGATGAACCGGGTCATTAGGAAAATACTTCCACCTTTATTGCACTATTTTGTTCTTTAACTAATCAAAGGTAAGGTTGTAAATATCCAAGACCATGTCATCATCTTGAGGAGGTATTCCCATCTCTGTGTATGGGATGTGGCCACCACTAAGAGGAGGTGAAGGATGATTGTTGTCTTGTTCTGCAATGGGCACAAAGTTGGCCTCTTAGTTATCCTCCTCCCATTTAACCTCCAAGTCTTGGGATTGTATTTTCTCCTCTGTTTCTCTTACAAATTATTGATCTTACTTCTTCCTTGTTTCTTCATCCACCAATTGTTTCTTTTGTTCTTGCTTAAACTGTTTTTATCTCACTTTGTCTTATTCATTCCTTCTTGATTCTTACTTTTCTTGCATGTATTCTCTTTCTTTCCTTTCATGTTCCTTTTTTTTCGATCATCTTCCTCCTCCTCCTGTCTCTTTTCTTCTTGCTACTGCTTCTTCTTTAATTCCTCTGGTTGCTTTCACCTTTCTATTGCAATGGCCACTCTCAGAATAACAAAATTAGCTTTTAACTTTCAACTCTGCTCCATGATAAGACTATGCACAAATTTCCTCTTTCACTTAGAAATGGTGATTGGAGTGCGAACTTCCTATTGATTCCCTTCCTGGACAACATCCTTCTCATGAACGACACTGTAAGGGCCTACCTAATTTCCTGGTGCATGTGCTCGAGAGGTATTGTACGAATTCCTTATCTTCTCCTTCTCTAGCCAAGAATAAGACTCGTAAGCCCAATAAAAATGCAACTTGGCATAATGTCTTTTACATACTCCTCTAGGATCATATCTATGAAAGCTCATCTCATCGAACTTAAGGCTAGTAAGTTCTTTAGCTTCTGCTTCTGCAACCTTTAAGTTCTTGAGCTCATAGGATCCCACTTACATAGGAAGGAAGGCTAAGGAGCCTTCTTCTTCTTCTACAACAACTAAGACAGACATATACTAATATGATAAGAAACCTCCTACATGACCACCTTATTGGTCACATACCTCAGCAAAATATGTGGAGGCTTCTGAGAACTGAACACTCTGAGGTGAGGGAAACCAATCTGCTATCTTTGCCACTACTTTTCAATCCTCATGGAACATGAAAGGGGCTTCTTCCTCAAATATCATCATATACAAAACCATGAATAAGTGCTCAATAGACTTGTCATATAACCATTTGTAACTTTACTCTAACAATACTTTACAATACACATTGATAGGGAGCTCCCTAAGGGTCCACCTCCATTCTAGACCTATGAATTCATGGTGAGCACAAATACCATCCAGTAAGTAGGCAGACATGTATAATTCTGGTTTCTTGCCCTGTTTTAGTTCTTTCACCTTGTTCAAATTAATCTTTAGTTGTTGGGATAACAGATGTGACCAATTGAATACTTTTCCTTCTCTGAAGAATAGATACAACATGAAGATCCACCCTTCAAAAAAGGATTCAATTCTTCCGTCAAAGGATCTTGCAGCACATAGCCATCAATTACTAGTAAATTGTTCTGAGAAACTTAGTCTTGTAAGTACTATCAAGATTCTAGCGAAACTTAGTTGGTTCCCACCACCATGACTTGATCACTTCTCTGGTGTTTGTATAACTCAAAGCTACATAAAATTGAGAATCAAAGTGCTCCTAAAGCTTGGGAAAGTTGTAATATAAGTGAAATTCAAGTGGGAGGTATGAGGCAAGTTGTTTTCCATTGACAATGTTGAGAACCATGTTCTTAGTGTCTAGACCCTGCAATATCCACTTAATTTCATTGACACAAGGTAGCACTAGATACCTGTGGGAAATTTTTTGGAACCCTGATCACTTGATATTCTCATAGAATTTCCTATCTTCAAAATCCTCTATGAACGCCTTTAAATTGAGTACATCCTTCCTAGTGATCCATGTAACAATAGATTCATTGTCAATGAAGCATTGGGTGTCTAACAAGGTACACAATACTATCAAGCTATTGTCACTAGCTTATTCTATACTACTTTTTCTGACCTCCTTTGATGATCCCTTATTTGGAGGCATGGTGCTATTTGATGATGAAATATTGATGTTTTCCTGGATCTGCAGTACTTGATCAAACAAATGCACTCATGGAAAAAAAAAATTAGTTCTGCAAAATATCAGCTAATCTAATCAATCACAAGTACAAGACAACTACTGATAAGGAGGATTATGCAATTCAGGAGAAAAAGTGAGGAAAATTTACCTCGCTAGTCACTAAAAATGTGTACTATATGGCTTCAGGGGGAAGATTGTGTAGTTCTTGATTACAAGGGGGATTGACTAGATCCTGGAACTGCACAATTCACTGTTACTTTTGGGAGAGGCCCTAAATATGCAATGCGTAGTTTCAAGGGACAAGGGAGATGCTCTATTGATTGTGATCCAGTGATTGAATAGTGCAAAGTTGCAGAGGGAAAGGAAAAGTCACTCCTGGAAGAGATTGAACAATGCACAGTTGAGGATGGAAGAAGGCTCCAAAAATTACACAGTTTTCTCTGGAAGAAGAACATGATCTATATCTACTGAATGAAGAGAGGAAGGATGTGGATCAGCCTAAGATTCATCCAAATAAGTCACTTACATCAAGAAAAAAAAATAATGAAAGGAAAAGGACATGCATGCATAAATATACCCAACAACAATAATTACTGCTAGGCAAAAAGACAAGGAATGTAATGCGACACTTGAAAAGAAGTTCAAAGTATTGAAACGAAACTTGTAGAAGCTAATAATAGCAGAAACGAAACTTGTTATAAGAAAAGTAAGACAAAACAACACTTTCAAAAGAAAAAGTGACAAAAGTGAAAGCAAAAGCGGAAAAAAGTGACAGTTGAGAAACTTACCCGGAAAATGGCACAAACGAAATCCAAATCTCCTTATGATAACAAGAATGAATAGAGATCCAAAGATGAGTGTGAGAATGAGATCTATGATGGGTTTATTGTAGAGGTGAGAACTCGCAAGATTAGGGTTAGGGTTTCATATGTACATACCTAAAATCAAGGAGTGACTCCTAGATGACTGACACATGTCATATGATGAATTTAGAAACATGTGCCAAACTGCTAATTATAAGTGTGTCATTCCTAGGAATATACAATTGGCTAACTCCAAGAATTGTGCAATTCACTAACTCAAGGGAATGTGTAGTTCACTAAGACAAGGAGTTGCACAGTTTTCTTTCTCAATGGATTGCACAATTTACTGCCACTTAGGGTTGTGCAATTTTCTCTCAAAACTGATTGTGTAGTTGTCTAACTCAAGGGATTGCACAATTCATTCTGAAAAGGGGTTGTGTAGTTCACTATGATAGAGGATTGTACAATTACTCTAAGTAAGGCATGCAATTAATGTCATTCAAAGAAATATTTAGCTTGTGTTCACAATAATTGCTTTACCTATCTCCAGAAGTTGTTCAATTACTGTCGACAAGGACCAATTGTTAGTGAGGAGTGCCTAGTAGTTGTTAAATGGAAAGCACAATCAAGACATCATAAGACCAACATGAGAAAATGAGTCGTTATGACACTTAGAAAATCAAGAAGAGAAATTGACACAATTTGAAATGAAAATTCTTATGGTTGAAAGGAGGCTCCAAAATCAAAGCATGGGAAAATTTTTGGAGGGGGATTGTAGTAGCTACAACACTAACATAGAACCAGGCCTCTGTATGAGACTAGAATAAGCCAAAAGTGGGCCATAGGATATTATAGAAATTGAGCCTAGAGGTATCAAAAGGAATTCTAGTAAAATGATAAGCTCTAATAGCATGACAATATTGCTAAAAAAGGGACACCAAGGTGTAGTTGGACAATTGTGTTCATTACATGTTCAAACATCTATATCCTCTTGTCGAGTGGATCTCCAAAAATTTATCAACAATCATACTAAGGTATTTGGAGAAATTCCTAAGGGTCTTCAACCTACCCAAGATCATGACCAAGTTATTCATTTGCAACTTAAAAGTGTACCACCTAATATTAGGCCTTACAAGTATCCACATGCACAAAGAGTGGTATTGAGCATATGGTTCAAGAAATGTTACAAGTGAGCATCATCCAACCTAATTAGAGTGCTTTCCCTTCACTAGTGGTGATGGTTATCTAAAAGGATGGTTCATGTCATATTTCTCTAGATTATGAACAACTCAACAAAAAGACAAACAAAGATAATTTTCCTATTGCTATCATTGATGAATTGCATGGAGCAATTGTTTTTACTAAGTTAGATGTTCATTATGCATAACAACAAATCAGAATGAGGCAAGAGGATATTCTCAAAAAAACCTTTAGAACGCATGAAGGTCATTATGAGTTTTTTATTATGCCATTTGGACCTTTTTTCCCCCAAGGAAAAATCGTAAAAATTCCATTTAGACTTACAAATTCACCTTCAACATTACAAAGCCTAATCATGAATCCTATTTTCAAACCCTTAGAAAATTTGTGTTAATATTTTTTTATGACATACTAATATACAACAGTGCTTGGGAAGAGCATGTACAACATGTTGATAAGTTATTGGCACTATTGAAACAAAAATAACTTTATTCAAAACCTTCCAAGTATTCCTTTGGGGCTCAAGAAGTGAAATATTTGGGTCATATTGTATCACATGATGGTGTCAAGGTGGATCCTAACAAATTCAAAACTATGAGGGAATGGCCAATCCACAATATCTTGAAGAAACTCAAAGGATTCTTAGGAATGATAGGAGATTACCGGAATTTTGTTAAGACTTATGATCAAATAGCAACACCTATAACAACATTATTAAAGAAGGAAGAATTTTCTTAGACTGAAAAAGAAACCAAATCTTTTGAAGAACTTAAAGAGGGCATGTGTACAACTCCCATCTTAGCGACACCTAAATTCATAGAAATATTCATTATGGAGTGTGATTCCTTATTCCATGGAATTGGTGTAGTTTTTATGCAAGAAGGAAAGCCCCTTGCCTTTGAAAATATTGAGCTTAAAGGAAAGAAATTACTCAATCCCATCTATGAAAATGAAATGTCGGTCATACTACATGCAGTTAAGAAATGGTTTCCACACCGAAGACACTTCAAACTAGAAACAAATCATGGTAGACTTAAGTACTTCTTGGAATAAAGACTATCTTTAGAAGAGAAAAAAATTATGCCACAAAGATATTGTGGTTATAATTTTGAAATTATCCACAAAAAGAGAAAACAAAATATTATGGCAGATGCACTCTCAAGGAAATAGAAAGACACAAATGGTTTACTATGTGTTATTTCCATTCCATAATTTGACTAGGTGGAAGAAGCAATGATAGAATTGAAGCAAGATGGGAATATATGCATGATAATTCAAAAACTATAAGAGGACCTGGATGCAGTAGGACCTGATGCAGTAGAAAAATATATGTGGAAAATTGATTTTTTATAGTATCAATATCACTTGTACTTATGTAAGAATTCTCAACTCAAACAGAAGGTCCTTTTGGAATTAGACACTTCTCCTATAGGAGGACAATCAAGGTTCTTGAAGAAACCCCAATATATGATCAAGAAATATTTTTTTGGGGAATGTCTTAAAGCATATGTACAAAAGTTTGTGGTGGAATGTGTGGTATTCCCAAAAAATAAAGGAGATACCATCAAGACCCTAGGGATCCTTCATCCAATAGCCATATGAAGTCTACATTGGGAAGAAGTTTCAATGGATTCTATTACAAGTTTACCCAAATTTGTAGGAAAGAGTGTCATTATGGTAGTGGTAGATTGAATGAAAAAGTATTCCCACTTTTTCTCTCTTTATCATCCTTTTAAAGCAATTATTGTGGCATAATAATTCATGGAAATAGTCCAAAATCTACATGTAATATCAAGATTATTGTAAGTGAAAGAGATCCAATTTTCACTGGAAATTTTTGGACTAAAATATATTCTTATTTGGGTACTAAATTGGCTCACATATCATCTTATCATCCTCAGTATAATGAGAAAATAAGATTGTGAATAAATTTTTAGAAGGAATATCTACATTTATTTTCATCTGATAAATAGACACATTGGTTCAAATGGCTGGCCTTAGAAATATTATGGTACAACACATCCTTCCCTACCTTATAAAAAAAGTCACCATTTTATGGCACTTTATGGATATCATCCTCCATCCATCACATCACCCTTTAAAGTGACTATAAAGCCTTAACCAGTAGAGGACCACATATAGCATCAACATGAGGTTCTCAAAATATTGAAGAACAACTTGGTTATGGCACAAAATAGGATGAAACAACAAACAAATCAACATCATAGTGAAAGGGAATTTGAAGTATGAGATTGGGGGGTTTGTGAGACTACAACCATATAAACAAATGTCCCTCAAGCAACAAATAAGGATAATAACTTAACTCTGAGATTTTATGGCCCCTATCAAGTGTTGTAGAGGATTGGAAGTATGGCTTACATATTGGATTTTCCTCCCTATTCACGTGTACATCCAATAATCCATGTTTCTTACTTAAAGAAGGTAATTGGTGACAAGATTCCAATCCAAACTATTCTACTAGAGATTAATTAAAAAGGGAAAATAATACTAAAACTAGAAACACTTTTGGAAATAAAGACTAAGAAGCTGAGAACTCAAGAAATTATTGAGTACCTCATCAAATGGAAGAACCTACTAGTGGAAGAAGTGACATGGGAAAATGAGTTGCATGTAGAAACACCCACAGATAGTCAAGTGTTTGGGACAACACTTGTTTGAAGGGGAGGGACATGTTAAGCTCTATATAATCCCCATGTTAACCCACAAACCCCTTATTGAGCCCTATATATTGAGTGATTACATTTCTATTGTTATATTGTTATGTAGGATAGAACCTCTCGTGGTCACATTTTACTATAATTGTACCCTTTGTATCCTCTATATACATTAAGGATACCTAGTCTTAGGATCATAAAATATTGTCTTATACATTGTACTCATTGTAAAAGGAGGTTCCCTTTGAAGAGGACTATAATTATTGGTTTCTTATCATTTTTATGGTGCAAGGGTTATAACAGGTTCATATTCTATAAATTATTGTTTGGAACCAAAACGTAAATTTAGATTTCTACAATGTACCTTACGTTGGGACCTTTCCAAGAACATATCATTTGCCCCATTTTGACATCAAATGACTCACTTAGAGTTACCATGAGCCTTTGAACCATTTTCAAGGGTGTGGCCTATGCAAAACACCTAGCAAGGCTTCTAGGTAGATGAATCAATAGGTGATAATATTGAATAATATTTGTAACTTTATATGTTTAGGTTCTTTCCCAGAAATTTTTGAAGATACTTCATTTGTTTAGTGCTCCTAAGTGATATTTTTCTTATAAAATCAATCAAACTACTTTAATCTTTTTAAAACTTTCCTAACTCAAAGAGGATGCAAAGGTTAAATTTTGTAATGGAATTGCACCATTTAACTCCTAGAACAATAGTAAGTAAGAGCTACAACCTCAAGATCCGTCGAAAAATACATTTATCTATCACTGGTAACCCTAATTTCAATTTTTATAAATGAGCATAAGAGTATAATAGTGAAATTCCATTACTTCACTATTATACATTAGTTAGTGATCATTTTATCCTTGAATTTACTACAAAGTAGTTATACATTAAATTGTTGGTCCCTCAGGGAGACATTTGTTGCTTTTAGAGTAACCATATAATCTCCCACTATGGTTTCCACACAAGTCATTTGAGATTTACGGAGCAAGATACTTTTGTATAGGTCCAACACCTAATCACCATTATTTGTGGGAGTCCCAAACCCCAAACGTATTTTACTTATTGAGTAAATAATAACTCCATCCACACCTTCTAGCCATGATAATAATTATAGAATAATATTTTTTTAAATTATTAATGATTATAGTAATAATATTTTTTTAATTATAATTATTAATAATTTTAAAGTATAATTTTAAATTATGATAATATTTATTATTATTATTAATAACAATATTTTTTTACATTGTGAAAATGATGTTTTTTATCTTTTGTTGTGTAAGAAGGTTTTGAAGTGTAAAATGATACTATGATGATGCTTTAGTGAAATGTTCTTAATACTAACACCATGCTAACATTATTAACAACATCGTGCTAATATAATGTGAGATGGTGTGCACTTCAATTTAGTTCCATGGTAGATCACACATAAATTAAGCAAGGTTGATGCGAAAATTTTTAAAATAAAAATAAATAATGTAAAATCCATTTTTTCATTGACCAACCTATCCCTTTGTGTATGTCTATATAGTATAAAATAAATATTTTTTATGAGCTATAAAGTTAATATTTAAATATCATAAAAATTAATAATTATTTTAAAAATAAATATTATTATATTTAAATCAATAATCAATAATAATAATAATCTATTAATAACTATTAAATTAACAAAAAGTATAAAATCATTATTCATATAATTTGATGCTAAAATAATGTCATTGTGATAATAATGTGATGTGAAAAAATTTTATTATGTCACAAAATAATGCATAAACAACGTAGTATGACATTAAAAGGATGTAAAATATATGTAAACGATTTATATTTTGACACTAATATGATATTTAATAATATAAATTTTATTTGATATGATATGATATGGATACGATATGATATGGATCTATCTTGATGATGAACCACAGAGGATGATTCGAAACATTGATTCTAAAAATATGAATGTGATGACTCAAGAAGATGACACCACACAAAATATAAATCGCAAAAGCCTCAAATCAATAACACAAATTTTGTTAGTATCCCACTAACATGTCCTTCTTTTCTTTAGAAATTTTTTTTGTGGTTGAAAGGTGAATACTTTGATGTGAATAATAGTATTTATTTTTGGCAATATGAATGGAGCTCCTCTCATATGCAATGGATAGAGTTTATCCCTAGCTGCATGTATTGCATTCTCCTTGGCCACCTAATGCACTCAAAGTCACATCAAGTAATGGTGTCCATGCACTCTCATATTTGCATCCATCCATGGTTTCCTCTGCCCCGCCATCCTTTAATGGAACTAATAACTCCTCAAGCTTTCCTTTTGGTGACTAGTTGATGCTCAACCTTATCAATGGATCTTTAGGAGGTGTTACATTCAAGGATACAATACTTGATCACTCTTCATCTTTCTCTTCTTCTCTTGCGGTGCATGAAGTGCCTTCCATTTCCATCCCCATTAACTCTTACGCTAATGAGGAATTTAATTTTCTCATATGTGGTATCTTAGTTTACCAATTTGTTGGGTATTGGTTGTGTCTTGCAGATCTTCAGACCTGGTAGTGAGATATTGGATTCTAGTGATAAAACGAGATGTTTTTATCCAACCCTATGAAAGGGTATTTTTTGTTGCTCAATTTGATAATGTCAAAGCTAATGATCAAATCCTTAGCTTTGATCCATGGCTTTGAGGCAATGCAAGCCTATGCTTGAAGCCCTTGTCTCCCTCTTTCATTCCTTTCATAGAGGTTCTAACCACAACTCTCAAATGAGCAAGGCTTCCTAATATGTCTCTACACCATTTGGGCATACCCTCTCTTTAGGTCATTGGGTCCACTTCGGGAAAGTTCCATTTTGTCTATTATGAAACTCAAAGTTGAAAAATTGCAACATATGCTAGAATCTGTGTGGAAGTGGATTTCAGCTTAGGGTTCCCAACTGAAATTATTTTCATTGGTAAATAATTGTTTTGGACTCTGTTAGAGCCTAGATTTGCCTCAGGCTGAAAAGGCAAGGTTCTAGGTCCACATCAAACTACACTCAGCCTCGTAGCTAGCCCTACAAGGACAGGAGAGGGCTCTCTCTGAGTCAATCTCCAGCAAAGACAATCTAAGGGGCTTGAGATGACTGAAATATAAACTAATTTTAGGCTAGGTATGAAGTGCAAGGATTGATTTGAGTTTTTGGAGGTTTTGTTGGAAAAAAGGGACAGGCAAATTTTGGGTCCGGGGATGAGGCCAGATTTTTGCAGAGTTCAGGTAGGGGAAAAATAGGCAGTAGTTTTGATGCTTTGGATTGAATGAATTGGTGGATCAGACTGGTGAGGAGCCAAGGAGGGCAAGAGGGTTTCAAAAGTCCTCCTCAAACAGATGAAAACATGAAAAATTAAACAAAATATCAAGGCAGAGCATAGCAGTCCAATGAATTCTACCTTAATCACTCATTTGTTTAATTGCAGAAGACAAGAGAAGGGAAAATGATACACAATAACATCAATGAACTTACAAATACATAGAGAAACATAAAATCAAAACATAGAGCCACATGGATCCCAACAAGTGCTGCAAAACCCTGGTCTTTCCTTTGCCAAAATTGCAGAAATAAAATGTACAATAGAGTGTCAAGCAATCCCAAGTATCCAACCCTGAAAATGACTTAGAAATTACATAATATAGACAAGCCAAACCTATTCCCCTGCCTCTAGGGGTCGAGCTCGTCATTCTAGGAGCTGTTTGAACTAATTCTAAACAAGGAACTGAAATCTAGGTAGTCAAACAACTTACCCCTATATGCGAGGAAACTGATTCATTCATTCAATTTTCACCTTTTAGTGAATGAATCCTCTAGAACAAGTAAAAATGTGCCAATATTACATCATGGTTATAAAATTACATCATGGAAGGTCAAGAGTAACTTCAAGAATCAAAATTGGTCAAAACTGGGCGAATTTCTGAGCTGAACAGTGAAAAATGGGCAAAAATCCTCTATGCGCCACGCCTGATTCTCTATGCATTGCGCCACTTTGGAGCTGATTGTGAGGCACTTCCCAAAGTCCAAATTAATCCCAAGTGTGCTTGTTGGAAAGCCCTGTCTGTCTACTTTCTAACCCAAGTAAAATTTCTGAATTTGGATGTCATTTTCCCCTCCAAAACTTTAATCTCCCAAGACTGCTTCCTGTGTGTCAAAATAGGGGCAGTGAGGTCATTTTTTGAGTGTTTTTGACCTCCTAAGGACGCAAAACTTCCCCAAATTTCTTGGCCATGCACTAGAAACCATGATTTTTCATGAAAAATCCAGAAATGTAAACTTTTTGCAATTTGGAGCTCCCTAGCAAAAGCGAGCGCCATGTGGCGCAGCACATAGGGAGGAAAACCCTGTGTTAAAATTTTTGTGCGTAGCGCCTTTTTGCAGACCAGTTTTGAGGGCCTTCCCAGTGTCCACATTGGGTGCGAGATAGCTCATTGGAAAGGTATTTGAGTCTAATTTTCATTTGACTCGTCAAGAAAGTCATTTGGCCAACCAAGCTAGGATAAAACTTGATTTTCCCAAGGTCATTTCAGAGGTGCATCAATTCTCCCGAGACGACTGTATTTTTGACATTTCTCTAAAAGAATGACACCTGTGTAAACAGTGAAGGAGGTATTTCTTCCTTGGCCTATTTTGGACAAAAACCTCTCTTAGTTTTTCCAAATTCATCTTTCCTTACTCAGAAGCATGATATGAAGCTCTTGGGACAACAATTAGGGTTTGGGGATTTATGATTAGGATTTGGGAAAAATGGGAACTTGGGATAGGGGATTAGTAGATTTAGGGGGGAGGGGAACTTATGGAATAAGGGAATCAATGAAAAAGGGATAAGGGAGTAAACTTGGTGACAAAATAGTCATCTAAACCCTAGGCAACAATTTTTGTTGGAGGAACTTAAAATGACAGGGTTCAACTTCTGTAAGCAATCACCATGAAACAAGCAACATGAAGTAAGAATCCAACTTGGATAGAAAATGATAATGGAGGCTCTACCTGACAAATCCGTGCATTTTTGGGCGATTTGAGCAATTTGGGCAAGTTCTAGCAATTTTTGAACCCTCTGTCTATATGCGCCGCGTGGCCAGCCCAATGCGTCGTGCCTCCCCAGTGCACCGTGCCAGTGTTGTTTTACACTTCGAAATGCGGCCCAATGCACCGCGCCTGGTGGGTGCGTCGCGCCTCCTGCCCAGTGCGCCGCGCCGCTGAATTGGAGCGATTTTCACCCAATAACCTCACTTTCTTACCAAAATTGCTCTATGTTGCTTATCCACGTTTCCACTTTGACTTTTTGATGTATTTAGTATGAAAATGAACTTTTGGAACACAAAAATGATATATATTCCAAGGATTTAACTCTTGATTTCAAAAACCAATTTGTCATGTTGCAAACTTTGACACTTCACTTCGAAACTCTGTTTTTTGCTTCCTTTATGATTTTTTGAGCTAAATGATGAACCTCTTGTCTTTTTGTGCAGGGATAGCTATCATTGGATTCGGCAAAGGAGACCAAGGCTGTGCTTGAAGAATTTCACAACTGAGGGAGCTTTGAGAATTACATATTTATTACAAAGATAAAATGGACGATTTTTCTTCAAAACAGAGTTTTGAAGAAGAATCATGATCAAGCATATTGACAATGAAATTTATATCATGAAAACTTATTTCAAACCTCCCTCATATGCCTGCTAGTATTATTGGACACTTTGAAGACCAAACCCTAAACCTAATGACTGACATGACTCTTGGCTGACCAAAAGACCATCCATAATGACTGTAAAATTGACTTTGATGAACTTTAATGCTCAGACACGAAACAACAGGTACATGACATGAGGGAAGTATGGAGACAAGACCCTTCCGTCAGAAGATCGATGCTCCTAATGGAATGCAGATCATCGAGCTGAATGAGACACCTAAAATGAAATGCAACAAAAGAGGTTTTGATCTCTGACGGAGGGCTGAACAGAGCGACTCTAACAGACTCATCAATTAAATTATGAGAAAGTATCTTTATGACATAGAGATTGTTTTCAGATAGGCCATATAGTTGTTGAATGTCCAAATGGGTTTAAGAATAATAGAAAGTAGTGTCAAAAATCAACTTGTGGGTCAATTGTTCAGACAATCACTTAGTAATATTTAGAGAAATGTCTCTATCAGTTTCTCCTCTGACTCAAGTGAATATATTTTCTCAAGAAAAGAAATATGAATAGGTTTTCCAAAACTAAAATTCAAAATTCCCAATCCCACTTGACTCAAGACAAGAAACCAATGGTATGTCAAGCCCTCGACTAACAAAAACTTGGGGAGATAAAGTTGGTAAAGCTAAATCTTTGGAACAAGAAGAATCCTTAGTTCAATACTCCAGGCCCAGAAGAATCAACAACCATGTCACATACTCCAAAATAAGTGTAGACGAAAGCAAGGAATATGAAGTAGAAATCTCTTCTAGAATCCAAACCATTAGTGAAAATAAATCAAACCTAAAATATAGTTTAATCATGTATTGTGTTTGTCTAATATTATGTAACCAATTAATGAGAATATACTCATGTAAGAAATGTTGCAATGTATTACCTTTGAGTGTTTGGAAAAATAAGTCAATTGCATTCTTCTTGGCATTTTAGTAGTATCTTATTTAGATCTTCTTTCCTTAGATTTTTGGCGAACTATTAGCTTAGTTGCATGTCTTGAATGCACCTTTGCGTAATATAAATTTTCTAGTGATATTTTTAAAATAATAATAATAATATAAGCTTTGTCACCTTCCTAAACCTAAAAATACCCATCAAAATGCTATTATGTTACACAATGACCAAAGAGATGCAAAAAAAATAGGTTATCAACACAAAAAAAAAAACAAAAATTTTGTACTAAAGTCTTGTTTTTAATTATTTTCAAAACAAGATGCAAATTCAATGTATAAATGAAGCTTCAATTGAAAATTTTGAAGAAAATTACCTTTTATGAAATATGTTGATAATAAATATGGAAATATGATGTGGAATTGAAGCAAAATATTACACCCCTATTTTGTTGAGTTTTGTCCTATGAAAACTCGAATTATTTTACTAGAAAATTACATTGAATTGGTAACACTAAATATTATTCTACAACCTTTTATTGCATTGGAAATACTAAATGTTACACTACAACCTTTAGTAAGAATAAAGACAAAAGTGTTCAAGGTTACAAGGATTCCAAAAGCAAATCGTCATGTTGGGTATCTTTTTACAAGATATTAGGTAGTGGTGAAGTATGTTGGAGGTATATTTAGCCATATATTAAAGCAATTACAATTATTGAGGGTGAAAAACAAGGATGAGGCAAGTAGGAAATCTTTATATGTTGGGTTGGAATTTGAGAAGGGATTACAATGAAAGGACCAAGAAGAGACAATCAAGATCAAAGGAAGAAAGATTGTAACTTGTTGAAAATAACAACAAGAAAAATCCTAATTTAATTTTTTCCTTGAATTAAATTGGGAATAAAACTGTAATTCCACATCTCATGAAAGTTTGTATTAGTTAACTAAGTTAATTTGACTTAGTTGGCTCAGTCAATTAGAGTTGAGGGTCTAACTAGGGTCATGTAGAGTGTCTCCTACATAATAGAATCCCTGGTTGAGTTTATTTTGAGTTGTAATTAATTATTTCAGTCTAACTAAGTTAAAGTTGGTTAAACTAGTTCCAACTGCTGGAGGAACTAGTGGGAGTTCTGGTAGTTTGTTGTTGTCTACAGTTGAGTGTGATGTTGCCTAAAGTGCAATGTGGTGCTTCCTGAAGTGAAGTGTGGTGCTGCCCGAAATGCAATGTGGTGTTTCCTGAAGTATAGTGTGGTGTTGCCTGAAGTGCAGTGTGGTGCTGCCTGCAGTGGAGTGTGGTGCTTCCTACAAGTGATCAACCAGTAAATTGAAGATTCACTCATAATTAACTCATGCATATCAGATCATAGAAATACCCAGTTGATATTAGAGTTCAGGGACAATGTACTATCATTTTTATAATCATTTGAATTGTACAAATGGTGCATGCAGTCAGAGGAAGATCCTAAAGGAATTGTACAATCCAATGGAGGAAAATACCCATTGAATAGGGGCCTAATTCCTCATTGAACGATGCAAGGAAGTAGGATCTTGGAAGGCTAGGAAATCGGCTAATTTTTTGCCAGATTCATCCTAGGAAGTTGTGAGACAGAGAGAGATAGTGTAGAGGTTGCTCAGGCTTGATCAAATCATTATAATCTTCTCATGTATTTTTTACTAATGCAATATACAAATAGCAGGGGTTTTTAGTTGTGGCTTTCCCCAGGAAATCATTGTGTAATGTGTTCATTAAATTCTTTCTCTTGTATTCTTCATGATTTCTCAATTTATTAAATGTTTCCGCTGATGAGTAGGGTAGATTCAAGTCTATTGTTTTAGTAAATTACAATTAGCAGTTTGAATCTACAAGGAATTTCTACATGGTATCAAAGTTGAAATCATAATAGAATAGAAGAATTCGAATTTATCCTTGCAGATTGATGGAACTCTAGTTCAGGGCAGATCCAGAAGACCCAATGTGAAGACTTCTTAATGGATCAAGAAGGTTTCTAGTGGGAAAATCAATGAGCCAATGTTTAGTCACACAAAAATAAGTTTTGATCATTGACATTGGTAGATTGAGGAGAAAAGAGATTTCCCACAGGGAGATTGAGACTCGGAGGGAGTCTAGTTTCAGAGGCAACAACCCTATGGAAGCTAGTACTTCAGGATATGGGGAGATCATACTCATTATTGCCGTAGTTTTAAAAAATAGTGCAGAAGAAACAATATAGCAATACCAGCAGTAATATGAGTAAATCAGAGTTATCTTTGCATGTAGTTATAAATTTTGGTGTGAGGTGGGGCAATGTGAAGCAATAGTCCCAAAAGTTGTAAAAATTTAGGCAACGTCCATTGAGGTGTTTTTGTCTCATGGATCATTACCTTGCTAAAGGGGCCCACAGTATTCAGTAGTAGGAGGATCAATGTCAGTCAGATACTGAGGAGTGCAGAGCGGAGTTAACGACAAAGCAGGAGGCTTAGTAGCATACTGAGCAACAACACAATTTTTCGAGTAGAAAGTTGCAAACACAGTGGATTTAGTTTATTTTGTTTGGCTACCTTTTTTTCTAATTTTTGGTTGTAGATGTTTTAGTAGCAACAACAATAGTGACAAGACTTGCATGCAGAACATTCCAAAGGTACTAGATCGGGATAGATGTGAATCCCTTTCTTGTTGAGAGGGAGTGTTGAAAATAGAAAAAAGAAATGTTAAAAATAGCATCAAGAAAATTTTCAAATGAAAATTCAATTATTTCGTTTCCAAAAAAATGGTCATATATGTTTGGCTTGTAGGGAAAATAATGGCTAGAAGCCCAAACATCTTTAAAAATGTATAAAATTTAGGAGAGTTGGAGAGTTGAGGGGGAAAAGAAGTTGAATCCAAGCAAGAGGCAACATTAAAGAAAACTAGAGTTCTTAAGAGTGATTTGGGAGAAAAGAGAGAATTATTTGTGGGTCAGTTTCATGCCAATAAGGTGAAGAACACACAATTCAAAGGATAAATATATTCTCAAGGCAACAAACAAGAAATTCTAAGAAAAGGTTGGTACATCTAGGATTTTTCTATCAATATCATTGAAATCTAATGATATTATCGAGATTAATTTAAGGCCAAACAAGAGTCATTATTTATTGAATTTCTGAATATTGGGTTACTAGGGTAATCTTTGCACTATTGTTATGTTCATGATTGTTTACTTCAATTTTATTTTCTAGATTGGGTTGAAAAGACTACTAGGCAAGGAAAAATGGTACTCTAGGGAGAAGCTAGAGGATGTTTTCCTTGCCTCATTTAGTAAAATATATCAAGCACGAAAAGGCTCCCTAGATGGGTAGATGTCATTTGGAATGGACCATTATATAATTTCTCATCTATTTTAGTACTTTTTAAGTGGAAAAAAGGAGGAATTAGCTTGTGAGGCCCATTTTAGTGTCAAGTCAACCTTACCAAGTCATTTTAAAGCATAAAACAACATTCTTTCTGGGTCAAAAAATTAGTATAGTTCACAACCATGAGTTGATTCTTTTATACTCACTAAGGTCTTTCAAACGGTGCACAAATCACCTCAATTATAGCTCATATGTAAAATTTATGTTGACCTACCTTGATAATCTCAATAGTAGGAGTGGATGCCACATTAACCCCCGTTACTTACACATGTGGCATTAGCCACATGTGGACTTTCAAGAAGATTCTAGAAGGTAAAAAATCTTATGACTAATTGAGGATTGAGGATGGAAAATCCTAACTCTAGATGGCTATTGGGATATGTTAAATATTGGGCCACTGAGAGGAGAAGGGGTTCCATTCTTTAGCATTGTACATGTTCCATAACTAAGTAGAGCATATAGGAGTGGGATTTGAGAGCATAATAAAGGAGGAAAAGTTTCTATGACAGCCATTCAAGGCTATAGTGTCAAAGGAAACCCCATAATGAGTGCCTCTTTCTTTGTATTTGATTTCCATAATTAAGGAAAAGAGATCAGAGGATAGGCCTCACCTTCTAGTTGGGTTTTCTCTCATATTGGGTTTTTTAAGACATATAATGTATTCATTTGTGTGGATGGTGTGTTATTTTCTCATTTCTTCCATTTTCAATTTATGTTATTTCATAAATTCGAGCAATAAGATAGTGACAATTAGTATGGGATCTAAGGAAATAAATTGCATAATCTATATTTCAGAATATTAAAATATTTGTTATGATGAATTGTTTTATTTGAATATCCATGGTAGTTTATAGATCAATTCTCTTGGTGATGTACCATGGGAAGCTCTATTGATTTGTAAATTATGAGGGAAGGTCAAATTGAATAAGGGTTGAAGAGATATTTAGCAAGGAAAGAAAGTTATATGTATGATAAAGGGATAATGGGTCTCGAGAGGAAGTATATGATGGAAAATGCTAAGAAGGATCAATGCTATGGAGACTTTTTGGGAGCCTTTTTGAGTGAGAATAAATGAAGTAATCAACCCTTTCTCTCCTTGTTTCGTTTTTTTTTTTTGAGTGCGAATAAATGAGGTAATGAACCCTTCCTCTCCTTGTTTCTTTATTTATTGATTAGTGTATTACTTATGCATCTGAGAGGTCAAGTTTGGGGTAAGTAGCCTTTGGTTCAAAGCAATATTGGTTTGGTTTCCTTGTTGGGAGGGGTAATTATAGGAGTCTAGCATGGGGAGGGCGTAGTCTAGTCCCTACTAAGGGAAGTAAAGGAGGAAACATAGTCTAGATTCCCCTTTTGAACTCGATTTCTTTGTTTAACCTATTACCTATCCCGAATTTCTTAACAATTCTGAAGAGAAATAATGATAAGATGGGTCAAGGGAGAAATACTAAACTTACGAATGGAATTAGGAAGGATCTTGACCTTACAAATAATAGATAATTTACTAGGTTGGAGAGGGAATCCCTTGTAGTTGAGTATTTCTTTCACTTCAGGTTCCTTGAGTCAATAAAAGTTGCACTGGATAAAATGGAGGAAAAAATTAAGAATAGGAGATGGAATCATAGGGACAAGTCCACAAGGAGCTATAAGGATGGGTTCATAGAATCAATGAATCCTATTGGTTCGTAAAGCCTTGATAACCTAGGTATTGGAGGATAGGATTGTGCCATAGAAATTCATTCTTCATAGAATTGAATTTTTGGATAGAAAATTTCCGGTTCTTTGCAAAGAAATGTTTGTGATTAGAATAGTTGTCTCATAGGTTATAGAGGAGGATGGCGTTATAGGCTTAAAATAATGCTCCTGTGACATAGCTAAAATGCAAGTCATTTCCATATGTATACATGAGGACCCTTATCCTTCCATAATAGCTTAGGTGGAAGGTAGGGATGTATAAAATCCAATGGACCAACATTTTACCTCCTTCCATGTGACTTTAAAATGGTATCTTGCCACATGTTTACATTTTCACTTTTAGTATGAAAATCAAGGTTGTTATGCCCTTTTGTTTAGCCATAAAAAGTTGGCTACTTTTGAAATACATGGAGATTTATGCTACTATTACGCTAGAGGAGGACTTCGTTTCCTTTATGGAATGCTTACTCAAAGACATTTCTAATGTGTGTTGTATATAATAGAAAGTTATGACATGTTTTTTATACTATTAATAATAATAATAGAGCTAAAGGAAAATTAGGGTTAAAGAGTTAACATATTACAATTGGACACCTTGCCACCATAAAAATTATTACTAAGTATTGTTAGATAGAAAACAAGGTCTCATCTATTGCTTCATTAATTTTAGAAAAACCTTAAACCTTCAACATTGTGCCTATAGCCAAGCTATGTAAAATACTAGAATAAGTTTGTATCCTTCCTAATTAGACTCTTTAAAAGCGTTATTATTTAAGTTTTATGTAAAAATGCATGATCAATGGACATTAATTGTAATATTGATGTTAAAAAAGCGTGATCCTTTATCCCACCCTTTTTGGCATCTATATCAGTAAAATTGAGCAGTACACTAAGGGATGCTTTTTATTAACATGCTTATACTCATTTTCCTTTCTTTTATTCGAGCATAATAAGAATGGGATTTTTTTAAGAAACAATGAGAATGGTTTTCAAAATGGAAATGTCTTGTAAGGTAGCTAATTTGAATACCATCCATCGATTCCTTGGGCTGGTTTATTTCGTTGTGTATTAATGTATGAAAACTAAATAAATGGTCATTTCTGTAGGTTTTAACCCTATACAGAAATTAACTGCATACGAATTCTAAAAATAGAAAATAAATAATGGCAAGAGAATAAAACATAAAACAAATATGCACAGAGATTTTCCCTTGGATCCCAAAACCAGGACTACTAGATTGATTTTTCATTATGTTCCTTTCAATGTTACAATACATATATATACATGTCGAAGCATCCATAAACCCCAATCCATTAACCCTGGATTAGAACATAATGTAGTTCCCTTGACCAGATCTACAAAATACCATGGACATAAAAACATCATGCCCAAAACCATATGCGCAATCCATGCACAAAACCATAGGTAGGTCTGCCCACGTAATATAAGGTCCATAGGTAGGGCGAACCTACCTATGGTTTTTGCATGGATTTCGCACATGGTTTTGGGCATGATGTTTTTCTGTCCATGGTATTTTGTAGATCTGGGCAAGGGAACTACGGTTATGTTCTAATCCAAGGTTAATGTATTGGGGTTTATGGATGCTTGGGCATGTATATATATGTATTGTAACATTGAAAGGAACATAATGAAAAATCAATCTGGTAGTCCCGGTTTTGGGATCCAGGGGAAAATCTCTGTGTATATATGCTTTATGTTTCATGCTCTCGCGATTGTTTATTTTATGTTTTTAGAATTCATATGTAATTAATTTTTGTACAAGGTTAAAACCTACACAAATGACCATTTATTTAGTTTTCATACATTAAGGCACAATGAAATAAACCAACCCAAGGAATTGATGGATGGCATTCAAATTAGTTACCTTACAAGACATTTCCATTTTGAAAACCATTCTCATTATTGCTTAAATAAATCCCATTCTAATTATGCTCGAATAAAAGAAAGGAAAATGAGTATAAGCATGTTAATAAAAACCATCCCATAGAGTACTGCTCAATTTTACTGATATAGATGCCAAAAAGGGTGGGATAAAGGATCACCCTTTTTTAACATCGATATTACAATTAATGTCCATTGAGCACTCATTGTTACATATAAACTTAAATAATAACCTTTTCAAAGAGTCTAATTAGGAAGGATACGAATTTATTCTAGTGTTTTACATAGCTTGGCTCTAGGCACAATGTTGAAGGTTTAAGGTTTTTCTAAAATTAATGAAGCAATAGATAAGACCTTTTCTATCTCTACAATACTTAGTAATAAGTTTTATGGTGGCAAGGTGACCAGTTGTAATGTGTTAACTCTTTAAACCTACTTTTCCTTAGCTCTATTATTATTATTAATATAAAAAAATGTCATAACTTTCTATTATATAAAACACACGTTAGCAATTTCTCTGAGTAAGCATGCCACAAAGGAAACCAAGTCCTCCTCTAGCATAATACTAGCATAAATCTCCATGTATTTCAAAAGTAGCCAACTATTTATGGCTAAACAAAAAAATGGGCAACTTTTAGATATAAAACCAATGATTAGTTGTGCAATTATTCTACTTATTTCCATCATAGAATAAGTCTCTACATATTTCTCCTTTAGCAACCAAATATGTCAACCTTTTGTTCTTTAGTATCTTCTTTAATCAATTGGACTTGCCTAATGATGTTTTAGGGGAGCTGAGATCCTCATCCATGTGCTCTTGTTTTGAGTACAAAATGTGTTCAGACTTAGTCTATATGACTTGAAACTTTTTGTATGTGTCGTTCCCAATGGTCGATGTTTTCCAGATAAATCGCTTCTACGGAAAAAAATGATCTCCCTAAGTTCAGTGTCTTAACCTAGAAACAACCAAACAAACTACATTATTTTTCCCTAGAGATAATCGAAATATAAGAAGAAAACTAACTTGATGTTCACAAGCTTTCTCCTTCTCTTCACTCGCTCACTCCAGTTCCAACTTTAACTCTCGAAAGAAAAACCTACAAATTATCCAAGACAAGCAAAGCGATTGAGATATACAACACGATATATTTAAATAACTCTAAATAAGAAATCAAGGAACCTTGTTCTACACATGTATAATCAAAGAATTGATGTATGGGAAAAACAATGCAATTTGTATTAATGATAATAGAGAAAGATTACAACATTTGTTGAGGCCTTGATGTTGTGAATCTCTCCCAACCTTCTCATCCTTTCTTTGCAACAATGATAAATCCTTCAATCTCACTAATGAATAAGGATGGATTATAGACGCCCAAACTCAAATGGATAGCATATGGGCATAATCATAGTCTCCAAATTCCAACCTAGCTCTATAGCAAGTAATTCTTTTATAGGGAAAATGAGGTAGTTTTAGATCCACCATACTAGGTCTAGATCCACTTTGAAAGGAGGTAAGTTACATAAGATAATGGATAAATATTCATTAGTAGGAATTCGATATCATGTTCAACAAAAAATTGATGAATATGTTCCTGAAGCTTCTAGAGGGGGAAGCTTTGAAATTCTATTTAATTTTTCTTCATTTCCAAGTGTCATCACACTTTTTGTAAAGGCAACCTGCACTGACCAACACAGGTTGCATGTATGTAGAATGCGCCATCGCAGGTTCTAATGGAGCAAGGTGCAATGAAGTCTTTAATCTGGGTTTTGAACCAATGCAATCCAGGATTCTTATAACTTTTGGGAACAGTTTGTTTTTGGCCTTGCAGAGGATTAATGCAAAATGTAACGGATGACGAGAGATCGGGGTTTGGAGCCTTTTGACTAAGTGCAACAAAATGACCTGTAACAGTAGAGGATGCCCAGAACTATTAAAATATTTTTTTTATTTTAAAACATATCTCTGAAGAAAAAAAATAAAATCATAAATACATATTCCACATTACACTAAACATATACCATGTCACACTAAATTAGAAATGTTATCTAGTAAACGTTATTCTATATTGTTTCATTAATAATAATTTCCAAGTAAATTGGGTTAATATAGAACTAAAAGTGAAAGTAAAAAAATAATAATAAAAGTTTTAAATTCCTGTACACACAATATATGGTATAGTGCCAAAATATATAAATTTATATTATCTTTTATTTAGAATAACTCATAATTAATTAGATATATTGTCACCTTTTATATATATAGAATATCATTGATTAATTTTTACATATCATATTGGTTAGTTCTTAGTTATTATATATTATTTAATTTATTTAGTTATTATATATTATATGATATAATATAATTTAAGTAGTCAATTATATTTATATTTGATGATTGGGAGGAATTTGATTATCTCTTATATCGTGTTCAATTCTCACAAGTGACATGTTGAGCTCATGATTTTGAGGCTTCTTGTACTTCTTGTAAAAATATTATATAATAAAACTTATTTATTACAAATAAACAATTATATTATATAATATAGTATATCATATAATTTATTTCCTTAATTGTAACTTGTTGTAATTAATGAGTTATAATATATAATATATGTTATTGCATAATATGATTAAAAATTTTGATCACTATAATAACATAGTTTAAGTATTAGACATTATTTCCCTTATTATCCCTTTTTAGGCATCTTTTTTGGTCAATATTTCCTAAAATTTGATAGGAGTTCTTAGAATCGTAAGTTTGAATTGTGTAATCTGCAAAATTCAAGTACCCCACGGATTTTGTCAAGGCATTCAATCCTTTTACACATTCAGAAACACACTTAAAAAATATGATTTGTTACACAAAATATTCCATGACTATTTGCAGTCAGTATGGGTCTATCATCATTCATACTGTCCTCCTTAGCAAGTCTCAAACCTCAGCTCTTCATGTCAAGCTTTGAAAATGAGAGAAAGACCTTAAAAATCAATAAAGCTCTAGTTCCGCACTTTCTCTCACTGTTGCCTGCGGTCCTGCACCCTTTGTTCATGTTACCTGCGGACCTGCCCGCTCTGTCTCTAAAGGAGTGGGTGCGGACCCCTGTGAAAGTCAAAAAGGCGCAAGTTTATTCTTAAAATCTCACGTTGGGTTAATTCTAGATGATTCTAGAAGGAATCTTGACATGGATGGTTCGCTCCTAGGTGGTTCATGCATCCCAAAAGTGAAGGAGCTAATCCCTTGATGAGAGGAGCTATCCCTTTGAAGGAGGGCTTTATCCCTTTGAAGGTGGACCTAGTAACTTCCCTCCATTGCACTATAAATTAAGGCATTGGGCTGGTTGCTAGAGAGGTTAGAAGCTGAACATTTTTTAGGGTAAATGCTGTTGGAATTGAGACTTCCTAGTTAAGCTTGAGAGGAGAGATCACATACCTTTTGGCTTCATTGGGAAGAGAGTGAAACTTGTCAAAGTAGAGGAGACTTCTTGTTGGACCCTGGGAGGAGCTTGTACAACATCAAGGCACCAAGGTTGTAAAGTTCTTCTTTGATTTAAGTTAATACAATCAGATTCATTTTTCTCAACAAATTGTCTTATGTGATTTGTTTCATGAATTCCTTGATCATCATGATAAGTATGCTTTATTATATTGGCTTTTCAGGTGCTATTTAATTTGTGTGCTTGTTTGTGTTTGTAGATTCTCTACAAGAGAGCTCATTTGAATGAACGGAGCGAGGCTTCCACAAACTTGCATTGGACCCAAGGTAGGCCTAAAACACTTGTTTTCCTTTATTTATAAATTGCATATTTAGAGAAATATAGAATTTGTTTGGTTTGCTTGTCGCTAGATATCATTAGAAACTAATACAAAATTATGTAGACCTACATACCAATGGTCTACCACCAAGAAAACCATACCACTAGCAAAATAGTAGGTTAACAGTCCAAAAACAAACAGTGAGATAAACCCAACAATTGAAAACCTAATAGAATTCTAAGTGACATGTTGAGCTCATGATTTTGAGGCTTCTTGTAAAAAAAATTATATAATAAAACTTATTTATTACAATTAACCAATTATATTATATAATATATTATATCATATAATTTATTTCCTTAATTGTAACTTGTTGTAATTAATGAGTTATAATATATAATATATGTTATTACATATTAAGAATAAAAAAAAATGATCACTATAATAGTATAATTTAACTAAGACATTATTTACCCTTTTTAGGCATCTTTTCTGGTCAATATTTCCTAAAATTTGATAGGTGTTCTTAGAATCATAAGTTTGAGTTATGTAATCTGCAAAATCTGAGTGCCCCATGGGTTTTGTTAGGGCAATCAATCCTTTTATGCATTCGGAAACACATTTTAAAAAAGGATTATGATTAGTTTATTTTTTGTAAGTTAATATTTCATTAAGCAAGATAGTGTTGAAACTAATATAGAATTATGTAGACTTGCATGCCAATGCTCTACTACAAGGGAAACCATACCACTAGCAAAACAATAGGTTAGCAATCCAAAACAAAAAGTAAGATAAGCCCAACAATAGAAAACCTAATAGAATTCTAACTATTTCATGAAGCACTATGAAGGTGCCAAAACAAAGCATGAAGCGCATTTAAATCCAATTGAAAAAACTAGCTAAACATAACCTAAATGGGCCATCTAACTATTTAAGGAGTTGTGGAGACATCCACCTCAATGGAGGAGGTTTTCCTGTGACTACAACTTCCTTGAATTGGAGTAGAGACAAGAAAAGCTTTTATGCACTTGATACAAACACATGTATCTTGTTGATGGAATACCACCTTATCTAGCATCAATAAGATCTCTTATTTGGCCTGATTCCTCTCCATGATAACCCTTCCCAATAACATATTCATCCTCCATTAGAAATTAATTATGAGCAAACTCTAATGTTTCCTTCCCCTGGTATGTCTAGGGTTAGGCAATCATTCAAAGATATCCATTAAAATTTCTAAATCAATACGATAACCTTTTTCCACTAAACATCAACCTCATATTCTTTAAGTTCCTCCTAAATATCAATCAAAACCTACTCTTGGAATAAGCATTCATATGTAGTTTCCTTGACTCGAATCTGAGCACCACTTGTCTCCCCATAATTGCTACTACCCCTACAAACATACCCCCATCCGAACCAACATTAAATATGATGGCACATACCCAAAATCCATCTCTTGCATGATTTTCCATCATGTGAACTACATTATGCACTTGTGACTTGAGTACATGTCGTAATAAGACCTAATAAGACCTCACCCACTCCCACTTTGCACGTTGATAACAGGGCAGACAACACATCATCCTCGCCCATTGTGTGGAGTAGTGGTTTCCTTAACACCTCCCACTTCACCCAATCGAAGTACCAAATCCAAGTGGCCTTATGGTTAGTTAATTACAACTAGTGAATTAGATTATATAATATTATAATATATTACATATAAACATTGTTATAACACACACAGAAACATAGTTAATTGAGTATAGCTCAAATAAATGGAAGAAATGTTTTATCATTCTCACTTAAATTCAATTCCCACATATGAAGTATTGAATTCATAATAAATATTACTTATCATGATTTGTCTGAAAAATAATTAATATATTATATAATTAATTATTATATAATTTTTTATAATTAATATTTTATATATATATATATATATATAATTATAATATTTAATAATTTAAGTATGATTTGAATTAATGTGAGATTTACTTTCAAACATACTGTAAATAGTGCTAATATAGAATACTCTGCATTTAATATTTCAAGATTATTTATCATATCACATTATTTCAAGCTCCCCACGTGTGCAACATAAAATAAATATAAGCATTACAACCCAATGATAAAAACAAATCCTCTATTTCTACAAACTCCCCACTTGCTATGTCCAAATTAGATAAAAATAAATGTCACATCATGTTGCGTTGAAGCGGTGGAGCCACTTCTACCCCTACACTTACCTTTCACTCATTCACTGGAGAGAGATTTCATCAGTGTCACATACCTCATGTATGTAATTATGATACCGCCACATACTTAATGTTATCTAAAACTTTTCATTCCGAGTTATATACGTAATTAATATATCTACCATAGTTAACATCTCAAAACTTTTGTTACACTTTATATAATATATATTCATTCACAAAAACTCTATCATCCGAGGTGATTGGCTCACTGTGTGTAAATGCATTAAATTTGAAATCTACTAATTAGATAATGCATTATATCATTGCTTATATAATTTTAAATAATTTAGTGATTTATTAATGTTGTATTTATTTATTTCTGTTAGATATTTTTTAATGAAATATAAAAAAAATTGTTTTACAAATAAGAAGATTTAATATACCAATTTAATTTAATTTAAAATTAGATTATTATTATGATTATAAAAACAAATTTTAACTAATTAAATATAATTTTAAATCATATTTCATAATTAATATAATCTATATATATATATATATATATATATATATAAATATATTTTTTATATTTATATATATATATATAATAAATATAAATATATTTTTTTATATTTATTATTTTACATCATTTTTATTTTATTTATTTTTTAACATTTTATTTAGATTGTGTTTCATTGTTATTATTATCATTATTAGAAAACTAAAATACCATTTGGCTTTATCTTAGTTCATCAACATATATAAATGTATTAACATCAATTTTACTTTTTTATTGAAATTCATCAACTATAAATATATGGAAGAATATAGTTTCTTATTTAAAATGATATGAACTATATGATAATTTCTTTACTATCATTATCATAATCGAAGTCTCACAAGACCATTTCACTCTATATTACTTCATCAACATATATTAATGCATTAACATCAAAATTTATTTTTCTTATTAAAATTCACCCATCATCATTGTATAAAAGAATATAGTGTCTTATTGACTAGACTCATAATATCTTATTTAAAATAAGACATAATCAATCGCATGTGAATTTAAAATCATATATGCACTTACGATTAATAACACCACATCATCACATTATAAAAATATAAATAATGTGTTTATGTATTAATTGATGTCCAAACAATTTTTTTTTTTTAAGTAATCTCTATATTAGGTACAACACAACATGTCAAACAAAACATTATAAACCTCTCCTATATAAAATAAAATATATAATAACTTCCATATTATAAATATCACAATGAAACAAACAAAATATATGATAACCTCCATGTATCAATATCAACATCAAAGTTTTTTTAAGTAAACTCTTTATATTAGATACAACACAACATGTCAAACAAAACATTATAAACCTCTCCTATATAAAATAAAATATATAATAACTTCCATATTATAAATATCACAATGAAACAAACAAAATATATGATAACCTCCATGTATCAATATCAACATCAAAACCCAATATGATCCACTCTTTGTAAATTAGTTAAACATCAAAATTTACTTTATTATTGGTATTAATCACCATCAAAATATAAAAAAATTTAAATACTTAAATAGACTCGTAATATTATATTTATAATTATAAAGTATATTTAGACAAATATATGATAACCTCCATGTATCAATATCAACATGAAACCCCAATATGATTCACTCTTTGTAAATTAATTCAACATCAAAATTTACTTTATTATTGGTATTAATCACCATCAAAATATAAAAAAATTTAAATACTTAAATAGACTCGTAATATTATATTTATAATTATAAAGTATATTTAGACATAATCACTCACATAAAATTTAAGGTCATATAAATAGAATTAAAAATTAATTATAATTCAACTTCATCAAATTATAGTAATGTAGCCAGTAACATTAAAAAAAAATCTATTACTTAAAAAAATCTCCCTATGTATAACATGACACGTGGAACAAAAACATCATGACACCATCTCCTACCTAAAATAAAATATATAATAATCTCCTTGTTATCAATATCCATATCATTGTTAAGTGTCACATTTCCTATGAAACAAAATATATGATAACCTCACTGTTATCAATGTCGTCATCAAGGTGTCACATCTCTTATGTGAATTAAAATATAAAATAACATCTTTGCTATCAATATCAACATCAAAGTTAACACATTTATTTATGCATTAATTTCAAAATTTATCATTTTTAAATCAAAATTCACCACCCACTCAATTATTATAGATTCATAATATCATATTTACATTTATATAATATATTTTTATATAATTATTTACATAAGCATTTAAGATCATATAAATATAACTGGACATGATAATTTAAACTCAAATTTATACTCTAACATAATCTGCAACTCACATAAACCATAATAACAATAATAACAAGTTCTCAATATTATTTAAGCACATGCATATATAGAGAGCATTACAATGGATAAATTTAACTTAATTTTACATGATTAAATAAAAGTTGATAAGTTTGATTTAATGACTATATACAACTATTTATAACAAATATATAAAAATTCCCATTTACTAAATAATTATACATGTTTTACAAGGACTATTAATACATGTTTTACAATAAGTATTAGTAATTTTCATATAACAAATAATAAAATCATTGTCCATGATTTTTTTCTATAAATAACTAAATTTTTATAATATATAAATTATATATCTATATATATATATATATATATATATATATATATATATATATATATAATTTAATTTAACTTTTTGGAATAGTTCAATTGAAAAATGTTGTAAAAAGTATTAAGAAATTTGAGGTTCAAATCTCTCGATTTATTTATGTTTAAGAGGAATACGTAAGTATTTATGAGTTATAGTAGTAGTGGTTGGAATTGATCTCATGTCATATGAGTAGAAACCGATCTAGTTGTTGATTCCTCTAGTCACACGAAAAACAAAAAAAAAATAAAATCATCTTAGTTCAAGTTAAATACAAATAAAATATTTATGTAATTAAATTTTGGAAGTATGAATTATATATATTATGAAAATCAAGGTTGTCCATTGTCTCCCTTATTGTTCCTTTCGGTAGAAAATGGTCTTAACTAGCTAATTTTAGAAGCCAAAAGAAGGAGTGATTTGAAGGGGATTTATGTGACCAAAGATCTAGCAATTACTCACTTACTGTTTGTGGACAATATTATTTCATTTTGTGAAAGATCCAAGTGATACTTCGGCATCATCAAGTCTTCCCTACAACTTTTTCAGAAAGCTTCAGGTATGCAAGTGAATGTTCATAAATTTATTATCTTCCGCCTTGCACTAACTACGGATGAATCCAGAAATGCACAAACACAATTTCCTTTTCTTATAAATCTTTTTTATGAAGGGTTGTAGTACATTGGCTTTCACCTCAAGCTAAATGACTACAAAAAAGTGGATTGGAAATTACTCATTGCAAAAATTGAAAAGAGGCTAATGGTGTGGAGTTTTCGATGGTTGTCCAGAGTTAGTAGGTTGGTACTTATCAAATTTGTTTATGATGACATCCATGTATATTGGATGTCCTTATCATGGATCCCCATAGGTGTCTTAAATGTTATTCATCAGTTGTCCTGCAGATTCTTATGGGCTGATAAAAAAAAGATGAATTTATTCTTCCATGGGTTAGATGGGACAAAATCACAATGCTAAAGGCCTAGGGAGATGGGGCATAAAAATAATTCCTTTGCTTTCAAAGGAATTGGCAACTAAAGTGGGGTGGATGCTATTCTCCATGAACAATCCAAACCTTAGTGGTGCACAAGAAATATATTTATTTGCTTTCTATTATTGACTAGATCGGATCCCCTGACAAGAAAATGTCTAATGCTTCAATGATATGGAAGGAAGTTGTTGAAACCGTAACTAGGTTTTTCCATCATAATTGTCATTGTACTTGTATCAATATGCATTTCAGGTAAAAACAAAAAGAACAAAAAATATTTTTATTATTTTTATTGTCAAGCATGTTCTTCAACTCTGTTTTTTACAAAAGAAAATGTAAGAGGGCATGTTCTTCATGACCCTTGTGAAAAGAAGAAAAATAGAATTTTCTAAGTGTCATTTGTCCCTCCAAGTTTTCAAGTCATCATGCCCAAGATTCATGTATTTTCACATGAGGAAACAATTATATATTAGCATATATACTCCTTTACTTGGCAAGTAATTCGGTGCACATATGTGGAAGAAGAATTTCGAATATATAAGGCATAGATTTTTGTGGTACAGAGCTTGATAAGACACTATGTTTCTGTGAAAAAAATGAGCTACAAGAAGACCATGATTCTTGAAGAATGTGAGCTACATAAGAAACATTATCTCCATGATGATACAAGTTTCCATCATTACATTATATCTGTTTATCATGCGAGCTATAAGCAAGCCAATATATGAGTCTCATGCGAGCTATAGGAAGGTCAATATTTGTTTATCATGTGAGCTACAGGAAGGATAAACTCTATGTATAATACAATTTGCAGGAAGGTTATAACTTCTTTGAAATATGACTTACATATCTATGTGGGAACAGGCATCTAAATGACAAATGTATGGAAGATTGATCAACTATTTTATGGATAAAACATGGCAGAGTTTGGAGGGATGACTTGGCACTTGGATCATTGGTTAGTTTGACTTGGATTTCTCTTGTTGATGAAGAATCTATAAGGAAAGGATTGATGGTTTTTCCCCTTGTGAGTTTTTCCCTAGCGTTTGGCCTAATCTGTAGTGTCTCTTATCTCTTGTGCATTATGATCTCTATTTTGTTAATGTGTAATTTCTTGATGACATAACTAATTAAAGTAAATGATAAGAAAATGATGTATATCAGTCACAATAGAATTACCATAATAAGAAATTATATCATCTATCTGAATGTCAACAGAAGTTTTAGCTTCCTTCTCTCTAATTTAAAGTGGACTTGCACGGAAGGTAGGAAATGGAGAAAAGGTGAGGAATGGGGAAGACCCCTGGTTAGGATATGGGGAAAGATTTTGTCTCCCAACCGAATTAGTAACATTATTAAAAGAAAATGGCAAGGTTACCTTGAATCAAGTGGAAGATGACACTCGATCCACAATATGGGACCAAGGATGGGTTGATGGCAATCAACTCAATCTTCCTAGTGCTTTCATGTGGATTTGGAAGAACTACATCATTGCCTTAAATTTGTCACATTTAATAATATGAGATCAGGAGGATTCATTATGTTAGATACATTGTCCATTTTGGGAATATACACCTAAAATAGGTTATATGCACCTAGTCATTGTAGATAGACCGTAGGCCCAAGCCTAGTGGTGGAAGAAATTGTGGAAATTAAAGCGTCCAGTCAAGGACTAGGTATTCATGTGGTTCCTTATTGAAAACAAAATTCCCACTTGCGATAATACTCAAAAGAGGTGGAAGGAAGGGCCCAACAAGTGTGCTTTGTGCAAAATTGTTGAAGAATCAATAGCACACATGTTCCTACCTTGCCCTTTAACATTGAAAATTTGGGTTGTTTGCAAACAATTGATTGGAATAACAATTGTATGGACAGCAGAATATTGCATGAAGGCATGAGGGTCTTGGTGGGAGAAAATAAGCAAAAATAAGTATAGAAACATTCCTCGGCTCATTTGATGGAGTGTGTGGCTTGTAAGAAACAAATACATCTTCCAAGAAAAACCTTCATCAGCAGACTGGGTGGCCGCATGGGTCATAGCCACTTTATCTTTACTTCCCATGTTGGACTCAAGGCATGCCCCTCACATTATCAAAATTAAAGAAATTAACACCTTTTCTCTGTGGGCCTACTTTGACAAGACTTCCTTAGAAATTGGAATGTGCAATGATGGGGCTATCATTAGAGGAAATTTCAGCTTAAAAGTGCCCATAAAATTTTCATTTAATTTCCATGTCATAATATGTAAACCTGTCAAAATACTTAAAATTTAAAAAGAGATACATGTAAATATTTTGGAGGGAAAATAAGAAAACTACTTTTTTTAATTGTATTTTTTGCATATTCCTTATAGGTTTACTCAAATTTCAAGTGTAGACAGTCGTTGTATGTGAAATTAAATTTCACATCCAACAAGTACCCATTATGCATACTTATGAGAACACCCACATTGATAAAAAATGAAGATATAGTAAAAAAAATGTGTTCACCATTTTTTTAATGTATCTTCAATTTTAATCAATGTGGGTCTTCTCATAAGTATGCATAATGGGTATTTGTTGGATGTGGAATTTAATTTTGCATCCAATGAGTGTATACACTTTAAATTTGAGTAAACTTATAAGTAGATAAGCCAAAAAATGCAATAAAAAAGTAGTTTTCTTGTTTTCACTCCAAATTTCATAACTCTTATTTTATTATTTTTCCTTAGGAAGCCACTTTTAGGCTGAAATTTCCTCTAATGCTTGTTCCTACATGAGCATCACTTTTTCAAAATGCAACTCAGTTTTGGCAAAGGATCAAACAAATATGTTGAATTACTTGCCTTAAAATTTCTCTTATTGTTTTCCATTGAAAAAGAATGTCATACACTTTGGATTTTTTGGGACTCTTTGATCCTATAAATTGGTTTAATGAGACACAAAGATGTCATAGTCACACACTACTTCCTATCCTTGAAAAGACTCTTTATTTAAAATACTCTTTTCTCAAATTGCATGTTGTCATATCTAGAGGGAACATAATGCATAAGCAAACCAACTACCTAAATCAGGTGCTCAACGGGTTCTGGGCACATGAAAAATCTTCGAGCCACTAGGAGAAAACACATAGGAATACCTCCACAGGTCATTCACAGACATCACTCCTCAAGCTTAATTTCTTGTTTGGGGCTGGAGATCTTTTGATATCAAATTTTATCATATGCATATTTATATGCATGCTTATGGAGCACTATAATGTCTATTTATATTTATGCATATTTATGATTGATACTGTATATGATTATGGTGCAATATGTATCAAAGACTTAATCTCCGCTAATAGTGGACAAACATATGTGCCCAATTTTGGATTTTTATTTAGTTATTAACTTTTTTGGATTGAATGCCTTTTGATGCATCTATAGAATGTAATTTCTTCATTACTAATGAAAAACTACATCTTTTTTCTGCAGAAAAAAATACATTATGAACAAATATAAGAAATTTATTTTTAAAAAATAATTTAAATAGAATAATTTAACTTAATATTTTTAATAGCATTTTTGTGTATTATTAAAAGATAACTACAATTAAAATAAATTTATAATAAAGAATTTGTGTTTGTTAATGTTTTTTTATTTTTAATATTATTATTACATATAAATCCCTTAGGGGCAACTCAACTGGCAAAGGTCGTGTAAATGAAGTATTATGTGCAAAGAATTTCGGCATTGAAATTCCCTTGATTCACTTGTCAGTGCGGAAGGGATATATGTACACGCCTATAGTTTATAGTGGTAGCAGTTGGAATCAACCCTATGTCACACAAGTATGAGACTGGCCTAATTACTAATTCCTCTAAATATTAAAAAAAAATATGTGTGTGTGTGTTCATTTACACTGTTAAAATAACACACAAATAATGGACAACATATTAAGATAAGCATGAGATACATTTACTATTCACAAGATATACATTTACAATACATTTTAATGAATATTGGATTCATATTCCAAGGTCTCCTGGACTCCCTTTGACTATTCAACTTCCACACGATAACCCTTAGTGGATTAGGTGTCTAATATTCCCCCCTTAATCCAAAGGGGTATATACAAGTCCAAGAAGAGAGCTCTAATAAAAAAATACAATAATGCATGACAAAAATAGGCTTAATGTCCTCTCTGAGATGATGGCATAAGGTGGGAGAAATCGAGGTCTCAATCGGCGGTGGTTCAAGGATTACTACCAACACTAGAATGCTTAATGCAATTCCTGAAACTTTTCCAAATCTGGCAAGAAGCTGAATTCTTCTGCTAGAGGAAGTTCTCCCTATTATTTTGAAAAGGGAGACCATTTGGGTCTCAACCTGGAACGCTTAGTGCATTTTTCGAAACTCTTCCAAATCTGGAAAGAAGCTAAAGTCTTATGCTAGAGGAAGTAATCATTAATGCTTTGAAGAGGGAGACCTTCAACCTAGAAAAAAAGGAGGTCTTCAATCTGCAGTGGTTTAATGAAGGCCACCAACCAAAGGCATGCTTAGGGGCTTCTCTGTCTATGCTAAACCTCTAAATCTGGGTATGGTTGTGTTGTAGTGGCTACAACCACCCTCCAAAATTTTGCTTATGCTTCAATTTTGGAGCCTTCCTTCTAAACCATAACAGCTCCTCTTACACTAATCCAGGTATCCATGCTTCGACTGAGAATTATCCTTTTCATCTTTGGCTTCTGTTTTCTCACTTAGTTGATTTTCTAACCAAAAAGTAGATCTCCTAACTTGGTCCCTTAATAGTTCTGGGCTTGCCTCAGAAAATTACGCAATTCTTGAGGGAAACTAGCCTTGTTGTTGGGAATTGTGCAGTCCTAACATCCAGTGAGACTTGAGCTATGGAAACATGCAGTCATGGAGGGGAAACCCAACACTAAGCCCAGAAACTGCACAGACCTCACCGTGCTCAGAAACTATGCAGTGCATAAGCCTGAGAGTTACCCATCCCTTCCCAGTACTGTGCAATCTTTCTGGGCAATGCATCACATTTTTGCCGAAAAATAAAAAAGAAAGAAGAAAAAAACATCCCTAAAAAATAGAGATCTATTTTTAGTAACCCAAAGGAGGCACTTGCACTATTTTTAGAAAATGCTGCCAAGTGTCGTTTTTTCCTTGATTTTAGGCATGCACGTCATAAACCCTAACTTGTACAAATCTATTTAATCGATGTTTCTAGAGCTCATTTGCACACTCAATCTTGGAGCTCTAGCATTCCTAAGGAGATCAAGGAGCCTTCAATGCAATCATCGTCACTTTTTCGGGTGAGTTTTTCTTTTCTCGTCTTTGGCCACTTTTTTTGTCTCTTTTTGTTGGTTTAGCTTGTGTGAGTGTTGTTTCACTTGTTTCTTAAAATGAATGTTGGAGTTTTAACTGTTTTTAGCTTGTAGAAGTGTTGTTTCAAGTTATAGATTTCCTTTCCCACGTGTCACATGCGTTTTCCCATTTTTGCACCAACGGTCGTCGTTGCGGCAACTCTCTTCACATGCTTCATTTTCCTTCAATTTAATCAAATCATGCACTTGTTTCACGTGCACTCATTAGCAATTAATCAGATATGTACTCAGAATCACACCATCCTTCAAATAGGCTTGTTTTTCACACTCCCCTTGGGCAGATCTGGGTCCCCTTGCCCAGATATCACTATGCACAGCTACCTCTCCATGATCTAGAGGCTCAAGCCTCTGCCTTGGCTTCTAGATTTGTACAAAGCCTAGCTTGGGCTAGCTACAACTGTGCATTGCACAGTTCCATAAACCAGTCTCCCAACTTGGCCACTGAGACTACGCAATGCACAATCTCTCCCAGGCCCTGGCCCACACTAAACTACACATTGTGTAGTTTCAATCATCTAGCTCCCACACTGACTGTTGGTAATACACAATGCATAGTTCCCATAGTTATTCAGTCACCTCTCTTAGTCAAAACTGTGGAATCCTTCCCATCAGGAGCCTGGCTTGATGGTTGATCTTGTCTTGAAGTTTTTTTGCTTTTAGATGAAATTTGCTTGCCATGAGTGTCCTATTTGTCTTGTGGGTACAAGAGTTTTTGAGCACCTCTCTAGAAATTAAAGTTAACATGGCATCCAAGAGAGCTACATCAAAGGAAACCGTTGAGAGTAGTACTGGGAAAGCAGTTGAGAAAATATCAGTCGATCTAACAATATATGCAGATACTCAGTTGTTCATTGAGAAGGGAACAACACTAACATGGTAGCATATCAAAGACACTTTTGCAGAGGACTTCAAGGCATACTTGGAAGATGACATGTTTATCTTAGCATCTAGTGGTCAGGATTATACAAGGTTGCATGTAGGTACCCTGCCTTCCCATGTGTGAACATCATTAGCTAGATTGTCTCGCATAAAGATGAACAGACTATGACATTGAGCAGTGCTAGTGAGAGAGAGACTGCCACCTTCAGGGAAAATAAATTTCAACATATGTATCACTTGCTCGAGCTGGTGAAGCGCATGGACTCACTTTTTTATGCCACCCATACTTATGTAAACACTAGATACATTGTTAAGCATTGGGTGAAAGAGTTGTCAAAGTTTAGGCAGACACCCACTAATGTTTACAATACAAAGTCCCTCGACAAGTCTTACTAGTTATTCATCACCTTTCCTTGCAGAATATATGGTCAAGAGAACACAGAAACCTTTTTTGAAGGGTGGGTAGTCTTACTGTACCAATTGGTGAATGATGGGAGGCCATTCAACTGGTTGGATCTCTTGGCTCATTAGTTGAAATCCCATGTTTCTAAGGCTCGAAATCCGCCCAAGAATGAGCAAGCAAGGTTTTACATGTCCTCATATTTGCTAGATGAAGTTTGTGCCCAACAGCAGTTCCCTGGCATGGGTTGGATATGGACACCATAAAATATTGCCGTCAACATCTATTACAAGTTTATTTCTGGCTGCATCTATTGAGGAGTGATGAAAAGCCTAACTAGCCATTTTCTCATCCCATTATAAAAGATCATCTTTGAACATGATCCACCTTGCATGTCCCGAGAAGCAATTGAGGCGATAATTAACATTGCATATTGGTATGCCTCACCAGGTGGCACCTTCATTAGAGTATTTGGTGGAGAGAATCCTCCACATGTTCTACCAAGGTATCCCACTGACAAACTGGTCATGCAAGAATTTTCATACCACCTTGCTACAGGGTTATCAATGGGACTGCATAGGAATAAGAAAGCGTCATGGCCCACTCTTCCTTTATGGATCAGGTTATACAACATTAAGAGCTTGAAAGATGCAGATGTCGAGGCTAAACACATAGTGAAGTTTGAGTTTGGCACCAAATACTTTAATATGTATGATCCTCACGATATTTTTAAAGACCATTATACTCGAGTATACTTTCTATGGATCCACGAGACATTTCATTAGCAAGAGGAGGACCCTTGGAGGTACTGTTACAATGCCTCCAGACTCAATGAGCCAGTCGGTTTAGTAGGAACTTGGAAGGTTTCTGTAAAGATAGCAACAACTCCAAAAGAAACAACAATAATAGCAGAAGGAAACAATTCAGTGTAGGAAAAGGGAAAGAGGAATATTGTTGAGAACCCAGAGGGAGAGCAAAGGTGCAAAATTAAGGCATATCCTATCCTAGAAAAGGCAGCTTTGGTAGCAGAAGAAAAGAGGGAGTAGCGGATGAAGAGAGAAGAGCGATGGAAGAGAGAAAAGCAGAGGTTGCAGGAAGCAGAACTAAAGCTACATGAGAGGGAGCTGAAGTTGAAGGAAGAACAGGAGTTGAGGAGGAAAGGAAGAGAAGAGAAGTAGAAGAAATAAGATGAACAAAGACAAGGTGCAATGATAGAGAAAACAACGTTGATACAGGTTGATGAGCTAGAACAGCCAGAAGTTGAGGAAAATGGTGAAAATATGTAGCATCGGAAGCTTTCTCAGCAGATTGAGAAATGGATCGAAGTGACAGAGATGGAGTTCGAAAAGGAACCACAAAATGAAGACACTGACTTGATGCCGAGAACACCATAGGTCATATCTTGGTCTCTACTGCCTCTATTGTAAGAACCAACCCTGAGCGAGCAAGGAGATGTTGTTCTCCTTGATGATGATCTGGTCATGGATGTGTACAATCTATCATTTGACGAGTTACAGAAGAAGATAGTACAATCACGGGGGAATTACTTTCTAGATGATCACACATCACCTACATTCATCAAGGAAAGGGTGATAGTGTCAGACACCAGGAATCATCCAACTTCCCTTGTCGAAGCCAGCTTGGCCTACGTAGCAGAAACAAGCTCAAAGGTCAAGTACCTGACGGCTGAGAATGAACAAATGGAAAAGAACTTGTCGGCTACCAAGAAAAAGGTAGAAAAACTCTGAGCATCAGTGCAGAATGCAGTTTCTGCATTGGGAGAGATGAAGATAGCGATACTTAGTTAAGTATCAACACTTGGTGATACCATGTGGAAGCTATATAACGGATTTGTCACCATGCATCAAGTAATTGTCTGTGTGTGTGGCTTACAGTAGTGGAGCAAAGAGTTTGTTCAAATTCTCAAGAACATACATGTTGTATCACCCATGTACAAGAGTGGACAATGAGGTACAAAGGGGCCCCGCTTGACTTAGAGAAGAAGATGAAGCCATAAGCCAAGATGGAGAAATCGAAGGTTCGAATGTTCATCCAGAACTATGAGAAACTCACCTCATTCATCGAGAGCATTCAAGCCTCATATGCATGGTCGTACAATAGTTTGGATGTCATGGTAGGAATGCACAAGATCTCGTCAATCAGTTCTGTTGGAAATAATACTGAGAGGGGGGGGGGTGAATCAGTGTTAACAGATCAATAAAACTTTTTCAATACTCAGAAACATATACGCTACTTCAGTTAAGTGAACCAGCGTGTACATGCTACTGTGTCTAAAGCAACCAACGTATAACCAGAAATCTTATGATTCAGTTAGTTTATCTTCAGTAAATGCATCAGGACATTATTAACCATATTAAAAGTAAACAGGTGCAGTATAACAGAACAGATCATCACACAAAAGCCACACACATGAACACCATGATATAAGGTGGAAACCTAATGTGGGTGAAAACCACCTGCTGCAAGTCGTCTCTATCTTTCTTTAATAAGAAACTTCAGTTTACAATCTTTTGTATTGGTGCAGCCTTATACCAGTACGCAGGCTACAACCTGCAGAAGGCTACAACCTTCTCTCGTTTTCCAAATTCTCCTGGAAGGGAGCTCCAACCCCCTTTGCTCTTGTACTAGCTAAGATACTAGTACGTAGGTGCTAGCCTACAATCTTCTTTACTTCAGGTACCACTTCTCATCAATTTTCAGACTGGATACTCCTGAAGCACAACATTACAATCTGAAGACCACGATTCATTCACTTTTCATAACAATCATTGAAGCACAAAACAACCAATACTAGCATCATCAATCTTTGAATCACTGAACCACTGAAACCCTGTCAACACCCAGTCACCAGAACACAGAGCAGACTACAGAACTCTGCAATAACAGTCAAACCCAACTGCAAGCCAAAAATTAAGCTTCAAAAGATATACGCTACTTCAATGAAACCAACCCACGTATACACGCGCTTTTACCAAAGACAACCTGCATACAGATCTAAAAATAATTTCTCATAACTTGCAGCTGTACCAAACATCAGTCATACCCAGAACATAACATTGCGTCAGTATGCAGATCTAAAAATACGCATAATCAACCATATAAAGATAGTTCATTTCAAACAATTTGATCTTGATCTATCCTTAGATCTAGTCTTCCATCAACCGGTGTGATCTCTCCTTAGCTCAGATCAAGCAATGTATCATCAACCCAGAACCTGCATACTAGATCTCTTTCTTCATTAGATATTCAAGACTTTTTCAATACACTAGCCTAATGATCTTCTTCTCCTTATATAGCATTAGGCCCTCCTCAATACCACAGGCCAAAACCATAGTAATACAATACCATCAACTTCAAAACTCGGGATCAACACGACTGTCGAGATACCTTGGTCCAAAAACATAGGCTCAAGTACCGAGGACTAACTACCACGGACCAAAGAGAAGCTTCTCGACATGTACGCTCTTTTCTGTTCATGAAACTGCGTGTATACGCGACTTCGTATATAGCGAGCCTGCGTATCCGCGACTTAGTATATAGCGTACCAGCGTGTATACGCATCTTGGGCTTAATGAACCTGCGTATATGAAATTTCTCTTCATTCTTGTAGTCTGGACTGAGATCTGTCATCAAAGAGAGTTGCCATCAAGGACAAAACCTGTACCGTAGCGCCACACCTGTGCCAAAATGCCAACAATCTCCCCCTTTGGACTTGATGGCAACCCCAAGATCCTTAGAATCATTCTCCCCCTTTGTCATCAAGGGCAAAGGGCTGTGCTTCCCCTGAGAACATACTGATATCTCTGCTCTGCTGTGCTAAACATGCTCCCCCTGACTGTAGGCAAGGTCTGCAAAAGATGTTCTTCAAAAAGAACCAAGACTTATACATCATAAAGGACCTTCCTATCACCAAAAGACTCAATACATACATCCATACTCCCAACCAAGAGGGGATACATCAGAAATTTACATATAACAACCAATTACATTACATCATTCATCCCAGGCATAGTGGGGAAACCAACATAGGCCATTACATGACCTTGACACCATAGAAGAGATATCACAAAAGAGATACATGACATAGAGACGAAAAAATCTAGACCAAGACTTATGAAAGTCACCAGCAGCATCTGATAATCATCTTTTAGATCAGCAACCAAGATTTCCTTCTCCTGAAACCACCAACAGTTGTGAACTAGAACCAAAAGCATCTAAATGCCAACAATGCTTTAAGCTGCTCCCCCTGAAACTGTGCCTGCTGCTCCCCCTGAAACTGTGCCTGAAGGACTCTGGCATACCCATCTCAGACCTTCTCCAACCAGAATCTGCCCTTGCTGTTCAGAACTCCATATACGCGACTTCACCTGCATAAATCAGCGTATGTACGCGGATATCCCTTACACAACTCGCGTATACCAACTTTTCTTTAGAACAGACAAGCTTCAACAGCAGGATGAAGCATCAACTACTCCCAACTTTTGTCTGAGATATTCAAAAGTCTCCCTGGGCAGTGGTTTTGTGAGAATATCAGCAACTTGTTCTTTAGAAGAAACATACTCCAACTTGACCTTTTGTTCAAGCACTTGGTCCCGGAGGAAGTGATACTTGATTGGTATGTGCTTGGTCTTTGAATGCATGACTGGATTCTTTGAAATGCTGATTGCACTTTTATTATCACATATGATAGAGACAGGTGGAGTGCACGTGATTTGAAAATCCTGCAAGGTCTGCATCATCCAAAGAAGTTGTGTGCAACAAGATGCCGCAGCCACATATTCTGCTTCAGATGTAGATAAAGCAATCGAACTCTGTTTCTTGCTGAACCAAGATACTAATCTGGAACCCATGAAGAAAGCACCACCACTTGTGCTTTTCCTATCATCCACACTTCCTGCCCAATCTGCATCTGTGTACACATGAAGAGTGAGATCTGTATCTCTAGGATACCATAAGCCATAGTTTTGAGTCCCTTGAAGATACTTGAAGATTCTTTTGACTGCCTGAAGATGAGTTTCCTTTGGGTTGGCTTGAAATCTTCCAACAATTCCTACTGCATGCATAATATCTGGTCGGGTACCTGTCAAATAAAGCAAACTCCCAATCATGGATCTATAAGTTGGTTGGTGAACTGCTGTTGATTCATCATTTGCACTGAGGCTGCATCTTGTAACCATGGGGGTACATACTGGCTTCGAATCTTCCATGCCATACTTCTTCAAGATCTGCTTGAGGTACTTGGTTTGAGACAAGAAAATACCTCCTTCATTTTGTTGGATTTGCAATCCAAGAAAGTATGTCAATTCTCCAAGTAATGACATTTCAAATTCTTTCTGCATAACCAAGGCAAAGTTTTGACTCATAGCCTCTTCATTGCTGCCAAAGATAATATCATCTACATACACAACAAGTATTAGCAATTTGTTATTTTCAACTTTCATATAGAGATTGCTATCTGCTGATCCTTTTGAGAAACCTTGTTGGTGAAGATATTTGTCCAAACGATAGTACCAAGCCCTTGGAGCTTGTTTGAGACCATAGAGAGCCTTTTTCAATCTGCATACAAGGTTTGGATCATTCCCAAGAATGAAACCATCTGGCTGCTCAATATATACTTCTTCTTCTAAGTCTCCATTCAGAAAGGCTGATTTCACGTCCATTTGAAATACCTTGAAGTTTTGAAAGCTTGAGAGAGCAAGGAACATTCGGATGGCCTCAAGTCTTGCAACAGGAGCAAAGGTCTCTTCAAAATCTATTCCTTCTTGTTGCGCATACCCTTTACAAACAAGTCTGGCCTTGTTTCTAATTACTTCTCCATTTTCATTCAATTTATTTTTGAAGACCCATTTTGTCCCTATGACATTCTTATCTTTTGGTCTAGGAACCAATTCCCAAGTGTTGTTCTTTTCGATTTGCTCAAGTTCTTCATCCATTGCTTTGACCCAACATTCATATTTGCATGCCTCTTTCACATTTTGTGGTTCAGTGGAAGAGAGTAATGCCAAATAGCTTGAAGCTTCTGCAATTGTTCTTCTTGTTTGTACTCCTACTTCTTTCTGCCCCACAATCTGAGATTCTAGATGATTCTTCTGAACATATCTGGATGGAGTCTTCTCTTCTATTCTTGTCTGCTCCTCTGGTTCTTCTTCTTCTTGAGGTTCTTCTTCATCATTCTGTCTTTGAGGGTAGCCTTCATCTTCTTCGATGTCTTCATGCTGAACTTGCCTAGGAATGTATCCCTTCTCATCAACCACAACATCAATGCTGTCGACAATTCTGCCAAGTCTTTTATTGTAGCACTTGTATGCTTTGATATGTGGAGAGTAACCAAGAAGAATGCCTTCATCTTCTCTTGGTTCAAGTTTGCCAAGTTGCTCATCAGTATTCTTAATATAACATTTGCTCCCAAAGATTTTGAAGTGCTTCACCGAAGGAGTCTTACCACACCAGAGCTCATGAGGAGTTTGAGTGTTGTTTACTCGGACATTTGTTTTGTTGAAAATAATAACTGCAGCATGTGCAGCTTCACCCCAGAAAGTTGCGGGAGTACCTGATTCATCAAGCATAGCACGAGCCATTTGTTGGATTGTTCTGTTCATTCTTTCCACAACTCCATTTTGTTGAGGAGTTCTAGCTATAGAGAATTCTCTTCTTATCCCATGTTCTTCACAAAAATCGAAAAATTCATTCGAGGTAAACTCCCCACCTCTGTCAAATCTGAGGCACTTAATTTTATGTCCTGATTCATTTTCAGCCAAGGCTTTGAAGGATTTGGATTTTTCAAATGCTTCATCTTTGTGCTTCATAAGTCCTAACCAGACAAACCTGGAGAAATCGTCAATGAATAATATCAAATATTCTTCTCCTCGAGGTGTTATTTTTCTGAATGGACCACATGTATCTGTATGTACTAGCTCAAGAGGCATGCTAGCTGATCCTTCCTTCTCAGGAAAATTAGTTCTGGTTTGCTTTCCAAACTGACATGATTTGCATATGGTGTTGTCTGGAATTTTGATATCTGGAAGATCACGAACTGCCTGATATTTGCATGCTTTCCTTATTTGTGGAAAGCTTAGATGCCCCAACCTCCGATGCCATAGCCAGTGTTCATCATTCTTGCTCAAATAGCATTGTTGTTGTCTTTCTTCAAATATGTATAGATTATTTGGAGTCCTTCTTCCTTTGATCACTGTTTCGCCTGTATCCAGATCACGAACACGACATCCATTTGATCTAAATATTACCTCTGTTCCTTGATCACACATCTGACTGACACTCAGAAGATTATGCTTCAATCCATCAACATACAAAACATTTCCAGCTTTGACCTTCTCTTTCAACGGAGCAACGCCTTTTCCTTTTATGGCTGCAGAGATATCGTTTCCAAAAGAAACTTTCTTTCCCTTTTCTAATGCGGTATATGATTCAAGTTTTTCTTTCTCCCCTGTCATATGCTTCGAACATCCGCTGTCAATGTACCATAGACTTTCTTGACCTTCTGCATAAAAGGCTATCCCACATCTTTCTGGTTGCGGTTCCTTTATTCTCCATGTTCTGACATTTGAGGTTTGCTCCTTCTGAGTTGTCTTCCAGAACCTGCTCCTGCATTCAGAGTCTTCATGACCAAAGTTATTACAAATAGAGCATTCAACTTCATTTTCAAGAACCGAAAAGTTGTTATAAGTCCTTTTCATGGTTCCAGTCATACTTCTTTGTTTTTGAGCTTCTCTAGTCATGATTGTCTTGTAGGCAACACATTGAGCTGCTTTGTGACCGAAGTTATGGCAAGAAAAACATTGGCCATTAAAGAAATTTCTCCGATAATCAGATCTATCATCCAACCGATTGTAGCTTCTATTGACATCCATTCTTGGGGCAAATTGGGAAGATTTTACCTGTGGCTGATTGTAGCTTCTGTTTGTCCTTAAGGCCGCTTGTCCCCGAATTTCTTGATAGTCCTTATTTGTTCTTGAGGTAAACTGTCCCTGATTCACCTGATGACTTTTATTTGGTCTTTGCTCGCTCCTCCTTGCTGCATCCAGATAACTTTTAGAGGTAGAAGCTTGAGATGTTTCTCCATTATATCCCAGACCTGTCTTGATCAGAGGAGAACGCTGCACATTGATAATCTCATCCAAGGTTTCAGATCCTTTAACAAATTTAAGATTAATCGCTTTTGTTTTCTCAGTCTCCTTTCTAAGACAAACAATCTCACATTCCAATTTTTCAAGATGTTTTTCCTTTTCTGCCAGTTGACATTGTAGAGAATCAATAATAGCACTTTTCTCTTCTAAGCAAACTTTGAGATTATTCATTTCTTCATAAAAGCCTTCTACATCTATAGCATCCATGTAGTCATCATCTTCAAAAGCCATTAAAAGTTTATATCTATAACCCTGTTCATCTTCGTCACTATTTGAAAGACCATCACTATCTTCATGAGTGTAATAGCTTTTCTTCTTTTCATTCTGTTTCTTATTCCATTTAACAGGTTCCTTTCCCTTGTCATTCTTATCTTTGTGAGGACATTTGGCAACATAATGACCTACTCTTCCACAAGTAAAGCATTTAAAAGGTAACTTACCTCTGAACCTTCCAGAACCCCTTTGAAGATTTCTGACAAAATTTGATTCTTCTTCTTCATCTTCTAGCACGTGACTTGCTTCATAATAATCTTCTTTGCCTGAAGCCTTGAAAGCAGCTTCTCTTCTGTCTGATGGACCTCCTTTTCTCATTTCATAAGCAGTTAGAATTCCGTGAAGCTGAGACATAGTAAGAATTCGTAGATTTTCCTTTTCTTCTATTGCAGACACTTTAGATTCAAATTTGGGGGACAATGATCTTAGAACCTTTTCAACCACAATAGTCTCTTTTATTTCTTCACCCAAGTTTTTCATGCAATTAACAATCTCATCTACCCTAAGGAAATAGTTATCCACACTTTCATCATTATACATTCTGAGAGTCTCATACTTAATCTTGAGAGTTTGAAGTTTAGCACGCTTTCCCTGTTCGTCTCCTTCATAGCTCGTGACAATTTTGTCCCATATTTCTTTTGCGGATTTATAGTGCATTACCTTCATGAATTCCAATTGGGATATACATCCTAATAGAGTACTGACAGCTTTTGCATTTGTTTCATACTTCTTTTTCTCGGCTGGATCTGTAGGAGTAGCTGAAGGAAAAGTGTAGCCTGTCTCTACGATGTCCCAAACTTCTGTACCAAGAGATTGAAGATAGGCAGTAACTCTTACCTTCCAATAATTGAAGTTTGTCCCATCAAAAACCGGTGGCCTGATTGATGCTTCTCTCTCGTAGTTGCTCATGATGAACGATCTACCTTCAAGCAATCAAGCTTCTCTGAAGGACCTGCTCTGATACCAATTGTTGGAAATAATACTGAGAGGGGGGGGGGGTGAATCAGTATTAACAAATCAATAAAACTTTTTCAATACTCAGAAACATATACGCTACTTCAGTTAAGTGAACCAGCGTGTACACGCTACTGTGTCTAAAGCAACCAGCGTATAACCAGAAATCTTATGATTCAGTTAGTTTATCTTCAGTAAATGCATCAGGACATTATTAACCATATTAAAAGTAAACAGGTGCAGTATAACAGAACAGATCATCACACAAAATCCACACACATGAACACCATGATATAAGGTGGAAACCCAATGTGGGTGAAAACCACCTGTTGCAAGTCGTCTCTATCTTTCTTTAATAAGAAACTTCAGTTTACAATCTTTTGTACTGGTGCAGCCTTATACCAGTACGCAGGCTACAACCTGCAGAAGGCTACAACCTTCTCTCGTTTTCCAAATTCTCCTGGAAGGGAGCTCCAACCCCCTTTGCTCTTGTACTAGCTAAGATACTAGTATGTAGGTGCTGGCCTACAATCTTCTTTACTTCAGGTACCACTTTTCATCAATTTTCAGACTGGATACTCCTGAAGCACAACATTACAATATGAAGACCACGATTCATTCACTTTTCATAACAAATCATTGAAGCACAAAACAACCAATACTAGCATCATCAATCTTTGAATCACTGAACCACTGAAACCCTGTCAACACCCAGTCACCAGAACACAGAGCAGACTACAGAACTCTGCAATAACAGTCAGACCCAACTGCAAGCCAAAAATTAAGCTTCAAAAGATATACGCTACTTCAATGAAACCAACCCGCGTATACACGCGCTTTTACCAAAGACAACCTGCGTACAGATCTAAAAATAATTTCTCATAACTTGCAGCTGTACCAAACATCAGTCATACCCAGAACATAACATTGCGTCAATATGCAGATCTAAAAATATGCATAATCAACCATATAAAGATAGTTCATTTCAAACAATTTGATCCCGATCTATCCTTAGATCTAGTCTTCCATCAACCGGTGTGATCTCTCCTTAGCTCAGATCAAGCAATGTATCATCAACCCAGAACCTGCATACTAGATCTCTTTCTTCATTAGATATTCAAGACTTTTTCAATACACTAGCCTAATGATCTTCTTCTCCTTATATAGCATTAGGCCCTCCTCAATACCACGGGCCAAAACCATAGTAATACAATACCATCAACTTCAAAACTCGGGATCAACACGACTGTCGAGATACCTTGGTCCAAAAACATAGGCTCAAGTACCGAGGACTAACTACCATGGACCAAAGGGAAGCTTCTCGACATGTACGCTCTTTTCTGTTCATGAAACTGCGTGTATACGCGACTTCGTATATAGCGAGCCTGCGTATCCGCGACTTAGTATATAGCGTACCAGCGTGTATATGCATCTTGGGCTTAATGAACCTGCGTATATGAAATTTCTCTTCATTATTGTAGTCTGGACTGAGATCTGTCATCAAAGAGAGTTGCCATCAAGGACAGCACCTGTACCGTAGCGCCACACCTATGCCAAAATGCCAACAAGTTCCCTCACTGATGTTAAAGCCAAGAACCAAGTCCGGTTTAAGATTGATGAGTAATTGGACTAGCTAAGACAAGAAGCCACTAGAGAATACTTGGATCTGAGCACCCACAACATGCAAAAGTACATTGGTGGTCATGTTACGGTCAAGACCATGTTGCTCATGCTTTAGAATGAGTTGGATACAGGTTCCAAGACCATATACCTGAATGCCATGGAGGCAAGAATCTACATCCAGAAAGACGCCATCAAACAATTTGGGGACACCATCACACTATACCAATCTTGGCACCGATATCTGACTGAGAAGCACCAAGTGGAGGTTGTCGAGTTCGACTTCCCCCAAACTTCAAAATCATAGTGTTTTGTCTTGTTAGGTTGTCTCTAGCCTATTTTGTCTTACGTGGGTGCATGTGGAAAATGTATTGTTATTTGTCAATATGTTGCAAGAGAAAATTCCAAGTGTCAATATTGGAATATGAAAAGTCATTATGTAATTTAATGTGTCATTTAGTGAAGAAGTTGATGAGTCATGAGGGAAGTCAAAGTGTCACAAAGGGGAATGTCAAGGGTCACCCCACCCTTTGTTATAAATAGAACCTCATAACTCATAGAACAGGCTTTTGGGAGCCAAGCTTTTGGCTAGGCTTAAGCTTAGAAAAGGTTTGGGAGTATTGTGAAGAGCCTTTACTTATCCATAGTGTAGAGCGAGTATAATTCTTTGGAGGATTAGGTGTTCTTTACTTTAATGTTCCACTATTGGGGCTAGTGGTCATCAATGGTGTATGTATGGATGGAACTTTCACTTATAATAATAATATCAGAGCTAGCACACTTTCATGCACATGTTGTTAATATAGTAGGACTACTCTTGTTGTATTGGAAATGTATGTTGTTTAACTTACGCCTTTTCTTATGAACTACTTTGTATGCATTTGTACGAATCTTGTTGAATGTGTATTGATGGATTAACTCATCACTTTAACTTTTGGACTGATCTTCATTTTAGCTTGCGATGTCATTCTGCTCTTGTGTTCCTTTCAGGCATCTAAGGGGCACACTTCCTTTTCCCCTCCATGTGTTAGAACCTTCATGCATCGCACTTGAATCTTCATGGGGTCACACACTTTCTCTCACCCAAAGTTATCATACTTACCTCTGTGCACTACCACGGTCAAGGCATTACACTACCACCCACTACTGGGACTCCCACTCCAAAAGGTGTGAGGTCTAGTTGGGACTTCATATCAGGGAGATCCCCTAAATGTTGGCGGGTCCAGTACCGTCAACATTTCTGGTGCTATAAAGAGGGCGAGATGACAAGCTGAGCCCGTGAAGTCTGTTTTGAATTTCTGCACATATTTCATGACTTCTGTCCAGATCAAAACCCCGACATGTTTTTCTAACTCTGCATATTTTGAAGTGTCAGTGACAATTTTAGATGACTTTTCCAAATATAAGTTTAATGGCGAGGGTGGAACAACCTTGTTCAAGCACACAATGTCTTTTTTTGGCTTCTGTGAGAAGCATGATGTATCGTCTAATGATATTTCATGTGGGTTGTTCACTTTCACATTGAAAGGGTGCGCAAAGAAATGGTGTCACACATTGTCCACAGCCTCGATACATTATTTTGATCATTTTTTTTGAGAACTATGTCGTGTTTTCATTCTTTATGACCGTAAAGCCCTTAATAGAAAATTTTTAAAATTGCAAAAATCACCTCACGAATCTCTACAATATTTTCACGATCATTTTCTTCATTCCTGTTTTTGAATTTCCTGAAGATGAAGTTGACTAGGAATTCTTGGATGAAATATTTCAATATATTTTTCACGTTTCTAAGAATCCACATGAGTTAGAATATTTCGAACCTCTCCCAACATACCTCAGTGTTATAGCTTATAAATATTATATGAACAAGGTTGTTGTCCCAACTGACCTGATGTCCCCTTCCCATCGAATAGCTCTAGCTCCGCAGGTCGACGTGGGAGAAGTTGAGAATCCACCTGTTGATTTATCACCATCTCCTCCTAGCCCACCTGCTCAAGATTTCTGCACAGATTTGGACTGTAACTTTGATGGTTTCCATGAAGTGTTATCTCTTCATCCTCCAGATTTTGGTTTGTTGTGTTCATCTATCTCAGATCTCACATGTGATGTTCACGAGGATCAAGTTCTTGACAAATTTGGTGTTGAACATTCAACCTGCGGTATCATTTGTTATGAGTATGTGTGTAATCTGAACAAGAATTTGCAGTGAAGGATGACCTCCTTTTGTCTGCACCTCGTCCGCCTTATCTTGATATATTCCATGATTCTATTAGTTCTATTCCATCTTATGAAAATTCATTTCCAGATGTTTCTATTTCCGATCATTCACAGAACACGTGGAATGTTAGTTTTTCATTTCAATGTGGAGAGGACAAACCTATCTTCCCTGATCCTCAAAATCTCTCATCTTACCTTTGTGGAAACAAAGAGGGTGAAATTTCTCATTTTTCATCATCTCATCTTTATGATTCGTCAGATCATGAGGATGCCTCTGTCCATCATTGAACTTTTTGATCATGGTTGTCGTGATCTTTTCATTCATTCATCTGATCACAATTATGATTTTCCTATTTTTATCTTTCTAGGCCACTGGTCTTTAATGATCCATCTTCTGATGAATTGGAAACTCCTCAAGTTGTCAAGGCACTTTAGCCTAAACTGATGGTTATGTCAGGTTCTTGTAGCCTTGAGGTCAGTTCTACTTTTGATCAGAAATATGTTGAATCTTTCCAAGGTCCTCATCACTCTGTTGTTCACATTGAAAATTAATCTATCTCACCATTTTCGCATCCTCAACCGGAACCACACGATCTTATTACTCAAGCATTGGAGGATTCATATGTAGCAAGAACTGTTTCAAAACAAAAAATTTCTTCTTTCCTTAGGTTTTCTTATTTTTAAAGTTTGAAGTTGTGAACATGCTTGCCTTCCACTCACAATGTGTTAGGAAACCATGATACATTTGTAGAGTTCCTTTCATGTTATTTATGTTTTTACTTTGTTGTGGATGCATTCATGCTTCACACATATTGGTTTACATTGTTTTAACTTTCTTATATGTTGGTTTACTTGCATATAATTATTTTTTATCATGCTCTCGCCTTCATGGGCCAACCAATGCACCGATGGCTACATTGGAAATATCACTTTACATAAGTTGGCCTCTGCTCTGCTTAGGTTAGGAGTAGGAGTAGTTTTTCTTTTCTTGTTCATTTCTTGATTTTATTTACTTTGTTTTTCTTTATCCTACTTATTTCCTTTTTGTGTTTGCTTTTACACCCATAGGTTAGTCATGCATGAAACCATGTTTGGATTCTTAGACAAGCAGGGTGAAATCCAAGAGGAACTTCTATAACTATCAAGCCTTGGTTATCTATTTATTCCCTCTCTTTGTGTGAGTCTTGCACTTCTTCTAGTCGATGATACCTTGATGGAAAATACGTTCCTTTTGGAGAGAGTCATGGTAAATCATGATGCTTGCACTCTTAACTAGAACCACCTACTCTAATCAATTTTCTATTTTCGGTTAACCCTTGTCAACTTAGTCAAGTAGAGTAAGGAGAAGGGGAAAACCTTAAAAACTATGTCAGAGGTACATATAAACATCTTTCTCTAAAGGGACAACCTCTTCTTCTCTTAAGAAGTCAGGATCCCTCTTCTGCTTCACGAAATAAATAAGTGCCTATGCACAGTTCTTTAAAAATAAAAATGAAAAAAATAAAATAAAGGGCGAAAGAAGAGAAAGGCTTCCTGCGCAAAGAGGCTAAGCAAGTAACTCCATCGGGGTACTGTCCAGGCTCGCTGGCAATAGAGCAATGCTTGCATTCCTGAAGTGACTCTGTTAGGGTACTATCTAGGCCTTCTAGCAGTAGAGCAACACCAGAGATGAAACTAAAACTCTGATAATCTATTTTACTTGTGCATCTATATACCCCTCATCCCCAATCGAAACAACTCAGATGGTTTGGTTTGGTATGTGTGCTACCGATAAAGATAATGGTACGGACTACATTTTAACTCAAGCTAAGTGAAGAAGCTATGATAATCAAAGAATTGAACAATACTTCTGGAAGCATTAGACTCACTTTGAATGAGACAAGGCCCATATGGAGAGCTGGATTTCTACCAGTGTGTCACCAATGTTGTAGCGGCTACAACCACCCTCCAAAATTTTGCCTATGCTTTGATTTTGGAGCCTTCCTTCTAAACCACAACAACTCCTCTTGCAATGATCCAGGTATCCATGCTTCGAACAATACTTATCATTTTTATCTTTGGATTTTGTTTCCTCACTTAGTTGATTTTCTAACCCACAAGCTGATCTCCTGACTTAGTCCCTTAACATTTTTGGGCTTGCCTTAAAAAAATGTGTAGTTCTTGAGGGAAACTGGCCTTGATATTGTGAATTTTGTAGTCATGGCTGCCAGTGAGCCTTGAGCTCTGGAAATACGCATTCATGGAGGGGCAGCCCAGCATTAAACCCAGAAACTGCGCAGTGCATAAGCCTGAGACTTGCCCAGTCCTTCCCAGAACTACGCAATATTGCCGGGAAATGTATAGCAGTTTTCTCGAAAAAGAAAAAATAAAAAATAAAAAACATACCTAAAAAATAGGCTCCTATTTTTAGTAACCTAAAGGAGGCACTTGCGTTATTTTTAGAAATTGTTGTCAAGTGTCGCTTTTTCCTTTATTTTAGGCATGTGTGTCATAAAACCTAACTTGGCCAAATCTATTTAATCAATGTTGCTAGAGCTCATTTTCACACTCTATCTTGGAGCTCTATGATTCCCAACGAGATAAGGAGCCTTCGGTGCGATCTTCGTTGCTTTTATGGGTGAGTTTTTCTTTTCTCGTCTTTAGCCACTTTTTCTATCGATTTTTTTTGTTTAGCTTGTGTGAGTGTTGTTTCATTTGTTTCTTTGAACGACTGCTAGTGTTTTAAACTTTTTTAGCTTATAGAAATGTGGTTTCAAGTTATATATTGCCTTTCCCAAGTTTCGCATGAGTTTTCTCATTTTCACACCAACGGTCTCCATTGTTGTGACTCTCTTCACATGCTTCATTTTCCTTTAGTTTAATCAATTCCTGCACTTATTTCACATGCATTCATCAACACTTAGTTATATATGCATTCATCATCACACCATCCTTCTGATATGTTTGTTTTTCACACTCTCCTTGGGCAGACCTAGGCCCCCTTGCATGCATCTCACTATGCACAACTAACTTTGCGTAATTTGGAGAATCAAGTGTCAAACTTGGCTTCTGGAATTGCGCAAAGCCTAGCTTGGGTTGGATCCTACTGTGCATGGCATAACTCTAAGAGCCAGTCTCCTAGCTTTGCCACTGAGACTAGGTAATGTGTAGACTCTCTCAGGCCCCTAGCCCACACTAAAATACGCATTGCGTAATTCCAATCATCAAGCTCCTAAAATGAGTGTTGGGACTGCGCAATGTGCATTCCGCACAGTCATTCAGTCACCTCTCTCAGTCAAAACTATGCAATCCTTCCCATCATGATTCTAGCTTGTTGCTTGATCTTGTCTTGAAGTTGCTTTACTTTTAGCTCACATTTTCTTGCCATGAGTGTCCTCTCTGTCCCGCAGGTACAACAGTTGTTGAGAACCTCTCTAGAAGTTACAGTTAACATGGCATCCAAGAGATTTACATCAAAGGAAATCATCGAGAATAGTACTGGGGAAGAAGTTGAGCATATATCAGGTTATATACCAGTATATGTAGATACTCAGATGTTCATTGAGAAGGGAACAACACTAACATTGTAGTAAATCAAAGACATTTTTTCATAGGACTTCAAGGCAGACTTGGAATACCTATAGGTTTATCTTAGCATCCAACGGTCAAGATTATACAAGGTTTCATGTAGGTACTCGGCCTTCCCATGTGCAGATATCATTAGTTGGATTGTCTCATATACAGATGAACAAACTATGACATTGAGTAGTGCGAGCAGGAGAGAGCTTTCCACCTTTAGGGAAGAGAAATTTCAGTAGATGTATCACTTTCCCAAGCCGGTGAAGTGCATGGAATCACTTTTTTATGTCACCAATAGCTATGTGAATACTAAAGACATTGTTAAGCGTTGGGTGAAAGAGTCGTCAAAGTTTAGGCAGAAACCCACTCATGTTTACAAGACAAATTCCCTTAGGAAGTCTTACCAGTTATTGATCATCTTTGCTTGCAAAATAGATGATCAAGAGAACACAAAAACCTTTCCTGAAGGGTGGGTAGTCTTACTAGACCAGTTGGTGAATGATGGGAGGCAATTCAACTAGTCAGATCCGTTGGCTCATCAGTTGAATTCCCATGTCGCTAAGGATCAGAATCCACTCAAGAATGAGCAATCAGGGTTTTACATGTACACATATTTACTGGATGCAATATGTTCCCAACAGCAGTTCCCTGGCATGGGCTCAATATGGACACCACAAGAGACTGTCGTCAACATCTATTACATGTTTCTTTTTTACTACAACTATCGAGGAGCGATGGAAAGCCTAACTGACCATTTTATCATCACGTTATACAAGTTTATCTTTGAACAAGATCCACCTTGCATGTCCTGAGAAGCAATGGAGGCAATAGTTAACATTTCATATTTGTATGCCTCACATGGTGGCACCTTCATCAGAGTGTTTGGTAGAGAGAAGCCATTACATGTTCCACCAAGGTATCCCACTGAAAAACTGGTCATGCAAGAATTTTCATACCACCTCGCTAGATGGTTTTCAATAGGACTGCATAGGACGAAGAAAGTGCCATGGCCCACTCTTTCTTTGCGGATCAGATTATACAATATTAATAGCTTGAAATATCTATATTTTGATGCTAAATTCATAAAGAAGTTTGAGTTCGGAACCAAATACTTTAATCTGTATGTTCCTCATGATATTTACAAATACCATTGTATGCAAGTGTACTTTCCAGTGATCCACGAGACATTTCATTGGCCAGAGGAGGACCGTTGGAGGTACTGCTAGAATGCATCCATAATCAATGAGCCGGTCAGTTTAGCAAGAGATTGGAAGGCTTCTCTAAAGATAGCAGAAGCTCCAAAAGAACCAACAACAACAACAGAAGGAAGAAATCCAGTGCAGAACAAGGGAAAGAGGAAGATTGTTGAGAACCCAGAGGGAGAGAAAGATGCAAAATGAAGGAAGATCCTATTCTGGAGAAGGCAGCTTTGGCAACGGAAGAAAAGAGGGAGCAGTGAATGAAGAGAGTAAAGCGAAGGAAGAGAGAAACAAAGAGAGAAATGAAGAGGTTGCATGAAGTAGAACTGAAGCTGCAGGAGATGGAGAAGAAGTTGAAGGAAGAATAAGAGTTGAGGAGGAGAGAAAGATAAGAGAAGCAGAAGGAGGAAGAAGAACAAAGGCAAGGCGTGATGATGGAGAAAACAGCGTTGGTATAGTTCAATGAGGTGGAACAACCAGTAGCTGAGGAAGAGGGTGAACCGATGTAGGATTGGGAGCTTATTCAATAGATTGAGCAATTGATAAAAGTGCATGACATGGAGTTGGAACAAGAGCCACAGAGTGAAGACACTAACCTGACACCGATAGCACCACAGGTCATATCTCACTCTCCACCACCTCCAGTGTAAGAACTAGCCTAGAGAGAGCAAGGAGATATCATTCTCCTTAATGATGATCCAGTCATGGATGTGTACAATCTATCATTAGACGAGTTCCATAAGAAGTTTGTACAGGCGCGGAGGAAGCACACTCTGAATGATCACACATAACTTGCATTCATCAAGGAAAGGTTGATAGTGTCAAACACCAAGAAGCATCCAACTTCCCTTGCCGAAGCCATCTTGGCCAATGCAGGAGCAACAAGCTCAAATGTTAAGTACCTAATGGCTGAGAATGAACAACTAGCAAAGAACTTGCAGGCTGCCAGGCAAGAGGTAGAACAACTCTAAGCATCATCGTAAAATGCAATTTCTGCATTGGGAGAGATGAAGACAGCGATACTTTCTGAAGTCCCAACACTTGAGGATACCATGCAGAAGCTCTATTGACGGATTTTTCACCATGCGTAAAGAAATTGTCCTTGTGTGTGGCTTACAGTAGCAAAGCAAAGAGTTTCTTCAAACTCTCAAGAACATACCCGCCCATGTACAAGAGTGGACAATGTGGTACAAATGGACCCCGCTTGACTTAGATAAGAAGATGAAGTGATAGGCTAAGATGGAGAAAGTGAAGGTCCAAAAGTTGATCCAGAACTCTGAGAAGCTCACCTCATTCATCGGTAGCATACAGACCTCATATGAATGGTTGTACAATAGTTTTGATGTCATGGTAAGAATGCACAAGAGCAGCTAAGACGAGAGGCCACCAAAGAACAATTAGAGTTGAGTGCATACAACATGCAGAAGTACATCGGTGGTCTTGTTGTGGTCAAGACAATGTTGCTCATGCTTCAGAACAAGTTGGATACAGGTTTCAAGACCAAATACCTGGATGCCATGGAGGCAAGAGGCCGCTTCGAGAAAGACACCATCACACAGTACCAATCTTGGCACCGATATGTGACTGAGAAGCACCAAGTGGAGGTTGCCGAGATGGAGTTCCCCCAAAGATCATAATTAGTGTTTTGTCTTTTTATGCTATCTCTAGCCTATTTTTTCTTACATGGGTACATGTTGAAAATGTAATGTTATTTGTAAATATGTTGTAAGTGAAAACTCCAAGTCTGAATATTGGAATACGAAAAATCATTATGTAATGTAATGTGTTATTTAGTGAAGAATTTGATGAGTCATGAGGGAATTCAAAGAGTTACAAAGGGGAATGCCAAGGGTCACCCAACCCTTTGTTATAAATAGAACCTCATATCTAATAGAATAGACTATTGGTAGCCAAAATTTTTTCTAGGCTTAGGCTTAGAAAAGGCATGGGATTCTTATGAAGAGCCTTGGCTTCTCCATAGCGTAGAGCCAGTATACTTCTTTCGAGGATCAGGTGTTATTTACTCGTAATGTTCCACTATTGGAGCTAGTGGTCGTCAATGGTGTACGTATGGATGGAACTTTCTCTTATAACAATAATAATATCAGAATTAGCACGATTTCATGCACATGTTGTTAGTATAGTAGGAATACTCTTGTTGTATTGGCAATTTATGTTGTTTAACTTATGCATTTTCTTATGAACTAGTTTGTATGCATTTGTACGAATCTTTTTGAATGTGTATTTTTGGATTAACTCATCACTTTAACTTTTGGACTATTCTTCATTTTATCTTGCAATGTCATTTTGATCTTGTGTTCCTTTCAAGTTGCGTACTATTACATATTTCTAAGGTGCACACTTCATTTTTCCCTTCGTGTGTTAGAACCTTCATTCATCACACTTGACTCTTCATGGGCTCATACACTTTCTCTCACCCAAATTTAACATACTTACCTCTGCACGCTACCATGGTCAAGGCATTACACTACCACCCACTGTTGGGACTCCCACTCCAAAAGGTGTGAGGTCTAGTTGGGACTTCATATCAGGGAGATCCCCTGAAGGTTGGAGGGTCCAGTACCATCAACATTTCTGGTGCTATAAAGAGGGCCAAATGACAAGCTGAGCCCATGAAGTCTATTTTGAATCTATGCACATATTTCATGACTTCTGTCCAAATCAAAACCCTGACATGTTTTTCTAACTTTTCACATTTTGAAGTGTCGGCGATAATTTTAGATGACTTGTCCAGATATAAGTTTAATGGCAAGGATGGAACAACTTTGTTCAAGCACACAGTTTCTTTTGTTGGCTTCTGTGATAGGCATGATGTTTTGTTTGATGATATTACATGTGGGTTGTTCACTTTCACATTGAAAGGGTGCACAAAGAAATGGTGTCACACATTGCTTGCAACCTTTATACGCTCTTTTGATCATTTTTTTAGAGAATTATGTCGTGCTTTCATTCTTTGTGACCATAAAGCCCTTAATAGAAAAATTTTAAAATTGTGAAAATCACCTGATGAATCTCTTCAAGATTTTCAAGATCGTTTTCTTCATTTCCGCTTTGAATTTCTTGAAGATGAAGCTGACTGAGAATTCTTAGATAAAATATTTCAATATCTTGTTCACGCTTCTGAGAATCCACATGAGCTAAAATCTTTCAAAACTATCCCAACATACCTCAATGTTAGACCTTCTAAATTTGAGATAGACAAGGTTGTTGTCCCAAGTGACCCTTCGTCCCCTTCCCATCAAACATCTCTTGCTCCAGAGGTCGAGGTGGGAGAATTTGAGAATGCACCTGTTGATTTATCATTATCTCCTCCTACCCTACCTACTTAGGATTTTTGTGCATATTTGGACTGTAACTCTGATGGTTTCCATGAAGTGTTATCTCCTCATCCTCCTTCCTTTGGTACCTTTGATCCTCCAGATTTTGGTTTTTTGTGTTCATCCATCTCAAATCTCATAGGTGATGTTCACGAGCATCAAGTTCTAGACGGAGTTGGTGTTGAAAAGCCAACCTGTGGTATCATTTATTATGAGTATGTGTGGGAATTTTAAAAAGGATTTGTTGTGAAGGATGACATCCTTTTTTCCACACCTCATTCGCCTTACCCTGCATCTTCCATGATTCTGTCAGTTCTGTCCCATCTTGTGAAAATTCATTTCCAAGTGTTTTTATTTCTGATCATTTGCAGAACACGTAGAATTCCAGTTTTTCATTTCAACGTGGAGAGGACAAATCTATCATCCCTGATCCTCCCAATCTTGCATCTTACCTTTCCATAAACATAGAGGGTGAAATTTGTCATTTTTCATCATCCCCTCTTTATGATTCGTTAGATCAAGAGGATTCCTTTTTCCATCAGCTTGATATTTCTAATCGTGGTCGTTGTGATATTTTCATTCATTCATCTGATCACGATTCTGATTTGTCTATTGTTGATGTTTCTAAGCCATCAATCTTTCATGATCCATCTTCTAATGGACTAGAAACTCCTCAAGTTTTCAAGGCACTTCAGCTTGAGTTGATGGTTATGTCAGGCTTTGGTAGCCTTGAGGTGAATTCCACTTTTGATTAGAAATCTATTGAATCTTTCGAGGCTCCTCATCATTCTGTTGTTCCCATTAAAAATCAATCTATCTCACAATTTTCACATCCTCCACCAGAACCACACGATCTTATTTCTCAAGCATTGGAGGAGTCATACGTAGCAAGCACTGTTGCAAAATGAAATTTTTCTTCTTTCCTTATTTTTTCTCATTTTTCAAGTTCTAAGGTGTGTACATGCTTATCTTCTACTCACAATGTGTTAGGACACCATGATACATCCGCAGAGTTCCTTTCATGTGCTTTCCATTTTTACTTTTTTGCGGATGCATTCAAGCTTCGAACATATTGGTTTGCATTGTTTTACCTTTCTTTCATGTTTTATTGCTTGCATATCTTTCTTGTGGATCATGCTCTCACCTTCATAGGCCAACCAATGCCTCGATGGCTGCCTTGGAAATATCACTTTACCTGAGTTGGCCTATGTTATTCTCAGGTGATCTGAAATGGGGACCTAAAGGCTTCTTGTCATGCTTACAAGAACCTCTCCCACTCCAAAGCTTATATATATTCCAAGATCTATGCTTATAATTGATAAATGCGGAATTAAAGGACTTGAAGTAGGTGTATGCTTATGTTTGTCCTTAACTGTTTATGTGTTTGAGTTCATTTTCTTATGCTAATATTTAAACATATATAATAGTAAATACAATGCAACAAATAAGCAACACATAAGACAACAAGTTTAATTACGATTTCACCCAAACCTCTTGGGCTACTTCCCTGTGAGCTCTAGTTAACTTGACTAGGCTCTCTGGGATTATGGTTGAATTATTTTACAAGCTCCACACTCAAATCCAATAGGTTTACAATTGTACCTATTGGGCTTAGAATACCATCTTATCCCTGGTCGTTTGGCTCTCTAGATCTCAGCTCTTGGCTCTGGCTCTCAGCTTTGGCTCTCGCTCTCGACTCTAGCTCTGGCTCTTGGCTCTGGCTCTGGCTCCTGGCTCTTACTCTCGCTCTGGCTCTTTGTAGCTATCGACCCTCTCGTTCTACACAGATATCTTGCTCTCTAGCTCTGCGCAGCTGTCTTCAACTCTAGCTCTCATTTCTGTCTCTCATGAGCTTCTGGGTTCGCTTGACCTCCAAGTGATTCTCTGTCAATTGAGCTCTCTGGTTTCGCTCGACCTCCAAGTGACTCCAAGCTCTCCCTCTCAATCGTGCTCTCTAGCTTTTTTGAGGTATCCTCCGACTCTCTGGCTTCCCCAACTGTTCCTCTATCCCTTTGATCATGAGGAATCATTCCTAGTGGCTCTGCGTCTCTTCAACTGGCCATCTGTTTTCCTCTCTATGCAATCATCCCTCTACGGCTCTATGTCTAGCCATCTGGCTCTGTGGCTCTGTGGCTCTCTGCGTATAACACATTCCTGTTACAGTAACACCTGCTTATAGCGTGGCATAGGTGAATGGAAGTTGTTACAAAGAAAATAAACAAGCGGCCTTTCTTCGGGAAAATTCCCGAAAACGGAATAAAATTCCGATACACAGAGATAATACACGGAAATACACTATCAAGCACAAAAACTGGACTTCAACTGGAATGCAACCGCATTTATAAACCTATCGGGTATGTTTCCTTATCGCATATCGCCAATCGCATGGTGTAGGCTAAAACAACCCAATACACGGAAAATACATAGAAATCCTATAATTCCGGATTTCAAAATTTATGAAATCATGTCCATAATTCCCATCGGTCCACCTTTTATTGGTGTATCACAATGTGCATTGGCCCTTTGTATTGGGGATCACCGATCGCTGATCGTCGATCAAATCAGGACCATCCATTCTTTTTCCGATCTAACGGTTGATATTGCACGTCACATATCACTATAGCTACGGCCTGGGGGTTCTTTCCATATACCATGGAACACGCTGATGCCGATCCACCGATCCGATCATCGCAATCGCAAGTCACATGTTGCATGACCCTTAGTGCTATCTCCTCTAATCACTGATTGCCGATGCCGATCATCACATATCGCAATCAGCTCTGCCTAGGTCCCAATATCGTGCTAAGGTCTACCTCCGATGTGATATGTCGGAGATCACTATCAAGGGAGTCCTTCCGCCTTTGGTCTAAGTCCTCCTTTTATCCCTTCCGATGTTATTTTTCCACATAAGGCCTTAAGCCCATTTTTATAAGAATTTGCCTCCTTTTCAAAGGACAATGGGAAAACTTCTTATTACAATAACTTCTTCATCCGAAGTCCATTTTCTCCCATTCAAATTACGTTAGATTCAAAATGAAGAGATCTATGCAATGAGACTATTCCCAAGAGCATCCTTTGACTTTCATTTTCCTCTGTGAGGAATATTTTTAGACTTAGAGTCTATGCTAGATCCATTTTGGATCATCAGGTTGGGAGTAGGAGTAATTTTTCATTTCTTTTCGGTTTCTTGATTTTCTTAACTTTGTTTTGCTTTATCCCACTTCTTTCCTTTATTTGTTTTATTTTGCACCCATAGGTTAGTCTTGCATGAAAGTGTGTTTGGATTCTTAGACAAGCAAGGTGAAATCCAAGAGGAACTTGTAAAGCTATCAACACTTGGTTATATTTCCATTCCCTCTCTTTGTGTTAGTTGTGCATTTCTTCCAGTCTATGATACCCTGATGGAAAATGTGTTCGTTTCAGAGAGACTCATGGTGAAATGACGATGCTTGCACTCTTAACTAGTATTGCCTACTCTAATTGGTTTTCTATTTTTGGTAAACCCTGGCCAACTCAGTCAAGTAAATTAAGGAGAGGGGGAAAACCCTAACAAGTATGTCAAAGGTATATATAAACATCCTTTTATGAAGGGACAACCTCTTCTGCTCTCAATAACTTGAGATGCCTCTTTTTCCTCATGAAATAAATAAGTTCCTATGCACATTTCTTTGAAAATAAAAATGAAAAAAAATAAAATAAAGGGTGAAAGAAGAAAAAGGATTCCTAAATAGAGAGGTAAAGAAAGTAACACCGTTGGGGTATTGTCCAGGATTTCTAGTAGAAAATCAATATTTTTGTTCCTGAAGTGACCTTGTCGGGGTCCTATCTAGGCCTGCTGGATGCGGAGCAACACTAGAGATGAAACTAAAACTCTGACAGTATATTTTACTTGTGCATATGTATACCCATCATCCCCAACCATAACAACTCAGTTGGCTTGGCTTGGTATGTGTGATGTCGATAAAGAGAATGGTAGGGACTACATCTTTAACTCAAGCTAAGTGAAGAAGCTATGATAATTGAAGAATTGAACAATACTTCTGGAAGAGTTAGAATCGATTTGCAAGAGACAAGGCCCATACAAAAAGCTGGAGTTCTACGAGTGTGTCACTAATGTTCTAGCGGTTGCAAACACCCTCCAAAAATTTTCCTATGCTTTGATTTTGGAGCCTTCCTTCTAAACCACAGAAACTCCTCTTGCAATGATACAGGTATCCATGCTTTTACTGAGACTTATCCTTTTCATATTTGGCTTGTTTTTTCTCACTTATTTTATTTTTTAACCAACAAGTCAATCTCCTGACTTGGTCCCTTAACAATTATGGACTTTCCTTTGAAAACTACAGAATTCTTAAGGGAAATTAGCCTTGTTGCTAGGAATTGCGCAGTCTTGACTGCCAATGAGCCTTGAGATCTGGAAATGTGTAGTCATCGAGGGGAAACCCAAAAACTGCACAAAACTCACTAATCTTAGAAACTATGCAGTGTATTAGCCTGTGAGTTGCCTAGTCCTTCCCAGAACTGCGCAATATTTCTGGGCAATGCATGATAGTTTTCCTAAGAAAATCATAAAGAAAAAAAAAAACATCCCTAAAAAAAGGGATCTACTTTTGATAACCCAAAGGAGGCACTTGTGTTATTTTTAGAAGCTACCCAAGTGTCACTTTTTCCTTGATTTTAGGCATGTGTTTCATAAACCCTAACTTAGCCAAATCTATTTAATTGACGCTACTAAAGCTTATTCTCACACTCAATCTTGGAGATCTAGCATTCTCGAGGAGATTAAGGATCCTTTGGTGTGATCGTTGTCACTTTTCTAGGTGAGTTTTGCTTTTCTCGTCTTTTGCCTCTTTTTTTGTTTATTTTTTTTGTTTAGCTTGTGTGAGTGTTGTTTCAATTGTTTCTTTGAACGAATTCTGGTGTTTTAACTTTTTTTATCTTGTAGAAGTGTTTTTCAAGTTATAGATTGTGTTTACCAAGTATCGCATGATTTTTCCCATTTTTGCACCAACAATCTTCATTGTGGCGACTCTCTTCACATGCTTCGTTTTCCTTCAGTTTAATAAATTCCTCCACTTGTTTCACATGCATGCATCAACACTTAGTCATATATACACTTAGCATCACACCATCCTCCATATCAACTTTTTTCCACCCTCCCCTTGGGCAGAGTTGGGTCCCCTTGCCCAGATCTCACTGATCACAGCTAACTCTGCACAATCTGGAGACTCAAACCTTTGGCTTGGCTTTTGGAATTGTGTAGAGCCTAACCTAGGCTAGCTCAAAATTTTCACTACACAGTTCCAGGAGCTAGTCTCCATCCTTGGCCATTGATACTGTGTAATCCGTAGTCTCTCCCAGGCCCCAGATCAGACTGAATTGCGCATTGCACAATTCCAGTCATCAAGCTCCCACACTAACTGTTGGGACTACAAAATACACAGTTCCCACAGTTAGTCAATCACCTCTCTCAGTCAAAACTACGTGATCCTTCCATTCATTAGCCTGTCTTGCTTATTTATATAGTCTTTAAGTTTCTTTTCTTTTAGCTGACATTTTCTTGTCATGAGTGCCCTCTTTGTCCCACAAGTAAAATAGTTGTTGGGCACCTCTCTAGTAGTTACAAATAACAAGGCATCCAAGAGAGATGCATCAAAGGAAACCACTGAGAGTAGTATTGGGGAAGCAGTTGAGCAGATATTAGTTGATCTACCAATATATTTATATACTCGGATGTTCATTAAGAAGGGAACAACACTGACATGACAGCAAATCAAAGACACTTTTGCATAGGACTTCAAGGCAGATTTTGAAGATTAGCAAGCTTATCTTAGAATCCATTAGTGAGGATTATACAAGGTTTCGTGCTAGTACTGCGCCTTCCCATGTGCAGAAATCATTAGCTGGATTGTCTCACATACAGATGAATGGAATATGACACTGAGCAGTTCCAACAAGAGAGAGTTTTCCACCTTCAGGACAGAGAACTTTCAGCAGATGTATCACTTTCCCAAGTCGTTGAAGTGCATGGTTCACTCTTTTATGCCACCCATAGATAATATGTGAACACTAGATACATTTTTAAGCATTGGGTGAAAGAGTCATCAAAGTTTAGGAAGACACCCACTCATGTTTACAACACAAATTCCATTAGGAAGGTTTACCAGTTCTTGATCATCTTTGCTTGTAGAATATATGGTCAAGAGAACACAGAAACCTTTCCTGAAAGGTAGGTAGTCTTATTGGACCAGTTGGTGACTGATGGGAGGCCATTCAACTGGTTGGATCTGTTGGCTCATCAGTTGAAGTCCCATTTGTCTAAGGCTCAGAATCCTCCCAAGAATGAGAAAGCAAGGTTTTACATGTCTGCATATTTACTAGATGCAATTTGGGCCCAGAAGAAATTCTTTGGAATGGGATGGATATGGACACCACAAGAGATGGTTGTTAACGTCTATTGCAATTTATTTCTGACTGCGGCTATCTAGAAGTGATGGAAATCTTAACTAACCATTTTATCATCTCGTTATACAAGGTTATCTATGAACAAGATCCATCTTCCATGTCCTGAGAATCAATGGAGGAAACAATTAACATTGCAGATTGGTATGCCTCACCAGGTGGCACCTTCATTATAGTGTTTGGTGGAGAGAAGCCTTTGCATGTTCTACCAAGGTATACCATTGACAAACTAGTGATGCAAGAATTTTCATACCACCTTGCTACAGGGTTGTCAGCAAGACTGCATAGGAAGAGGAAAGCGACATGGTCTGCTTTTCCTTTGCGGATCGGGTTATATGTGATTAAGAGCTTGAAAGATGAATATTTCAAGGCTAAAGACATAGTTATTTTGAGTTCGAAACCAAATACTTTAATCTGTATGATCCTCACATTATTTGCAAAGAACATTATACACGAGTGTACTTTCCATGGATCCACGAGACATTTAATTGACCAGAGAAGGACCCTTAGAGGTACTGCTACAATGCCTCCAGACGCAATGAGTCAGCCAATTTATCAATAACTTGGAAGGTTTCTCTAAAGAAATCAATAGCTCTGGAAGCAACAACAACAACAGATGGCAGCAATCTAGTGCACAACAAGGGAAAGAGGAAGATTTTTGAGAACCTAGAGGGAGAGAAAAGCATAAAAATGAAGGTAACTCCTACCTTGGAGAAGGTAGCTTTAGTAGTGGAAGAAAATAGGGAGAAGTGGATGAATAAACAAGAGTGAGTGAAAAGAGAAAAGTAGAGGTTGTGGGAAGCATAACTGAAGCTGAAGGAGACGGAGCAGAAGCTAAAGGAAGAAAAGGAGTTGAGAAGGAGAAAAAGAGAAGCGGGAGTGGAGGCAGGAAGAAGAACAAAGGCAAGGCACAATGATAAAGAAAACAACATCGATACAAGTTGATGAGCCGGAAAAACCAGTAGTTGAGGAAAAGGATGAACAAATGCAGGATGGGAACTTTCTCAAAAGATTAAGGAATTGATCAAAGTGACAGACATGGAGTTGGAACAAGATCCACAGAATGAAGACACTGACCTAATGTTGAGAGAACCACAGGTCATCTCTCAATCTCCAACACCTCTAATGTGAGAACCAGCCCTGAGCGAGCAAGGAGATGTTGTTCTCCTTGATGATGATCCCGTCATGGATGTGTACAATCTATCATTTGATGAGTTGCACAAGAATATTATACAGGCGTAGAGGAATGACTTTCAAGATGATCACGCATCACCTGTATTCATCAAGGAAAGGGTGATAGTTTTAGACACCAGGAAGCATCCAACTTCCCTTGTTGAAGCCACCTTGAACTATGCAGGAGCAACAAGCTCAAAGGTTAAGTATCTGACGGCCGAGAATGAACAACTGGCAAATAATTTCCAGGTTGCTAGGCAAGAGGTAGAGAAACTCCAAGCATCAACGCAAAATGCATTTTCCACATTCAGAGAGATGAAGAGAGTGATACTTGTTGAAGTATCAACACTTAGTAATACCATTCGAAAGCTCTATGACGAATTTTTTTACCGTGCATAAAGTAGGTATCCATGTGCATGGCTTACATCGACATAGCAAAGAGTTTTTTCAAACTCTCAAAAACATACATGCTGTTATCTCCCATGTACAAAAGTGTACAATGTGGTACAAAGGGCCCCCGCTTGAATTAGAAAATAAGATGAAGCCATAAGGTCAAGCTGGAGAAAGTGAAGGTCCAAATGTTGATCTATAACTATGAGTAGCTCACCTCATTCATCGACAGTTTACAGGACTCTTATTCACAATTGTACAATAGTTTGGTTGTCATGGTAAGAATGGATAGAATCCCGTCAATAAGTTCCCTCACTTACGTTAAACCCAAGAACCAAGTCTGGTTGCAGATCGATGAGTACTTGGAGCAGCTAAGACAAGAGGCCACCAGAGAAGACATGGAGTTGAGCACACACAACATGTAAAAGTACACCGATGGTCTTGTCATGGTCAAGACCATGCTACTCATGCTTTAGAACAAGTTTGATATATGTTCCAAGACCATATACCTGGATGCCATTGAGGCAAGGGTCTGCTTCCATAAATATACCATCAAACAATTTGGGACACCATCACATAGTACCAAGATTGGCACCCATATGTGACCAAGAAGCACCAAATGGAGGTTGTCGAGTTGTACTTCCCCCAAACTTCAAAATCATAGTGTTTTGTCATGTTAGGTTGTCTCTAGCCTATTTTGTCTTACATCGGTACATGTGGAAAATGTAATGTTATTTATAAATATGTTGTAAGTGAAAATTCCAGGTGTCAATATTGGAATACAAAAATTCATTATGTAATGTAATGTGTGATTTAGTGAAGAATTTGATGAGTCATTTGGGAAGTCAAAGAGTCACAAAGGGGAATGTCAAGGGTCACCTAGTCTTTGTTATAAATAGAACCTCATAACTCATAGAACAGGCTTTTGGGAGCCAAGATTTTGGTTAGGCTTAGGTTTAGAAAAGGCCTGGGAGTATTATGAAGAACCTTGGCATATCCATATCATAGAGTGAGTATAATTCTTTAGAGGAGCAGGTGTTCTTGACTGTAATGTTCCACTAATGGGGCTAGTGGTTGTCAATGGTGTATCTATGGATAGAACTTTAACTTATAATAATAATATCATATCCAACATGCTTTCATGCATATGTTGTTAATATAGTAGAACTACTCTTGTTGTATTGGCAATATATGTTGTTTAACTTACAAATTTTCTTATGAACTACTTTGTATGAATTTGTACGAATCTTGTTGAACGTGTGTTCTTGGATTAACTCATCACCTTAACTTGTGGATTATTCTTCATTTTAGTGTGTGATGTCATTCTACTCGTGTGTTCCTTTCAAGCTGCGTACTATTACAAGACTCTAAGAGGCACACTTCATTTTCTCCTCCATGTGTTATAACCTTCATGCATCATGTTGGATTGTGTTATATTCTTTCCACGACTAGCCCACATGGTTAACCAGTTGGTTAGAGGGGGGAGGGGGGGGGGGGGAGCCCCCCTTCGTTGCATCGATTGTGTAGAAGGGGGGTCACAGGGGGTTTGAGGTGTACCTATGGTTTTGTGCATGATTTTCGCACATGTTTTTTGGACGCGATGGTTTTCGGTTCATGGTATTGGATGCTTCAACATGTATAAATATGTATTATAACATTGAAAGGAACATAATGAAAAATCAAGCTAGTAGTCCCGGTTTTGGAATCCAGGGGAAAATCTTTGTGTATGTGTTATGCTCTCTCATTGTTTATTTTCTGTGTTTTAGAATTCGTATGCAGGTAATTTTTGTACGGGGTTAAAACCTATATTTGGTATCAGAGCAGTTTTGGCTTCAAGGTGATGCCTTTGTTGCTTAGGGGTTTCGCTCGGGCTTGTGGTAGACCTTGTTCAGTGGGAGATCTGTGAGATCAATTCTGGTGGTGAAAGAGGATGGCAAGCAGTGGAAAGATAGAGATCGATAAATTTAATGGTCAGAGTTTTGAGTTGTGGAAACTCAAGATGGAGGATCTATTGGTGGACAAAGATGAGTGGATCGCGGCAGATCTAGGTACTAAACCAACGACAATGTCCTATGAAGAATGGAAGAAGTTGGATTGGAAGGCAAAGAGCACAATACGATTGTGTGTCTCAGATTCAGTATTGTTGAATGTATCAGGGGAAGCTACAACGAAGGATTTGTGGGACAAGTTAGGGACTTTGTACCAATCTAAGTCTCTGGTGAATAAATCGTTCCTGTTGAAAAAGTTGTATAACTTGAGGATGAAAGATGGAGACTCGGTGACAGAGCATCTGAACGCATTTAATATTTTGGTAAGTCAATTAGCATCTGTTGATATTAAAATTTCAGATGAGGATAAGTGCATCAGCTTGTTGTGTTCTCTACCAGATTCGTGGGATAGTCTGGTTATTACAATAGGTAGCAATGCAACTGCCTTACATTTTGATGAAATAGTCTTATCCTTGTTGACGGAGGAGATGAGACGGAAAAATATGGAGAGCTAGAATGGTGATGCCTTGTCTATACGAGGATGGTCCCAAAACAGAAACAAAAATAAGTCATCAAGTGGGAGATATAAATCTAGAGGGAGATCTAAATCTCTAGGAAAACCTGTAAAGGTGGTGTGCTGGAAATGTGGAAAGGAAGGGCACTACAAAAGGGACTGTAAATCTAAATCTCCTGATAAAGGAAAGGGATCTGATGATGCTCCTTCTAAAGGATAAAACCACTTCAAATGAAGGTGGGGATGTGTACTTGGCTTCTTCAAGTACACATGTAGATCATGAGGCATGGTTGATTGACTCAGGTGCATCCTTTCACTTCACTCCCCATAGAGATTGGTTCTGCGAGTATGTGAAATACGATGGCGGTGATGTCTACTTAGAGGATGATAGCAAGGCTAGAATCATTGGTCGCAGAAAAGTAAAGTTGAAGTTGCAAGATGGAAGGGTTAGAACACTTCCAGGTGTTCTACATATTCCTTCATTGGCCATAAATCTGATTTCTGTAAGCAAGCTAGATGATGCAGGTGTAAAAACAATGTTCGAGAAGGATACCTACAAAATGGTTGGGGGGGCACTGGTATTGATGCGGGGAGTTCGGATTGGAACTTTGTACAAGCTGCAAGGTAGCACTGTTGTTGATGGGTGCAACAGTTCTGTGGTTCCTGAAAGTGGAGCAGAAAATATAGTGGTCTCTGGAGAGAAGACCATGTTGTAGCATCAAAGGCTTGGACATATTGGACAGAAGGGCCTTTGAATACTTCATGGTAAATGTATGGTAGAAGGTATGAGTAATAGCTCTCTGGATTTTGATTTCTATGAAAATTGTGTATATGGGAAGCAGAATCGGGTGAGTTTCCCCTCTGGTGGTAAGAGGGCGAAACAGATATTAGAGCTTGTGCACAATGATGTGTTTGGACCTGTGAAGGTTCCATCACTGGGTAAGTCTATGTACTATGTATCATTTATAGATGACTTCTCAAGGAATACATGGATATATTTCCTTAAGAAGAAATCTAAAGTCTTTGATAGGTTTAAAGAATTTAAGGCTTTGGTGGAAAACCAGACAGAGAAGAAGATAAAGGTGTTGAGGACAGATAATGGTGGAGAGTTTTGTAGTAAGGAATTTGAAGAATTCTGTAAGAAGTGTGGTATAACACAATAGAAGACTACTCTATATACACCTCAGCAAAATGGAGTTGCAGAAAGAATGAACAAGATGTTGATGGAAAGGGCAAGAAGCATGCTCAGTGGTGCCAGGTTAGGACGGGAATTCTGGGCAGAGGCGGTGGAGATAGCATGTTACCTGGTCAACAGATCACCTTCATCAGCATTGGAGGATAAGACTCCACAAGAGGTATGGACTTGTAAGAAACCCTTTCTTTCACATCTAAGGGTATTTGGATTTGATGCATATGTACATGTTCCAAAGGAGAAATGAACCAATTTGGATAGTAAATCTGAAAAGTGCATCTTTATTGGGTATAAGGATGGTATAAAGGTTTATAAGCTTTGGAACCCAGCAACAAGGAAGGTTGTGTACAGCCAAGATGTAGTGTTCAGAGAGGTGAAAGATGTTATTAAACATGAAGTCCAACCAAAGGAACCTGAGAAGATAGAGTTTGAGCTAAAGGAGGAAGAATCAGAAGATGAAGAGCCACAAACTCCAAGTGTGAGAAGATCAGTTCGAGAAAGAAGGCAGCCAAAAAGGTATATTCCATCTGCTTTCTATTCAAGTTTTTCTTTATCTATTATTGTTGATGATCCCAGAACTGTGAAGGAAGCAGTAGATTCAGAGGATGACAAACTCTGGAAAGAGGCCATGGTTGATGAAATGGCATCTTTGCACAAAAATGAGGCTTGGGATCTAGTGGAGTTGCCAACTGGAAGGAAACCCATTGGCAGCAAATGGGTGTTCAAGAAGAAGACAAATGCAGAAGGAAAGGTGGAGAAATACAAAGCTTGGTTGGTAGCAAAAGGTTATTCCCAGGTGCCGGGAATTGATTTTGGTGATATTTTTTCTCCTGTTGCCAAGTTAACTTCTATTAGATTACTTTTATCTGTTGTTGCTGCTTTTGATTTTGAGGTAGAATAGATGGATGTGAAGACAACATTTCTTCATGGGGATATGAAAGAGGAAATCTACATGAAGCAACTTGAAGGCTTTGCGGTGAAGGGTAAGAAAGAACTGGTATGCAAGTTAAATAAGTCTCTGTATGGGTTAAAACAGTCACCAAGGATGTGGTATTAGAAATTTGATACATTTATACGGGGACTTGGCTTCACCAAAAGAAAAGCAGATCATTGTGTGTATTTTAAATTAATTGGTGACCATGTTATTTATCTGGTCTTGTATGTGGATGATATGATACTGGTTGGAAATGACAAAGAAATTATCCAGGATTTGAAGACCTAATTGTCCTCCAAATTCGACATGAAATATCTTGGGGCTGCAAACTATATTTTGGGCATGGAAATTAAAAGAGATCAGGAAAAGAGGAAGCTCTAGTTAAACCAGAGGAATTATGTCGAGACAATACTGTAGAGGTTTAATATGTAGGATAGTAAACCGGTGAAGGTTCCTATTCCTGTAGGTGTGAGGTTATCCACTGAACAGTGTCCCAAGACACAAGAAGAGGAAGAGGACATGTCCCATGTTCCATATGCAAGTGCAGTCAGTAGCCTGATGTATGCAATGGTTTGTACTGGACCAGACATTGCACATGCAGTGGGAGTATTGAGCAAGTTTATGTCAAAACCAGGGAAGGAGCATTGGACAACAGTGAAGCGGGTTTTCAGGTATTTGTGTGGCACTAGTGATTATGGTTTGTGCTACCAAGGAAGACCAGGATTGGACAGAGTGTTGGATATTCGTGGCTTTGTTGATGCAGACTGGGTTGGAGATCTGGATCAAAGAAGATCTACAAGTGGGTATGTGTTTAACCTATTTGGAGGTGCAGTCAGTTAGATGAGTAAGAAACAATCTGTAGTGGCACTATCAACTACAGAGGCAGAATACATGGCAGCCACTCATGCAAGAAAGGAAGCAGTTTGGTTGCAGAGATTGTGTTCAAGTATGGGGTTAGTACAGGAAGCTACAAGGATAGACTGTGACAGCCAAAGTGCAATTTTCTTGGAAAAGAACCCTGCATATCATTCAAAGACAAAGCACATTGATGTTCAGTATCACTTTGTGAGGGATATGATAGAAGACAAAAAGGTGTTGCTGGTAAAGGTGGACACTTTGAAGAATACTGTAGATGCATTGACAAAATCTGTGAGCTCTGAGAATTTCTCTTGGTGTAGAGAGACAATGGGCGTTTTAGGGATGGAAAAATGACTAAGCTCTCTTGTGGCCCCCTGTGGAAAGAAAACAACAAGTGGGAGAATGTTGGGTTGTGTTATATTCTTTCCACGACTAGCCCATGTAGTTAACCGGGGGGTTAGAGGGGGGGGTGGAGCCCCCCTTCGTTGCACCAATTGTGTAGTAGGGGGGGGTCACAGGGGGTTTGAGGTGTACCCATAACCCCACTTTAAAATTTTGGTTTTGGACCCTATGTTAGGTTGGGTGGACCCACCTATGGTTTTGTGCATGATTTTTGCACATGTTTTTTGGACGCGATGGTTTTCGGTCCATGGTATTAGATGCTTCGGCATGTATAAATATGTATTATAACATTGAAAGGAACATAATGAAAAATCAAGCTAGTAGTTCCGGTTTTGGGATCCAGGGGAAAATCTCTGTGTATATGTATTTTATGTGTTATGCTCTCGCATTGTTTATTTTTTTGTTTTAGAATTTGTATGCAGGTAATTTCTGTACGGGGTTAAAACCTACACATCACACTTGACCCTTCACAACGTCACACACTTTCTCTCACCAAAAGTTATCATACTTACCTCTGCACATTACTCTGGTCAAGGCATTATACTAACCATTGTTGGGACTGCTATTCCAAACAATGTGAGGTCTAGTTGGGACTTCATATCAAAGAGATCCCCTAAATGTTGGCAGATCTAGCACCATCAACATTTCTAGCACTAAAAGGAGAGTCAGATGAAAAACCACATTGTTATAGACATTTTTGGGCCCTACAACCCCAAGCATGAAATGTCCATAAACCAAGGGCTCCTAAGTCCCTAAAAGTGTTGTTCTAACCCCTAAAGGAACAAGGTCAACTGATTACAGCTTCTCCCAGAAGTTCTCCATAAAAAACTGCTCAGAACTGGTCAAAACTGGATCATTGCACTTGCTCCATGGCCAAAGTGCGATGCATTGCACCTTGTACACACGGGAAGTGTGTTGCATTTCAAAAAGCCCTTCTATGGGGTGCGATGGACGCGAAAAGACAAGTGGCGAAGGCAGTTTGCGAGGTGGATGATCATGGAATCTTCCAGAAACTTCTCCTGGGACACTTGCCTCTCAGAATCACCCAAGGATGAGTAAGAGATCAATGAGATCTCCAAGTGGCATCAAGAACTATCAGAGAGAAGACACTAATCAAAAACCCAGAGCTGACTCACACCTCTGCAAATATCTATATATAGATCTCTCATCCCAGAGATCCAGAGGTTGGAGGCTGGAATTTGCATATTGTAAGGAATTGTTGTTGGTTTCTAGAGACAAAACATCAGAATGTTGGGTGATCTAAGCTTTGTTTGAGGTGAAGAGGGGCTTCTTTGCTGGGAGGTTGATGTTGGGTCAGAACAACCAGTTGTAACTCCTCCTGGATCTTTTCTTGTTTTATCAATAAAAGCTATTTGAGTTTTCCTCCATACTTTTGTATCATTGATGCTTGTTACATTTGTATGGTCAATTTACATCTGATCCTAGATTGTTTATGAATATATATCCATGTCTTTGTATAGTGCTATGCTTCTGTGATCTTGCAGGTACTTTGTGAAGCTGGGCGTGCAAGGGAGCAAATAGCTGGGGACCATCAAAGAAGAGAGGGATCGAATCAAGGGATTAGCGCAAGACAGAGGTTAGTCATTCTATTCCTCTCTATCTATAATTCATAAAGGAAAAACATAAGTAGCTTTTCTCTATTTGTTTCTAAGGCAGTTGTCACACCTTAGTGGGATAGAGCAATTCTATATAGACACTTTTCCCTGTAACAAAATGGCGACTCCACTGGGGAAGTGCGCCGAAATTCAGAATCTCTGAACAGTACCTGCGCTGGGCCAGAAACGAGACTCTGTTCGGGTTCCGGGTCACAGTTTGCAGTTCAGTTCTTGGTTTTTGGCCGAGTAAAAAGCAATCAGTAATGCAACAATCAGGGGTATATCTAAGGAGGATCTAAGAGCTATCACAAGGGCAATCAGATAGTTTGTGAATCAGTTGTTTAAATCATAAATAGGTCCAATGAATGGATTGAAGCAGCAGTTATCTACTTTGCATTTGTTATGGCAAATGCAGTTCGAATGCTACTTATAAGTTTATGAAACAAACAACAAAGAATGATAAACAAACAAACTAATTATCTCCCCAGCGGAGTTGCCATTTTATTACAGGGAAACAAATACATTATGCTGGTATGCAAAGACCCACTACTCAGGCGATTCCATCTTATCCTGGGTATGCTTCGCCTAACCTGAATCAACAGTTGCCCTTTGTAGCAACTCTAGAATTACCATATCTAAACCGGCTGACGAATGATCCAATTGCTTATGCCCCTTGGTGGCCGGCGATTCCGCATAAACTTCTGTCAGATATTCCTAAATTTAATGGAAATCCAGGTGAAGATCCGTCGAATCATGTGATGACCTTTCATCTGTGGTGTTCATCAAACACCCTAAACGATGATTCGATTAGGCTTCGCATTTTTCAGAGGACGTTAGCTGGTCCTGCAGAAAAATGGTATATTGAATTGCCCAGAGCTTCGTTTGACAACTTCAGTACCCTAGCCACGACCTTTTTAACCCATTTTCAGTTACCGATAAGGTACGAAATGGGAACGGAACTTCTTACCAACTTCAAACAGACGACGGCCACTCGCATATCCGATCATATACATGAGCGGCGACGTCGTCGTAGAATGGTGAAAACGTATGTTCCCGATCAGCGTTTAGCTGAATGGTTTATTAAGTCATTACTGCCTTCCATCATGGAAGATGTGGCAAAAGGGGGAGTCGTCACAGAAGAGCAAGTTATCGCTCGTGCGCAATATTTGGACTTGATTTACACTCAGTCTGGCACGCTCTACGATAAAATACCTGATGCCCCTAGACTGGAATTCTTAGTTCTTCCTCCTCCTAAATCAAACAATGACTCTCATGCCGGCGATGGCGTGATTGGCGCAACAGACACGAAATTGACAAAGGCTACATCTAAAAAGGCCCGTAAAATTTCTAGTCAAAATGCAAATGAGGAACTTCTTGCCTCGGAAATAAATGCCGTGTCGACTGACAAGGGCAAACAACTGAAGCAACCAGGGGGCAAGAAGAAAAAGAAAGGGAGAAAAAAGAAGCAGGATGAGTCATCTCCTGGAAAACCTTCTGCAAACCCTTCTGGGCAAAGGAAACCCCCTACGGGGTGTCATATCTGCGATGAGGATCATTGGACGAGAGATTGTCCACATAAAGCTGAAGTTAAGAAACTCTTTAAGAGTTCAAAGACCTTAGCAGTATTGACTGATCCGTTTCCAAACCCGGGAACCAAACTGGTTGCTAATCAAAATGCTTCCCGATCCCAAGTGCTTATGTTGTCTATCTCAAACCAGCAAAATGATGCTTTGACAAGCAATAAATATTACAGGAATCCAAAGCTGTCGAATAACAAGGCTAATGAAGAACCTAGTAGTTCGACAACAACTTTGACCGAAGTTGTGCCACCCATCATTCTTGAACCAATGATAAAGTCACCAAAGGGAGTAGTACACAAATCAACATTTAATCCTTGTGCAAAAGTAGCACAGAATTATAATATAATAGAGGACCTGGCCCAATCGTCGTCCGCTATGTCGACACTTGAGGTACCGCAAAATTGCCCCTCCCAAAAGCAAGCTTTATTATCAGCAATAGGTGGGATTGGCCCAATGGATTCCAATATTGTGGCCTTTGATCATAAAGGATATGACCCTCAGTTACCAGCTCAACTAGCTTTCCTTATTCAAGTGAAATCCCTCAACAAAACTGTTCATCGAACAATTATTGATGAGGGGGCATCTACATGTATTATGTCGATGAGTTGCTGGAAAAATTTAGGCTCACCACCCTTGTCGAGATCATCAACGACGTTAAAAGCATTTGATGGATGATCATACACTTCATACGGGATTTTAAGTAACTTGCAAGTTGAACTGGGGGGAAAGACAGTAGAAATTGATGTTGAAGTAATCAACGGAAACCTCGATTACAACATCCTACTGGGAAGGCCCTGGATATATGCCATGGCCGTAGTTGTGTCGACCTACTTCAGGAAGATTGCATTTCCCTTTCAAGGAGGAATTACAATCGTCGACCAACAAACATTTCTCCCCAACAGTTCACAAGTTACGGGAAGCATTCCAATGATCCATGGAAGTAATCATTCGCTTCAAAATATCGGAGTAGGTCTCCTAAAAGACCCTGCCTTAATGGGTACTTTTGCCCTACCGCCTCCGAATCTGGCGGAAGTGGCCATAGTGGAAAACCCGCAATATGAAATATTCTATATCTAATGGATTCAGAAGATTCCTAAACATTTTGTCAGCATGGATCATCGCCATTTTAGAAATATTGTAGCAATCAATTTTCTTGGCCTGGGGGGCAAACCCAAATCAATGCTCATCGAGTGTTTGGATAGATAGGTCTAAGGAATATGGTACCTCTTTAGATCCTTGGTCGCATGTACATTCTACAGACGAAGGAATCATTCAATCAATGATGATAGGAGAGGCACCATGCGAAGATTACCACCATCGCTCCCATCTTCCGGATTACCACGAAGATTATTCCAGCAACCTTAATCATCCATCAGTTTTTTGATTTTCTATCAAATACTGTAAATACGGTGGATTCCGAGGACGGTTCTTATCTCGTGTCGACCTCGTTAAAAAATGAAACAAGGAGTCATGAGGATAGTTCTTTTACTGTGTCAACCTCATTAAAAAATGAAACAATCCCCTTTCCAAATCTCAAAGGTAAACCTTCATTCCAACCACCAAGTTGAATGCAATGAAGCCTGGGGGGCATGCACCTCGATTTGCGTTATTATGTTGGGGGCATGCAAACTTATCACGAGCAGTTTTACTGTAGGGTTCAAGCTCGTTAAAAAATAAACCTGCCACGAGCAGTGTTACTGCAGGGTTCAAGCTCGTTAAAAAATAAACCCGCATCGAGCAGTTTTAGCACATAGTTCAAGCTCGTTAAAAAAAAACATAAGACATGAGCAAATGTTTCCACCCGCATTTAAGCTCGTTAAAAAATGAACTATTCCCCGGTAAATAACCATCGTGAATGTAGTACTTCAGCCCTTAAAGCCTTGGTCGTGTTTGCACCGTCACCTCCACGTTTTCATTGGTCGATCATTCACCTCCATTTGATTGTTTACCCATTTTGAGGAACAGCTGCAAAGAGTGATTTCACTAGCCATCCTTGTGACACTGCCGTGATTGGAAAATTCCAAACCTTACCTAGAATCAGCTGCTACCCGTTTTATCACTCGTTCCTCAACAGACGAGTCTCCTTTAAGCTCTTTTCAACTGACTCGTAAAATATGAAAAGATTGCCGAGCCATTGGCCTCTCCAGCTCGTTAAAGAGACAGGAAGTGCTATCCCTCCTCTAGATTTTAATCTTTTTGGACTTGAGGGATTATTACACAAAAAGATTGAGCGCTTGTTTTGTTCAGCTCGTTAAAGTATCGAAAATCCATCCCTTCTGTATTGTTTTATACTTTTTCGGACTTAAGGGATTAGATGAGGAAAAAGGAATTTTGGAGTTACCTTTACGTTCCTTTTCAGACTCTCTAAAATTGAAAAGGACCGAGTTATCTTTGTCGTTAAACTCGTTAAAAAGATTAATAGCGACAAACTTGTCTATAGACAAGAACGAGTTTCACTATCGCTAGGCTCGTTAAAACATAGTGATAGGTTTGCCCAAAGGGCAAATTATAGAACAAGCATATGTTATCCTCCTCAAGCTTGACAAAAATAAAGAGGTACTGGTCAGCAATGACTGGGGAAAATTGGGAAGAAAACTCAAAGAAACTTTGTTGGTAGCAAGTCGCTCTTGAACATGACACTTCCGCTCCATGTCCGAGTCGGGTTGGGTTGTTTCATTCACCAGTCACATCACTATGGTCACGCCATACCATCCACATTTGGGGTTAATGCTACCAATCCATCACATCAGTGTTTTCGATATGTTCAAGAGAATTCATTCAGAGAATTCACCTGTGTCTCACCCACTACCATACACTATACTCCATTCTTTCATGACCGCCACCCTGAACCTTATATCACCAGATCGTTTTCACCTCCATTAAAATCATTTACTCTGTTCAGTGTCATTGATGTGGGATTCATTAAGGCCCTCCTGTGACGGATCACTTCTTGTGGACATCAGCGCATTATCCAAGAAGTTGATCTAGGAACACCCCATTCAGTACTTTGAAGCTTGCATGCCTCAATGGCAAGTTTCTCACTTCCGGCGACAGGTTTACATCAATGGCCTTCGACCGAAAGATTTTGCGTGGTGTTCGACGCCAAGTCCTTTATTCACACCACGTGAATTGTACTGTAGTACCTTGAGGGTCATTATCATTATCGGTGATTCCTCTCGCGCTTGTTAACAGTTTACATCATTGACTGGTAATCAAGCGATGTCTTTCCATGTTTGACTTCAGAACATTTCTCACATGGATCGACTTGTACTTTGAGTGAAGATCGGACGAGATTGAAGACCCAGGATCTAGTTTCAGCCATCCGGGCTGCGAGATATATTCAGGGAAATAAAGACATTAAATGTACATCATAGCTGCACAGATAATCATCCACTCAAAAGGATGATGGCTCTATCAGAATCATCAGTCTACACTCAGACGATTGTCTGTCCTATGTACATGAAAATGAATTTATAAAGCTGAGCATGGGAATGCCCGCCTCAGCTAGATCATGAAAATATTATGAAGATAATGTATTGTATTGTATCTTATTACAGGTCTCCTCCCAGCATTGAAAGAACTTTGGATCCTCATAATAAAGCATTTCACCCGACACCAAAAGATTAACGACCTCATGCTTTAGGGGGCAACTGTTATAGACATTTTTGGGCCCTACAACCCCAAGCATGAAATGTCCATAAACCAAGGGCTCCTAATTCCCTAAAAGTGTTGTTCTAACCCCTAAAGGAACAAGGTCAACTGATTACATCTTCTCCCAGAAGTTCTCCATGAAAAACTGCTCAGAACTAGTCAAAACTGGATCATTGCACTTGCTCCATGGCCAAAGTGTGATGCATTGCACCTTGTACACACGAGAAGTGCATTGCATTTCAAAAAGCCCTTCTATGGGGTGCGATGGACGAGAAAAGACAAGTGGCGGAGACAGTTTGTGAGGTGGATGATCATGGAATCTTCCAGAAACTTCTTCGGGGACACTTGCCTCTCAGAATCGCCCAAGGATGAGTAAGAGATCAATGAGATCTCCAAGTGGCATCAAGAACTATCAGAGAGAAGACACTAATCAAAAACCCAGAGCTGACTCACACCTCTGCAAATATCTATATATATATCTCTCATCCCAGAGATCCAGAGGTTGGAGGCCAGAATTTGCATATTGTAAGGAATTGCTGTTGGTTTCTAGAGACAAAACATCAGATTGTTGGGTGATCTAAGCTTTGTTTGAGGTGAAGAGGGGCTTCTTTGCTGGGAGGTTGATGCTGGGTCAGAACAACCGGTTGTAACTCCTCTTGGATCTTTTCTTGTTTTATCAATAAAAGCTATTTGAGTTTTCCTCCATTCTTTTTTATCATTGATGCTTGTTACATTTGTATGGTCAATTTACATCTGATCCTAGATTGTTTATGAATATAGATCCATGTCTTTGTATAGTGCTATGCTTATGTGATCTTGCAGATACTTTGTGAAGCTGGGCGTGCAAGGGAGCAAATAGGTGGGGACCATCAAAGAAGAGAGGGATCGAATCAAGGGATTAGCGCAAGACAGAGGTTAGTCCTTCTATTCCTCTCTATCTATAATTCATAAAGGAAAAACATAAGTAGCTTTTCTCTTTTTATTTCTAAGGCAGCTGTCACACCTTAGTGGGATAGAGCAGTTCTATATAGACACTTTTCCCTGTAACACACATATTTCATGACTTCTTTACAAATCAAAACCACTGCATGTTTTTCTAACTCTGCACATTTTGAAGTGTCGGAGAGCATTTTACATGACTTGTCTAGATATAAGTTTAATGGCGAGGGTGGAAGAACCTTGTCCAGGCACACAATTTCTTTTGTTGGCTTTTGTGTTAGGCATGATTTCTTGTCTGATGATATTTCCTATGGGTTGTCTGAATTCACATTCGTAGGGAGCTCAAAGAAATGGTGTCACGCATTGATTGCAACCTCTATACAATCTTTTTATCATATTTTAGAGAATTATGTCGTTCTTTCGTTATTTATTACCATAAATCCATTCATAGAAAATTTTTAAAATTGTGAAAATCACCTAACGAACCTCTTCAAGATTTTCACGCTCATTTTCTTCATTTATGTTTTGAATTTCTTGAAGATGAAGTTGACTATGAATTCTTGGATGAAAGATTTCAATATCTTATTCACGTTTATGAGAATCCACATGAGTTAGAATCTTTCGAACCTCTCCAAACATACCTCGGTGTTAGAGCTTCTAAATATGAGATGGATAGGTTTGTTGTCCCAAGTGACCCTTCGTCCCCTTCCCATCAAACAGCTCTTTCTCTGCAGGTCGACGTGGGAGAATTTGAGAATCCACCTGTTGATTTATCACCATCTCCTCGTACCCCACCTACCTAGTATTTTTGTGTATATTTGGACTATAAATCTGATGGTTGCCATGAAGTTATATCTCCTCATCCTCCTTCCTTCGGTCCCTTTGATCCTCCAGATTTTTGTTTGCTGTGTTCATTTGTCTCAGATATCACATGTGATGTTCACGAGGATCAAGTTCTGGATGGAGTTTGTGTTGAACAACCAACCTGTGGTATCATTTCTGATGAGTATGTATGGAAATCTGAACAAGAATTTTCAGTCACGGATGACCTCCTTCTGTTCGCACCTCATTTGCATTATCCTAAGATCTTCCATGATTCTTTCAGTTCTATCCCATCTTGTGAAAATTAATTTATGGATGCTTCTATTTCTGATCATTTCCAAAATACGTGGAATGCAAGTTTTTCATTTCAACGTAGAGAGGATGAATCTATCTTCCTTGATCCTCCCAATCTCTCATCTTACGTTTCTGGAAACACAGAGGGTGAATCTTATTGTTTTTCATCATCCCCTCTATGATTCGTCAAATCATGAGGATGCATCTTTCCATCATCTTGAATTTTCTAATCGTCATTGTCGTGATCTTTTCATTCATTCATCTGATGACGACTATGATTTGTCTATTGTTGGTCTTTCAAAGCCACCGGTATTTGATTATCCATCTTATGATGAATTGGAAACTCCTCAAGTTGTCGAGGCACTTCAGTCGAGCTCATGGTTATGTCAGGTTCTCATTTCCTTGAGGTAAGTTCCACTTCTAATCAGAAATATGTTGAATCTTTACAGGCTCCTCATCTCTCTGTTGTTCACATTGAAAATAAATTTATCTCCCCATTTTTGCATCCTCTACCAGAACGGAACCACACGATCATGTTGCTCAAGCATTGGAGGAGTCGTATGTAGAAATAATTCTTGCAAAAAAAAAAAAAAAAAATTCTTTCCTTATGTTTGCTCATTTTTCAAGTTCGAAGGTGTGTATATTCTTGTCTTCCACTCACAATGTGCTCGGACACCATGATACATCCGAAGAGTTCCCTTCATGTGCTTTTCATTTTACTTTCCTGCGGATGCATTCAAGCTTTGAACGTATTAGTTTTCATTATTTTACCTTTCTTGTATATTAGTTTGTTTCATATGTTTCTTGTCGATCATGCTCTCACCTTCATGGCCCAACCAATGCGTCGATGGATGCATTGGAAATATAAATTTACGTGAGTTGGCCTATGTTCTTCTTAGGTTAGGAGTAGGAGTAGTTTTTCTTTTCTTGTTGGTTTCTTGATTTTCTTTACTTTGTTTTTCTTTATCCTAATTCTTTCCTTTGTTTTTTTGCTATTGCACCCATAGGTTAGTCTTGCATGAAACCGTGTTTGGATTCTTAGATAAGCAAGGTGAAATCCAAGAGGAACTTGTACAACTATCAACACTTGGTTATCTGTCTATTCCCTCTCTTTGTGTGAGTCTTGCATTTATTCTAGTCGATGATACCCTAATAGAAAATATGTTCCTTTTAGAGAGAGTCATGGTGAAATCACAATGCTTGCACTCTTAACTAGTACCGCCTACTCTAATCGGTTTCCTATTTTCGGTTAACCATTGTCAACTCAGTCGAATAGACTAAGGAGAGGGGGGAAACCCTAAAATGTATGTCAAAGGTATATATAAGAATCCTTCTCTGAAGGGACAACCTCTTCTACTCTCAATAAGTTGGGATCTCTCTTCCACCTCATGAGATAAATAAGTGCCTATGCACAGCTCTTTGAAAATAAAAATGAAAAAAATAAAAGAAAGGGCGAAAGAAGAGAAAGTCTTCCTGTGTAGAGAGGTGAAGCAAGTAACTCTATCGGGGTACTGTCCAAGCTCACTAGAAGTGTAGCAATGCTTTTGTTCCTAAAGTGACTCTATCGGGGTACTATACATGACTATTGGTAGCAGAGCAACACCAAAGATGAAACTAAAACTTTGACGGTCTATTTTACTTATGCATCTATATACCCCTCATCCCCAATAGAAGCAACTCAGTTAGCTTGGCTTGGTATGTGTGTTGTCGATAAAGAGAATGGTATGGACTACATATTTAACTCAAGCTAAGTGAAGAAGCTATGATAATATAAGAATTGAACAATAATTTCGGAAGAGTTAGACTCGCTTTACATGAGACAAGTCCCATATAGAGAGTTGGAGTTCTACCATTGTGTCACCAATGTTGTAGCGGCTATAACCACCCTCCAAAATTTTACCTATGCTTCAATTTTTTAGCCTTCCTTTTAAATTATAAAACCTCCTCTTGCATCGATCCAAGTATCCATGGTTCGACCGAGACTTATCCTTTTCATCTTTAGCTTGTGTTTGCTCACTTACATGATTTTCTAACCCACAAGTTGATCTTCTGATTTGGTCCCTTAACAATTATGGGCTTGCCTCAGAAAACTGCGCAATACTTGAGGGTAATTGGCCTTGTTTTTGGGAATTGTGCAGTCTTGATTGCCAATGAGCCTTTAGCTCTAGAAATGCGTTGTCAGGGAGGGGCAGCCAAGCACTAAGCCCAAGAACTGCGCAGACCTCACTGTGCTCAGAAACTACGTAGTGTATAAGCCTGAGAGTTGCGCATTCCTTCCGAGAACTATGCAATATTTTTGGGTAATGCATGGAAGTTTTCCCGAAAAAGAAAATAGAAAAAAATAATACCTAAAAAATAGAGATCTATTTTTAGTAACCCGAAGGAGGCACTTGCATTATTTTTAGAAAATGTTGCCAAGTGTCACTTTTTCCTTGATTTGAGGCATGTGCGTCATAAACCCTAACTTGGCCAAATCTATTTAAACAACTTAAATGAATGCTAGCATGTTAACTTGTTTTAGCTTGTATAATTCTTGTTTCAAGTTATATATTGCCTTTCCCAAGTGTTGCATGAGTTTTCTTGTTTTTGCACCAACGGTCATCGTTACGGTGACTCTCTTCACATGCTTCATTTTCCTTTAGTTTAATAAATTCCTGCACTTTTTTCACATGCATGCATCAACACTTAGTCCTATCTACACTCAGCATCACACCATCCTTCATATATTCTTCTTTTTTTACTCCCCTTGGGCAAATCTGGGTCCCCTTGCCCGAATCTCACTGTGCACAACTACCTCTGCGTAATATGGAGACTGAAGCCTCTAGCTTGGCTTCTGGAATTGCGTAGAGCCTAGCCTGGGCTAGCTCCGACTATGCACTACATAGTTCTAGGAGCCATTCTCCCAGCTTGGCCATTGATACTGCACAATGTGCAGTCTCTCCCAAGCCCTCGACCAGACTAGATTACGCATTTCACAATTCTAGCCATCAAGATCTTACACTAATTGTTGGGACTACGCAATGTGCAGTTACCACAATCAGTCAGTCACCTCTCTCAGTCAAAACTACACAATGCTTCCCATCATGAGCCTGGCTTGTTGCTTGATCTTATCTTGAATTTGTTTTACTTTTAGCTGAAATTTGCTTTCAATGAGTGTCCTCTCTGTCCCACAGGTACAACAGTTGTTGAGAACCTCTCTAGTAGTCACAGTTAACATGGCATGAAATAGAATTTAATCAAGGGAAACCACCGAGAGTAGTACTGGGGAATCAGTTGAGAAAATATCAGTTGATCTACTAGTATATGAAGATACTCAGGTTTTCATTGAGAAGGGAACAATAGTGACATGGCAGCAAATCAAAGACACTTTTGCAGAGGACTTCAAGGCAAACTTGGAAGACCGACAGGTTTATCTTAGCATCCAACGGTCAGGATTATACAAGGTTGCATGCAGGTATCCCACCTTCCCATGTTCGGACATCATTAACTGGATTTTCTCACATAGAGATGAACAAACTATGGCATTAAGCAGTGCCAGTGGGAGAGAGATTTCCACCTTCACAAAAAAGAAATTTCAACAGATGTATCACTTTCCCAAGCTAGTGAAGTGTATGGACTCACTTTTTTATGCCACCCATAGCTATGTGAACACTAGAGACATTATTAAGCACTGGATGAAAGAGTCATCAAAGTTTAGGCAGAAACCCACTCATGTTTACAAGACAAATTCCCTAAGGAAGGCTTACCAATTCTTGATCCTCTTTGCTTGTAGAATATATGGTCAAGAGGACACAAAAACCTTTCCTGAAGGGTGGGTGGTCTTACTAGACCTGTTAGTGAATGATGGGAGGTCATTCAACTGGTTAGATCTATTGGCTCATCATTTGAAGTCCCATGTTGTTAAGGCTCAGAATCTTCCCAATAATGAGAAAGAAAGGTTTTTTATGTCACCATATTTACTAGATGAAATTTGTGCCCAACAACAGTTCCCTGGCATGGGATGGATATGGACACTACAAGAGACTTTGTTCAACATATATTGCAAGTTGCTTTACAACTTCAGCTATCGAGGAGTGATGGAAAGCCTAACTAACCATTTTATTATCTTGTTATACAACCTTATCTTTGAATAGGATCTACCTTGCATTTCCCAAGAAGAAATGGAGGTAATATTTAACATTGCAGATTAGTATGCCTCACCAAGTGGCACCTTCATCAGAGTGTTTTTTGGAGAATAGCCACATAAATTTCTACCAAGGTATGCCACTGACAAACTAGTAATGGAAGAATTTTCACACCACCTCGCTACAAGGTTGTCAATAGGACTGCATAGCAATAAGAAAGATCCTTGGCCTACTCTTCCTATGTGGATTAGGTTATATGAGATTAAGAGCTTGAAAGATGCAGATGTTGAGGCTAAATACATAGCGAAGTTTGATTTTGGCACCAAGACTTTAATCTGTATGATCCTCATGGTATTTTCAAACACCATTGTATGTGTGTGTACTTTCCATGGATCCATAAGACATTCCATTTGCCAGAGGAGGACCCTTGGAGGTACTTCTACAATTCCTTAAGACTTAATGAGGCAATCATTTTAGCAAGAAATTGGAAGGATACTATAAAGACAACAGCAGCTCCGAGAGCAACAACAATAGTAGCAGAAGGTAGCAATCCAATGCAATATAAGGGAAAGAGGAAGATTGTTGAGAACCCAGAGGGAGAGAAAAGCTACAAAATGAAGGCAGATCCTATTCTGGAGAAGGCAGCTTTAGCAGCGGAAGCAAAGATAGAGTAGTGGATGAAGAGAGAAGAGAGAAGGAAGAGAGAAAAGAAGAGGCTATGAGAACAATATTGGAAGCTGCGGGAGATAGAGAAGAAGTTGAAGGAAGAACAGGAGTTGAGGAGGAGAGAAAGAGAAGAGAAGCAAAAGCAGGAAGAAGAACAAAAGGCAAGGTGTGATGACAGAGAAAACAACATCGATACAGGTTGATGAGTTGGAACAACCAGTAGCTGAGGAAGAGGGTAAACAGATTCAAGATCGGGATCTTACTCATCATATTGAGAAATTGATCAAAGTGACAGACATGGAGTTGGAATAGGAGGCACAGAATTAATTCATTGATTTGATGCCGAGAGCACCATAGGACATCTCTCAGTCTCCACCACCTCTAGTGTCAGAACCAGCCCTGAGCAAGCAAGGAGATGTTGTTCTCCTTGATGATGATCTGGTCATGGATGTGTACAATCTATCATTTGATGTGTTGCAGAAGAATATTGTATAGGCGCGAAGGAAGCACTTTCCAAATTCTCGTGCATCACCTACATTCATCAAGGAAACTGTGATAGTGTCAAACATTAGGAAGCATCCAATTTCCCTTGCCGAAGCCATCTTGGCCTATGCAGGAGAAAAAGCTCAAATGTTAAGTACCTGACACTTGATAATGAACAATTGGCAAATAACTTGCAAGCTTCCAGGAAAGAAGTAGAAAAACTCTGAGCATCAGCATAAAATGAAGTTTCCGCATTAGGAGAGATGAAGATAGCGACACTTGCTGAAGTATCAACACTTAGTGACACCATGTGGAATCCCTATTGTTAGGTTCCTATACCAATAGGTTTCATTTTTCATGATTGACAGTGGAAGTGCCAAATATGTTCATCTTTTTCATGCTACAAAAGTTCCATATCTTGTAAAAAAGGCATTAGTGGAAAGTTAAAAAATGTGAAGAGGGTATGCCCTAAAAGAATTATCAAAAGGAAAAAAGAGTAAATTGGTCACAAAAATGGATAAAAATGAACCCCAAAGAAAGACCAGGAAAGTGGCTAGTTCAAATGCCACTGCTAGTTTGATGGATGGCCCAACAGTTCAATCTGGACCATGCCATGGTTTAAATTGCTTGTTCTAGACTAGAGAATGAATATCTGTCCAAACAGTTCAAGCTTGACAGATCAGCAGCTAGGTAGAGAAATTGAGGAGCCCAATTGCTTAATCTGGGCCCTTGGAAGAGATAAGGGTAGATTTAGATAGGAGGGCAGTCAAAAGAAAAAAGGATAATAAGGGTCTGCAAGTCTAAGTGCACCCATGCAAAAAGAAGAAAAAATGCTAGGCAAGTAGGCTGGGTAAGTAGTTTTGTGGTTGCAGAATCAAGCTATGTGATCCATTTCATGTTTTCAAGTGTTATATCTATTCAGATCACAGTTATCAGGCTTTTTTTTTATTTGGAGGAACTCAAGCGAGGCATGTCTAACTCCCCCTTCTTCTTATTCCCCAAATCACTCACTAACACCCCTGAAGGACCTTGGGATCTGCCCAACCAGTTTTGTAATACTAAGTCAAGCTTTGACTTTCTTCAATGAAAAGAAGCCACATTTCTTGTGTAAAATCATTTCTTCATATCCCATTCAAAACACATGTCTAAGTTTCGAATCATAAACTTGACATCATTCCCCTTACATTTTCATTTCGCAAAATCATATTAACTTCTAATCCTATTATCTAGCTCCCTAGATCATTTCCTTATCTCCGTTGTACAAAAAACTATATAAAATCCCAAAATGTATTAAATATCCCACCCTATGGCAGTATAGCCATATAAATATAGTTCAGGGGAATAATAGTCCACCCAGGACTACTATTAACCCTTCTGTATCCTCACCCGGAGTTAATTTAATCCCTGGTTAAATTAATAACCACTCCCCTTTACCCTTAAGCCTTAAATGTTCTACCCTTTTTGCGCTCTTCGTTCATATTGGGTGTTCAAATGTTTATTCAAACATTAAACACTTCTGGCGCAAATAACCTGCAAAACCCACAAACCTAAAGTTTCAAACCCCGCCATATAAACAAATGATTTAAATACTCGGCGGGCCCCGCAGATTATCATACCCGCAGCTCCGCGCTCCGTCAACCCTTCGATCCGCCCTCCCAGATCCAACGGCCCACGTGCATTTCAGAGCCGCCCCGACGTCCGACGCTTAGCCTCCGATAGGCTAGCGGTTTCTCCACCGTACCAAAGACGCGTGTCTCCACGCAATTGCATCGGAGTCCCTCTGACAAATACCGCTCCCGTACAGAAGGCGGTCTGATAAAACCACAAACTACCTTCTGTCTCTCCGTCCCCGACGTCAGCGCCACGTCACCTCTTATGTCACTCTTGCGTCAGCCCACTGTCGCCCCGTGTCATTGCCACCGCATCTGCCTCCGTCCATACCCCGCCACCGTGTCCTGTGCCACGTCGTCGGCCCAGTCAGTGCCACGTCACCCTGCCGTACTCGGGACCCGCCGATGATGTCATGCTGACGTCATATTAAAAAAGCGCCAAAATGCCACAAAAGCCCAAATTTGTGTTAAAAGGGGCAAAAAACGTCATTTTCATTTGTTTTTTATGCAAATGAACGTTGCAAACTTTTGCATGCCACTTACGACCACTGCGCATTCAACGTGCCCGACAGTCACCAGGGCCTGTTCGACTTGCAATTCGACCTGTTCGGCCTCTGCCCACAGTTATTCACCATAGCATTTCTCCAAGTGAACAGGTATTTACCCGAAAAGCACCAGTAACCCTGTTTTTCATGATTTCTCTGCAAAATTAGCCAAATACACCCGTAAATCCACATTGAAACATATTGATACCTGAAGCCTTCTCCTCTCTGCCCCACGTAACTTCATTTGCAGCCAAAACCTGGCATCTTTGCCCTCCTCTGATAAAACTGCTACCGCCAGCTCAAATTGCAGCTCCAGTCCACCCGCGGAATCACTAAGAAAAGGTTGCTAAAGCCCTTATTTTTCCCCTTTCCAGTGTACCAATTGCAGAGCCTTGCATAGTCTTCATTTTATTAAGTTTTACTCCTCAAAAACAGCTCCGCACAGAACTTGAAACTGTGAGTTCCTTGTCCAGAAGACCATTATCAGAACTCTGTTTTCTGCTCAAATACAGGCCTAATCCAACTGCAATCTTTGTCGAAACATGGAGGCCCCAGTTGCCCTTAACGTTGCTCCATTAAATGCACCCCATAGACAGCTAGAATGGCTTCCACTGGCAGATAGGGATTATCAAATTGACGATATGGAAGGAGTGAAGCCTCATCTTCAAGCCTTTTGTGAGATAAGGAATAAGTTCAGAAACAAGACTGATCCATTAAGAATATGGGAGTCCAACATGCCCATATACTATTTGCCCTCAGTAAATGTTTTTCCTGACCTCATCCATCACTGTTGTTCTAATTATGACCCTGTTCATAGGGCAGTGATGAGCCCTGCTGGTAAAGTCCTCTTCTACATTACTCCTCAGTCTATCAATGAGATGTTGCAGTTCAAACCAACTCAGCCATTGGTCCCCCTTTCCCTGAAAAATCTGATAGATCAAGCATCAAAATTTCCCTCTGCAGAAATTGACCGAATTGCTAAGTTGTTTATGCCCCCAAACTGTTACTCCAGATTTACAATTCCTTATCTCCATGTTGCATTTACTGAGGAGGGAAAAATGATCATAGATATGATCTCCTACATCCTGGGATTCAGAACAAGTGAGATTGTAGATAGTACTAGCTTTGCCTTGATGTCTATCTTCACTCCAGGACAGCCCCCTGCTGTCCAGTATGATTATGCCACCTACATTGCTGATAAGATTCATGAGCAATTCATGAGCCTAGAAAGGGAAAGGGTATTCAAATACACCTCATACATCTATCATTTGCTGCTGTATTATCAGTCTGAGAGTTTCCCAGTTGTCCTCAAAAAGTTGGATGCAAGAGGGGAAAGGAGGTCAGTCATATTTTGGTCATCAGTATTCCATCATATTAATTACTCCCCATACACATACTGTGAGTTCATTGACCTATTTATCTATCCAGCTATCTGCTTGTTGTCAACAGATCCTCCCCCCAGACTCACTGATGAGATGCAGAAGATTCTACAGCTTTCCAAAAGCTACAGCATCGGTGACTGGTATTTCTACCAAAACCACACCATAATTAAGATCTATGGTTGTGAATTAGCCCCCTACCGACTGCCTAAATATGTCCCCATGAGACTATTTGCCTTAGAATACTTTCGGCAATTTGGTAATGCAGATATGGTGCATTTCTTTGGCAAAAGCAAAAAGGCACAGCTAAAAGTCAAAACTCAATTGGGTCCCTTTATTTTCAATAAGAGGGAAGAAGCATGGAAGGATGCTGACCAAATCCTAGGGGAGAAACTGAAGCTAAAAACAAGCTTTTATTGGGCACCATATGACCCCAATCACTTTACAAGCCTTAGAAGAATCAAATACAGGCTTGCAGCATATGAACACTGCACTATCCCTCAAATTGAGCAATTTTCTATTCAACAAGAGTGGGTAGAGGGCACTCTAGTTGAAGAATTCACTGAAGAAGAAATAACAGAAAAAACAATCAAAAATCTGGAAAAATCTGTTGACTTGGAATCTTGTGAACAAGTGTTTTTTACAGCTCCTCAGTACGTTGGAGAAGGCACCTCTTCTGCCATGCCCCACCAGCAACCGGCCCAAGAAAGTACCTCACCTGCAGCAACAGATAAAGGCAAAGAGATGCAGCATTCAGAAGAACATGTGCACGATTTGGGACAGCAAGAAACAATGGCAGATCACCCAGTTTCTACAAATGAACAAAGCCAAGGGCAAGACCCTTCTACACAAAAAAATGTGACAGAAATTCCAGTATTGCAGACACCTCTAAATGAGGAAAGAGCGAAGAAGAGAGATAGACAGGAAGAGACCCCTCTAGGGACATCTACAAATCAGCAAGGAGAAAAGAGACAAAGGTTAAATCCTTTTTCGGAGGAAGAAATGCCAGAGGGACCCACAGAACAGCGAATTCCCACAGGCATGGAGACATCAGCCAGTTCTTTTCAGCAGGAGCAAGAGAGACAACAGGGAGTGGAAGTAACATCCACAAGGCAACATGGCAAGCAGCCCTCTAATATCAAAAAAGCATTCACTGATATCAAAGCCAGGAATGAACCAGTGAGAATACAGCTTTACAACCAGCTAATAAGGATGGCCCCTACCAATCAGCAAAGGCTAATGGCGGCCTATGACATCCAAGAAGGAAGAATGACCCTCGGTCACTTCAGACCTACAACTCAGCAACCCCAATCAGTTGCTGATTACATTAGAACCAATCTGGAAGTGTTTGCCAAGGATATCCATCCGATGGACCAGATTGAATTGCACAAGCAGACTGGGGAGATGGTATATGCTACTCTAGCAGATAAGACATTGTTAGCCCACAGATTGCAAAACTCTTTGCACAACACTGCTGCACAACTTGAGTTGGAGAAAGCTTCGTCACAGGCCAAGGACAATAGAATCAAGTCCTTGGAGGAGATTATCATAGAGCTTGGACATGATCCCTCTGATCCCAAGGGTGTGCAAGCTTTAATTAAAAAGAAGAATGAAGACACAGCTGCCCTAAGAAGACACATCAAACTGTCACCCACATTGCATCCTCAATTTACAGAACTGGCACAACAAAAAGAGAAGCAGGATGTGGTAGATTTGCTTACAACCTTACATAAAAGGTTGATAGAGACAGAGAGTGCCTTAGAGGCATCATTACAGGCAAGACAGGGAGAGTTGGCTCCTCAGCCAATTCAAACAGCTCACACTCTTACAACAGTCCCTCCCATGGTTACAACATCAGAAGCAGGCACTTCAAGGTCAGTACCAATTTCAGCCACTACTTCAGCACCTACAGAGCAAGGCACCAGCTTGAAAATGGACAATATGATGAAGGAAATAGAAGCTCTGGAATTGCAAATGACAGAATTGAGAGAAACCAAGGAAAAGTTGGCTACAATTGAGGGAAAATATGACAAATCAAAGCAGGATGTAGCTGAGAAGACAAGAGAAGTCAAAGCCTTGGAAAGAAGAATAAAGGAGCTGGAGAAAGAGCTCACTTTTGACAGGACTCTAGCAGACATCAAGAAAATTTTGTGGGCCAAAATTGGCCAAGCCGTTACAGACCAATGGCAATCCATTGAAACCATTCATGAGCAAATGGATTTGATAAATGTGGCTCAATTTGAAAACCAAAAGGCTAGAGCATCCTTAAGAAATATGCCGAGCAAGAAAATAGAATGATCCAGTTTTTGAATACTCGCACCAAAGGGCAGCTGGCAGCATTAGGAATCAGTAACAGGACTGAAACTATTTTGCTAATAAAAAAGGTGTTAACCCCTAGGAATTTTGTGCAGGCATTGGACATAAAATGCCAAGAAATTCAAACAGAGGTAGATGAGTTCCAGACAAATATCATGGCAATACATAGCAGAGGACTACCAAGTTTATTAACCAGTGCTGGAAGAATGCTATCACATGACCTTTATGCCAACAGAGTGAATAATTTTGCTACCAACCAAATCACAGCTTCCACAAGCACTTCAGAAGATACAGGGCCTCCATCAGGACAGAGTGTCTTCGATAAATTGGAAAATCTATTCTACATTGCACATGAGATAAACCACCTGTTCGAATTCCAGCCCACTTTTCATAAATGCACGGAAGCTGAGGAAACACTGATAAAGATACAAAGGCATCAATTACCTACAGAGGATTGGTGGAACGGGATGGTAGAGACATTGCTCAGGTGATTTGGTTTATTAATTCTTTTTTGATCAAGCTACAGTTCAGCATATATAGATGGCATGATACACCTGGATAACTACAGCTCAGCAAATGCTAACAAGCCGAGCACACAGGATGAGGACCTAGACAGCAACAGGCAGCGTACCAGTAGCAGGCCCAAAAAACGCAAATTAAATGCGCAGTAGGCAGCCGACTTATTCAGCCCAGAAAGTCAAAAGTTTTCTGACAAAATGGACAGCTAGCAAGCCAACATTAACTGCAGTGTTTAATGCTTCATTTACTCCCTGACAAGAGTTGGTGATATAATTTATTGCTTGAAGAGTCATCACCTAGATATTTTGTTTCTTATTTTTGTATATATACCTCCCCATAGAACGTATTTGGGGTTGGTTGGTTGATATTCCTCATGCTGGACTTGCGCTGTATTTTTTAGAAGCTCTGTAATCAAAGACTGCTGGAATGTTTTGGATGAAGAACTGACTGTTGTGTTATTAATGGTTAAAGAGTGACTGTGGAATTCCTGTGCTACTACATGGCTCAAAAAGTTTTTTCTACCTCTGTTTACATTTTTATTATGTTTATGCACAATTGTGTTACCATCTAAATAGCACGAAAAAAGAATAGCTTAGGTTTTGCTTGACTGCACCTTATGCTCAGTTCTTGTTATTTCTCTATGTTTTCCTCAGAAATGGTTATGAATATGCATACCTAAATTATCATGTTTACCCTGTTTCTTTCATATATGACTGTTTTTTAGGAATTCTTTACTGCTCCTAGACAAACTTTCATCCACCTTCCCTCTATGTTAGCTAATGAAAGATTCTTAGTTGCCTTTCAGTTTTGACCTTCATTTCATCTTTATTCCAGCCTGATATTGTTCTATGTGTAGCTATCCTGCTCTATATTCCTCTTGTGACCAAGAAAATGCAACAGCAAGCCCTAATCCATGACTCCATGCCCAATGGTTTGAACTTCTCACACTATGCATCCCAACTCTGCTTGAAAACATCTCCTTCCCACAAAAATCAAAACAAAACCCTTGTACACCATAACTAGCCTAAAATCAACCCAAAACAAAGTTAAATCATAAAGAGAGAGCCCTCTCTGACTGCAGGTAGGCTAGGACCTGCAGCCCAAAGATTGGTTTGTGGTTACCTCGGCCGTATCCCTTAAGGAGCCAAGGGACAACCTCAGTGATAACACCTATGATGGATTTGTCATTGTGCATAAAGCAATTATCTATGTGTGTGGCTTATAGCAGCAAAGCAAATATTTGTTCAAACTCTCAAGAATATACATGTTTTATCACCCATGTACAAGAGTGGAAAATTTGGTACAAAGGGGCCTCGCTTGACTTAGAGAAGAATATTAAGCCACAGGTCGAGCTATAGAAAGAAAAGGTCTGAATATGTATCCAGAACTATGAGTAGCTTGCCTCATTCATTGGCAGCATACAGACCTCATATTGACAGTTTCAAAATAGTTTGGATTTCATGGTAAGAACGCACGAGATCCCATCAATCGATTCCCTCACAGATGCTAAACCCAAGAACCAAATCCGGCTAGAGATTGATGAGTATTTAGAGAAACTAAGAGGAGAGACCACCATAGAAGACTTGGAGTTGATCGTAGACAACATGCATAAGTACATAAGTGGTCCTTTCATGGTCTATATCATGTTGTTCATGCTTTAAAACGAGTTGGATATAAGTTCCAAGACCATATATACCGGATGCCATTGAGGAAAGAGTCTTCTTCGAAAAAGACACCATCAAATAGTTTGGGGAACCATCACACAATACCAAGCTTGGAACCGATATGTGACCGAGAAGTAGCAAGTGTAGTTTGTTGATTTGTACTTCCCAAAACTTCGGAATCATAACGTTTTTTCTTGTTAGGTTGTCTCTATCCTATTTTCTCTTACATGGGTACATGTGGAAAATGTAATTTTATTTGTAAATATGTTGTAAGTGAAAATTCCAAGTGTCAATATTGGAATACGAAAATTCATTATGTAATGTAATGTGCCATTTAGTGAAGAAGTTGATGAGTCATGAGGAATTTAAAGAGTCACAAAGCAGAATGTCAAGGGTCACCCCACCCTTTGTTATAAATAGAACCTCATAACTCATAGAACATGCTTTTGGGATCCAAGATTTTAGCTAGTCTTACGATTAAAAAAGGCTTTGGAGTATTATGAAGAACCTTGGCTTCTCCATAGCATAGAGCGAGTATTCTTTTTTGGAGGAGCAAGTGTTCTTGACTGTAACGTTTCACTATTGGGTCTAGTGGTCATCAATGGTGTATGTATGGATCGAACTTTCACTTATAATAATAATATTGGAAATTTATGTTGTTCTCCTTATGAACTAATTTGTATGCATTTGTACGAATCTTGTTGAATGCATGTTGTTGGATTAACTCATCATTTTAACTTGTGGACTATTCTGCTTTTTAGCTTGTGATGCCATTCTACTCTTGTGTTCCTTTCAAGTTGTGTACTATTACAGGCTTCTAAGGGGCACACTTCCTTTTACCCTTTGTGTGTTAGAACCTTCATGCATTGCACTTGACTCTCTGTAGGTTCACATGCTTTCTCTCACCCAAAGTTATCATACTTACCTCTGTGCACTACTACGATCAAGGCATTACACTACCACCCACTACTAGGACTCCCACTCCAAACTGTGTGAGTTCTAGTTGGGACTTCATATCGGGGAGATCCCCTAAATGTTGGTGGGTCCAGCATCATCAATGGGATGTGAATTATCATCTCACAAAATATGGATTGGTCAGGTTTATAGACAGGATATATGTTCCATTATAGGCTCAGGCAGCAGGTTCAGGTTGTGTCTCAATCTGGCTTGATGTATCTGTGAATCTTGTAGATTGCCGTGAATTCCCCCCTTATCAGATATAAGGCGAGAAGATGAAGATATCTCAACTACAATACTTTTCAATATTTGAGAACAAATCTTGTTGTATGAGCGAAATATATTCTTTCCTATTGAAGCCCATTACCAAGAAGTAATCCATCCGAGTTGAATCTATGTTCGTGTATGAGGCTTGTTTTTGAAGCATTTGTTTGAAGACTGAGTGTGTTGACCATAATTCTTGTGCGGGTGAAGATAAAAATAGTGATCCTTCACATGGCCAACTCAATTAGAGTGTTGGAATTTAACAATTTGTTGTGAATGTGGAGGAAGATGAGTAGGTGAAGATGAATTTTCTTGAAGAAATCCATCACTCTGAAATTTTATGGGCTTTGAATAATATGTAGTGTGAAATGAGAACTCCTTGTCATATATAAGACCGATTCTTTGATTGTTGATGACAAGGTCTTCCCAAGGTCTGATGATGGGCTTCGAAAGTGTAGGTTGAATTTCTACAGTTGCATGCAAATCTACTCTTTCAATGACTTGATTAGTTTCTAGCATCTGATGCGATTGTCTCAATCTCAAAGATAGGATTGTTCTGAACAAAAACAAGTTTAGAATGTTGCTTAAGTTGTTGTAGCTCATCTCACCGTAACTATGAGTCAAGATGCAAACATTAAATGTTTTCTTGTGCATTTCACAGACAAGTCTAAATTTCACAAAGAGTATCTTTGTTGAGTTTGATTTTGTCTTCAACAATAAATAGGATTATATTTCTCACTAACTCTAATAATCCATGACTTTTCTCCATTATTTAAGCAACTCAAATCAGCAAATGACCAAAAATGTACTTGTAAAGACATATAGTTAGCAATGCAATATTCTTCAAAATTAAATTTTCCCATTGATAATAGGGAAATATGTTGAGAAATACAGGGCATCAAGCATAGGTTGTTTCTCTTATATTATTAATTGCTTGTGAATTCTTTTTACATTAGATTATGATCTTATTTTACTTATATTACTATAGTGTTATTCTTCATCAAACAACTACCAATGCATAAACCATAAAGAGACAAGAAACACGGAATATTGGCTATCATCTAGGGCCAAAACCTCTCCCACTTGAGAGGAAAACCAGAACAAATTCTTCTTCCTAGGGAGACTCCAATTGATGAATACCAAGACAAATACCCTTGACCTAGTTTCCTCTCCAAGACCAAGACAAAAGTTCCCTTCCACTTCTTTTCTTTCATGCTCAAGTCAATACCAGTCAAACTTCTGCTCCTTCCTCCTTCTCGGCTACCCTTCAACTTTGGCTTCCTTCTAATTTAGACCTACACTTTATTTCACCCCTATTTCAGCAACCCTAGCACATGATTTGATCTTCAATCTTCTTCACTTGAGGTGGAGACATTCCTTCCTCAATTCAGCTTGAGGATACACTTGATCTTTTCCCAAATATTCCTTCTTATGATAACTGAAATACTTCAGCCCTGTCTGCAATAGGTGACAGTAGATCCTTGCACGTGTGGAGTATAGTTTAGCCCAAAACATATCTAATAAATACTTCACTCTTCCTTTTGTCATCATGCTGGTTATGAGGTTGTTTACTTTGATCTTTTCATACTTCCTTACACTTCAAACCTTGACCAAAAATATATGTTCTGAAATGAGGCCGAGTGGCCTATTTATAGTTCTTTGCCATGATAATAAGTCGACTTGACATGAAGATGAGTCGACGTGTCCTTTGGTGAAGATATTATTATTCTTCTTGAAGTCAACTTGAAGTAGAGGTATCGTGCTTGTCTTGGAGCACTTTCATACTTATTTATTAACTTATAAAAAATGCAATATGCCCAAGAAGGGTCCTTCATACATGACATTTACTCAATTTTAATTTTATGACTAGATGACAAAACCTAAAGGCTCACAATGGGAGTGATTACAAAAAATAAAATTCCTTGCTCATGAAACCCATGAGACAAGAATTACAATAATAATTTTATTTTTCTTATTTTCATCAATTACCTAAAATCACAATTACATATGTCATTATGAAGACCGACCCAAGTTACACTTTTCAACACTGCCTCTTAACTAGGGAGGTATTCATAATGGTACTTGGTCATTCTCAATCTGAAGAATTTCTCATAAGAAGAGTCAGATTAGTAACCCATCTATATAGGATCATATCAACCAGCATTGTCACATCAAGGCCTTGACTAACATCCCTATCTCTCCATGAGATCTGAGCACTATGCCGATGAGACCAATGATGTATAGACACCCTCATCATTGTCTCTCTCGGAACATACCCCACCCAGATTCTCAGGATGTGTTCCAATAGGGCTATTCTTATATTGGGTCCCCAATCCTCAAAGAATATTCGTCCTCCACGAACACTCTTGCTTGGATTCCCTAACACATCCTCGAAGAGCATCGAATGCCATATTTTTACCCAATCCTCCATTATATATTCCCAAGTGAAGACAAGAATAATGTGTCTATCTCTCCCTCTTAATTAAGGAGGAAATATATATTCCAATAAAGGAATATACTCATTCCTACAGAAGGAATGTACCTAATCTCCCTCTTGGCTTAGGAATTTTTCTTCCAAGTATCTTCCAAGCAAGAAACTTATTTCTAGGCTCCCTCTTAATTAGGGACCTACATCAACTCCTCAGGTGGAGTTCATGGGACAACCATCTTCTTGAAGAACTCCTCACAATGTCATGAACTTATTTTCGTTATCTAGGATTCTTCAAGGTTGGGATTTCTTCATAGGGCACCGACCACCCATCACTTTCATCCATGATTCAGTCATGTCATCATCGAAAATTGATCCATTTGTTCATATCTAACGTTCCTTCATGCCATGTTTCCATAAGGATCTTTCATCCTACTACACGGGCATTAGTAGTGGAAGTCATCCATAGACCTTCCCTTGGAAGAACTGCATAGGCCATCTAGATATTTGTTCAAAAATATAAAAAATTGAACACTTAAATCAAAAATACCTTTCTGATGGTCTTTCATCATGACATCTTCTAGTTTTCATCAACATCCTACATTCATATTGACACATATCCCAAACATATTGTTGAAAATAGCAACAAGAAATTAATAAAAATAGAATCTAGAAATTCCAATTTTAATTTGTCCTTTGAATTAAAATTGTCAATTAAAATCGAATTTAGTCTTACCAGCTACTTGGAAATAATTAATTAAGTTATTTTGACTTAATTAGTTGGAGAAATTCAAGTTAGAAGTCTTTCTGAAGTCATGCAAGAGTTATCCCTTAAATTAAGGAGATAAGACTGAGTTATATTTGAGTTTTAATTAGTTAACTCAGTTTACTGAGTTAAGTCCATTTAAATTAGTTCCAAATTGTTTGAGGAACTAATAGAGAGTTAACAGTCAGTTGATGCATGCATGCACTCAACTAGTGTACTCTAGATAACTGAAGATTCCCTTATCAGTAACTCATGCATGTCTATTCTGAGAAAGACCCAATTGAGCTAAATGTCAAGGACATTGTACTATCATTTGCATGTGTTTTCCTATAAAGTAAACTCATGCATGCAGTCAAGGCAAGGTTCCTTGAGGATTGAGCAGCTTTGGAGGATCAGTGTTCCACTTGGCTGAGATTTTTCCACTTGGTAACAAGAGGATCACCCAGGAGAAACAGTGCAAGGAAATAGGAGCTTGGAGGGTAGAGTGAAGGCTTGTGAGAAGCCAAGATTGCCTGTGAGCATCTGTGAGGATTGTACTGAGAGCTGGATAGCTGTGAGAGCTAAGGCTTTGTATAATCTCTATGTATTTCCACTTGTATGATAATACAGATAGTGGGGTTTTTAGCTGAGGCTTTCCCCAAAGTATTTTCATGTGTATTGTGCATTGATTCTTCTTCTTCTGGTTATATATGTTCATCTCGATCTTGCTCAATTTTGAGCTTCCGCAAACTTTGATAGTAGAAGTAAGTTATAGTATTTTGCTTTGGTTATATTGCATTATTGGGTTAATCTACAGTCAGATTTTCTACATAGCTCTCAGAGCGAGATTTGTAGAGAATTTGCAGAATTTCTACACATATATGTTGTCAAGAGTCTCTTCCTTTTCAGACTTCATTAGAGTCTTCATATCTTTCATGGAGATATCCTAGTCAAATCTTCTTGGTCTTTTGATGTTGATTTCCTTTTTCCACGGTTGCATATCCATGATATCTTCCTTCCTTTCTTCACACATTTCATTCTCGGGAACTTCCAATCAGAGTTTCGCCAATTAATGTCAACCACCTCATCCTTCATATTGTTGAGAAATCTAGGGCATCATGAATTAAGTGATTTCTCTTAATTAGTAACTGCTTGTGAGTGCCTTTTAGTTCATTAGATTAATATATTCTTGTTTCTTAAGTTATTAGTGTTCTTCTTTATCAAATGACTACCAATGCATGAACATAAATAGACAAGAGACACATAATTTAGGCTATTAGCTAGGGCCAAAACCTCTCACTCTTTGAGAGGAAAACCCACACAAATTCTTCTTATAGAGGTTCCAATTGACGAATACCAAGACCAATACCCTTGACCTATTAGCCACTCCAAGACCAAGACACTAGTTCTCTTGACTTTAATGACCAATACTAAAAGCTCTCAATGGGATCCACTAAAAATAAAATCTCTTGCTCATGAAACCCATGAAGAAATTATTACAAAATAATTTTATTTTCTTCTTTACATCATTTTACAAAATTCACAATTACATGTCATTATGAAGGCCAAACCTAGTTACACTTTTCAACACTCCCTCTTAACTAGGGAGGTATTCATAATGGTACTTGGTCATTCTCAATCTGAATAATTTCTCATTAGAAGAGTTGGATTGTGTTGAGAAATGGAAATAAGAAATTCAAGTTTAATTTTTCCTTGAAATAAATTGGGAATTAAAATCGAATTTTATTCTCATAACAACTTGTAAATCGTTAATTTCATAACAACTTGTAAATCATTAATTAAGTTTAATTAACTTCATTAGCTTAGGAATTTCAATTTGGAAGTCTTTCTGAAGTCATGTATATGTTCTCCCTAAGTTTTAGGGGTACAAGATGAGTTTAATTATGAGTTGTAATTAGATCACTCAGTTTACTGAGTTATGTTAAGTTAAGTTAGTCCAAACTATTTGACGAACTAATAGAGAGTTAACAGTGAGATGGTGCACTAGCGCATCCACAAGTTTCACTCTAGTTAACTGAAGATTCCCTTATCAAAAACTCATGCATGTCGATTTTGAGAAAGACCCAGTTGAGACTAGAGTACGGGGATAGTGTATTATCAGTTGTATGATTTACTAAGTTGTAAATATCATGCATGAAATCAGAGAAGAACCTATGTTTGGATTGCACAGTTTTTGAAGCGTTAATTCCCTTTAAAGATGGTTTGTTTATCTTAGGAATTATGTAAGATATTAGGGGCTTGGAGAGCTGCAGAATTTCCTAAGTGTTGGCTAAGAGCTTTCTTGTGAGTTGAGATAGTTGAGCATACTTGTGAGGAATTGTTCTAGTGAGAACAAGCTTTGTATATTCACTCATATTTCTGATATATGAAATACCAATAGTGGGGTTTTGAACAGTGGCTTTCCCCAGATACATCTTGTGTTATGTGACATTGATTTATTTTCTTCTTTTTCATATTGTTTTCATCAATCTATTGGCTTTCGTTGGTTGAAAGTAGAAGTAGAATCTTGTCCTGTGCTTTAGTACATTGCGTGAGCTTGTGAATCTATAGGATTTTCTACAGATTGGTAACCCATCTATATAGCATCATATCAACCAGCATTGTCACATAGCAAGGCTTTGACTAACAAATCTATCTACATGATCAAAGAACAATGTTGGTGAGACCAATGATTTATAAACACCATAATCATTGTCTCTCAAGGTAGATACTCCATCGAGGTGTTGACAGAGTATGACCTACTTTGGACTATTCTTATCTTGGATATACAATCCTCAAAGAATATAAGTCCTCTACAACTACTCTTATCTTGGATTCCCTATCTCATCCTCAAAGAGAATCGAATGCCAGATGTTTACCCAATCCTCCCTTCTATCTTCCCAGGTGAAGACCAAAGTGATGTGTCTATCTCTCTCAATCAATTAGGGAGGACATATCAATTCCAATAAAGTAATGTACTCATTCCTACAGAAGGAATGTACCTAAGCTCCTTCTTGGCTTCAGAATTTCCAAGTTTCTTCCAAGTAAGAAACTAGTTTCCAGGCTCCCTCTTAATTAGGGACCTACAATAGCTCTTCACAACCGACTACTTGAATAACTCCTTCTCATGATGTGATGAAATTATTTTTCATTATGGAGTCTTCATCTTTTGTGGTTGATGGATGAGCAGAGACCATCCATCACTTTCATCCATGAGTTAGTCGTGTCATCATCAGAAAGTGATCCATCAATCTACATCTTGCCTTGCTTCATGTCATGCTGCCTTCTTCATACCATTTTCTTTGAAAGTATCTTCTACATGGTCCTCCAGGAAGACATCCACAGTTATTCCTTTGGCAGTCCTACATAAGCCCATCCAGATATTTTTTCAAAAATAAGAAATGAACACTTAAATCAAAATTACCTTTGTGATGGTCTTTCATCATGACATCTTCCAGTTTCCATCAGCATCCTGCATACATGTTGACATATCTCCCAAAGATATCCATTGTCAAGGGTCTCTATCTTTTTCAAACTTCCGTGAGAGTCTTCATATCTTTCTAAGAGATTTCCTAGTTAAATCTTCTTGGTCTTCTAGATGTTGATTTCCTTTACCATGGTTGGATATCTCATGATATATTAGGCTTCCTTTCTTCACACATTTCATTTCCAAGAGATTCCAATAATACTTCCTCAATTGTATTTAGCCACCTCATACTTCATATGAGGACATATTATGTTGATTTCATCTTGTGTGACCCATGCCTTCCGAAAACCTTTCATAGGAGTATATTCCTTTCCTTTGATTGTGCTTCTCAAGATCAAGCAGTGATCCATGTTACCTGCAACCATACAACATGAATTTATGATATTGAATACAAGCATACGTACCTCATTTACCTTTAGGTCATCTAGGCTTCTTTAAGTAGCTTCCTTGATTGAAAAGAGCTTCAACCCCTTGATCTTCTGCATCTCTTATGTCATCATAACATCATCCCATGAATTCCACAAGTTGGAGTTCCTAATGAAATACTTGCTTCATCTCTATATTGTTGAACCTTTTGATGAAGGTTCCATCAGAGAATATTAAGGATCCAGCATATGTTACCTTTTGATTGATCAATGATGAGCCTTATCCTGGATGAATTCTTCCTTTTTCCCATAAGTGTTTACTTGAGCTTTCAATAAGGTTCTCAAGAGCTATATCCTTGACTATCATACATCCTTCATGTTTCCTAAGATGATGTCACGAGATCTTACTTCTAATGCTTTTCTTCTTCCTTAGACTTCCTTCTTTCAGCTTCCTCCACTTCTTAGGTGAAATGGATTTCTTCTCTATCTTACTTGTTATTGGCCTTCTTAAGCTCAGGATAATCTTTCCTACAATGCTCATAGCATTGATTCTTAGTTATGTTCTTCTTTCCTTTCGACAAATGTCTGAATAATTTTTTCCCTCAACTTGACTTCCTTTATCTTGCATAGAAACCACAAGTTGTTGAATGGGATAACCTTCTTATCCCCATAGACATTTGTTACCTTGTTCATCAATTAGTGCATTTAGAAAAATGAAGATTATCTCTCCTATATCTTGCAATTTGAGATCTTATGAAGATAACCTTTTATCCTTTGTTACTTTTAATTTGTGTAGATCATATTTAAGTGATATGGCCTTCTTTATCATATCTTCATATAATAGTTCTTCCAGCTTATCATACATATCTCTTTGATATCTCCAATCCTGCCATATAGGGATGAGGGGACCTTTGACTAATTTCATAAGAATCCATTAAGCCCTTTCATCCCTTTCCATGTATTCAGATAATGCTTGACCTTCATATGGTTTGGAGACTTTTCCATTGAAATGACTTCACTTTCTTCGAGGACTATGTTTATCCTCCTTTTCCATGCAAGGAAGTTTAATGATCCAACCAGCTTATAGGTCTCCTTGTAGAATGAAGTCATTTTACTAGATTATATTATAGAATAAAATATACTTACTTGGCAAGTGAATATGATATATTCAACTTGATCACTTTGATGGTGGTTGAAGAAGATGTATTAGTGCCCCTTTTGAATGATCTTCTTCTAAATGAAAATCCCTTCCTTTTAATAAAATGAGATTGATCCTTTTATGATGACAACGCCTTTAGATCTATCTCCCTTTGTTGATGGTGATTGATGAGGATTTCTTGATGCTTGCTCGGATGATATTCTTCAAGGATAAGGAGGGGATCCTTGCTTCAATGAGAGGGATCTTTCCTTATAGCCTTCTTTGGATAACTAGCCTTCAAGATATTTCGATCTTTTTGGAGGTGAATGAGTGTAGATCTAAAAATGTTTCATATTTCTCCAAGATGGTGTGATATTTTTCCTTGAAGTGCTTTTCTTGGATGTCTGTGCTTTGGGCTACCTTTCTTTGTAGATCTCTTGAAATTGATGAGGATCTTTGTGGTATTTTAATGATGACTTAGAGGATCCAAAAAATTTGTTGGTCTAGACTGCTTCTTCAATCTAGGGTTTGTTTCTTCAATGTAGATCTTGATTTTTTGCATTGATAACCTTCGACTTGCTTTAATGCCTTTCTTGAAAACTGGTCCTTGAGTGTCCCTTGATGAGATTCCATTCCTTGCCTTAGTCACCTTAGCTTCGATACCATGTTGAGAAATCTTGGGCATCATGAGTAGGTGATTTCTCTTAATTAGTAACTGCTTGTGAGTGTCTTTTAGTTCATTAGATTAATATCTTATTATTTCTTAATTTATTAGTGTTCTTCTTCATCAAAAAGATACCAATGAATGAACATAAATAGACAAGAAACACAGAATGTAGGCTATCAGCTAGGGCCAAAACCTCTCACTCTTTGAGAGGAAAACCCACAAAAATTCTTCTTATATAGGTTCCAATTGACGAATACCAAGACCAATACCCTTGACCTATTAGCCACTCCAAGACCAAGACACTAGTTCTCTTGACTGCCTTCTCTTCTTCTTGAATCATATTCCTCTTCGACCTTCTTAGCATCGATACATTTGTCACCACTGAGAACTTCTCACTTTCTTCATATCGAGGTCTCCTTTCTGTGATACCTCCTTGCTGTCATATTACTTCTGTGATGGCACCGACCTCTTTCCCTTGAGATAATATTGATATACTTCCTTTAAGGTAGCACCGAGACCTTAAACTAAGGTTCCATCGAATCACTATAATATGTTACTAAATTAAACTCCTTTATAACCATGAAAATGAACCGTGCTGCGCATCACTGTAGTCTCCTTTTCATTGTTCTTGGTTACCCAAATTCAGAGGGATCTGAATTCCCTTGACTGTAATGACATCTGAATTTCTTGATTGTAATTATCGACCCAAATTCAGATATCTGAACTACTTGTTGACTGTACTAGAGATCCGAACTTTATCTTTGTTTTTTCCATTCAAAAATATCAAAGGTATATGCGAATTTCTGACTGTATAAAGGTGAAGTGCCTTCATGCCTATATATAGTTTCTTTCCTATCAATAAATGTCGACATGAGTATTTTAATAGGTGTGTCTTCAAAATGTGAAGCCAACTTGAGTTTATACTTCATTTTAAGGCCGACATGAAGAAGAGGACTAGTGCTTATCATTGGAGGGCTTCTAGAAATTGACTCTTTGACTTTAATGACCAACCCTAAAGGCTCTTAATGGGAGCCACTAAAAATAAAATCTCTTGCTCATGAAATCCATGAAGCAAGCATTACAAGATAATTTTATTTTCTTCTTTCATCATTTTACAAAAGTCACAATTACATGTCATTATGAAGACTGGACCTAGTTACACTTTTCAACACATATGAGGAAATATTATGTTGATTTCATTTAGTGAATGTGTGACCCATGCATTCCTGCATTCCTTTGAAGGAGAAGATTCTTCATATAGATTATGCTCTCAAGGTAGATCATTTATCCATGTTACCTGCAACCTTATGACTTTACAATATAAAATATAAGCATACATGCCTCATTTTTCTTTATGTCATCCATACTTCCTTTAGTAGCTTCCTTGATTGAAAAGAGCTTCAATCCCTTGATTTTCTTCAACTCTTATGTCATTATACCATCTTCCCATGAATTCCACAAGTTTGGAATTCTTTATTAAACACTTTCTCCCTCTCTTGATCGGTGAACCTTTCAATGAAGATTTCATTAGAGAATCTTGAGGATCTAGAGTAGCCCCATCCATCAGATGTTTCCTTTTGAAAGATGTATTATGACCTTTTTCCTTCTCTTCCATAAGTTCCACCTATGTTATAAATGAGGTTTCCAAGAGATATATCCTTCCAAAGTTGATTTCCATGATTCGATCATATTTCATGCTTCTCTATGATGATGTCTCGAGCTCTTGTTTTTAATGCTTCTATGATGCCATGATGCATCATCATTTTCTTAGTAAATTATAATAGTCATATCTTTCAAAAAAAGACTTAGGAACTTGAAAATATCTTATGCGAGGAAGACTATCTCAGTAATAGAGATCTCTTACTTCCTCTTTCTTGGACTTCTTCTTTTCAACTTCCCCTGCTTCTTTGGTGATATGGGATTCTTCTCTTCCTATTTTCTTATTGTCCTTCTAGGTCTTAGGTAAATATCTTTTGTAGTGCCTATATTCTTGACACCCATAACATTGAATCTTAGTCATGTCCTTATTTTTCCAAGAACCAGACTTCCCAAATTTTCCTTTTCTTCTTGTCATTGTAGCATAAGCTTAATTTTGTTGACTTTCTCCCACAATAGATTTGGCCTTTAGTCTAGATTCTTCAATCTTTCACAGTGACCATAGATCATGGAATGGAGTAGCTTCTTTCTATTGAAGAATCTAGGTAAATTAGAGTTAATGGGATTCTTCTAGTCATGATAACTATTTGTGAGGTGTTTTTCAATTTTTCTTTTTATTCCAATATTCACTTATTACTATTAGAGTATGTATTTCTTACTTCATCAAACAGTTACCAAAATACAAGAGACAAGAACACAAGATGTTGGATTTCTACCAGGGCTAAAAACTCTTCCTCTTGGAGAGGAAAACCCGCACAAAATTCTTCTTATAGAGATTCCAATTGATGAATACGAAGACCATGACCCTTTACTTATCATGCCACTCCAATACCAAGACAACCATACTCTTCTATGTCATTGCTGAGATCATCATCACTGTTCCTTCATTATTGTTGCACTTTCACCAAGGTCTTTACCATACCACTGAGATCTCCATGAGGTCTGCTCCTAGACTCATTGAGATCATGTCTTTCTCACCATAGTTGTGCCTTCACTAAAATCATAATTGTATTCTTACTGAGGTTATCACCATGTAAATGAGGTATCTACCTTGTCTTCTTCATGACTTTGATAACATGTCTTCACCAATGCACCGAGATCTGCATCATGACATTATCTTCACTAGGATTATAACCGAGATCTTCATCTTCATTAGGATCATGATTGATATCATGATTATAGTGATGGACTATTACTATGACCCTGTAACTAGGCCGAGACAGCAGAGAGATATGTGAGGAATTTATTGTAACTATGACCGAGACTGCACCATTCGAAATCACAGAGTAATGTGAGATTTTGTCCTAAACCCATCCAAGATTTCAGAGACTTTTCTGAGATTATGTTCTTCATTTTTTCACTGACCCTATCTTGGTATATATAGTGGTTTTCCCTCCATATTTAGCTGATGTGTATTCATGAAGAGTTGTGTCTTTTCTATTGGGTAGACATGAGTGTATTTAATTCATTTTGTAGGCTGACATGATTTTGCTTCTTCATCGTTTAGCTTGTTGATGTCTTCAAGAGGATTGTGCTTGTCTTGGAGGATTGTGCTTGTATTGGAGGGTTGTTTATACTTTGTACACATTACACATGACATTGACTCTTTGACATCCTAAGGCTCTCAATGGGAGCCACTAAATAAATAGACCTCTTGTTCATGAAACCCATGCAACACGGAATAATAAATTCATTTTACAAAAATCATAATTACAATGTCATGAAAATCGAACCTATTTACACTTCCTTCAACACTCTCTCTTAACGAGGAAGGTATTCATGATGGTACTTGGTCATTCTCAATCTGAATAATTTCTCATAAGAAGAATCGAATTGGTAACCCATCTGTATAGCATCATAGTAACCAACATTGTTTCCACAGCAAGGCCATGACTGACAACTCTATCTCTCATCAAATTAGAGGATAATTTTGGAGAGACCAGTGACTATATACATCTTCATCATTGTCTCTCAAGGTACATACCCACCCAAGTGTTCATTGTGTTAGTGTCAGTGATTTTAGCATGTCACCAGTGATCAAATATGCTCTTATAAGGTGTTGTTAGGGTGTCAAGTCAAATTTTTGTCATTTCAGTGAATCTTCAAATAAAAATTTGGTCACTGGTTGTTGTGTCTAAATCACTACTTCTCCCTTCACTTACTCATGGTTTTCATCACTTATCATGGTCATTGTCTTCTTTGAGGTATCGTATCTTCATTTACGTGACTTGGGTCACGAAATGGTTAAATTCCTCATTTTAGGTCATGTTATAGGGTTTCACTCCATGTATCATCATGATACCATATGTCAAAACAAACACATGTCCATCATGTGATTCACTGGGCAAAGGGAGTTAACAGCTTACAGAAAGAAAAATAAAGGTAAAGGTAATGTTTTATTTCAAATAAGACAATGCACCAGTACACTACCTCGTCTCATCATTTCTCATAGGAACATGTTTTCTTCAAAATATTTGTCTGACCAAATGGAGATGAATTTTACAAAATTGAAAGAGTTTCTTGTTAATTATAGTCCAAGGAACAAAAAATTCCTTCATTTTATGCACAGGTATTACGATTTGAGAGAAATACCTAAAATACACATGCAACGGGAGAGTTATTACACTTCTAGAAAGCTTGACTTCAAAACTATTTTTCAGAGATTTGGAGCAAGTTTTGGTAGTCGTTAAGGACTCTATTGTGTAAAAGATGCCCTAAGCTTTCCAATGGTACCTTCAGATAGTGATTTGGATTAGTAGAAGGCATCTAAAAGTGCTCTGCAAGTTTGCATTGCGTTTTTGTCAAAGACACCCTGCGTTTTTGGAGTGACCTTGGGAAACTCAATTTTTCTCCCTATTGGAGTGTCCAAATTACATTCTTGAGGAGTCCATCTTGGAGCAGACGTCAAGAACTTTCCAATGGGACATCAAGTTCACAATTTGGATCAGTTAAACACCTCCAAAAGTGTTGAAAAGTGTGCAACAAGAAATGCTAAATTTAGGAAGTGCTAAAAATGGAACTGCTAAAAATAGCACTTCTAAAATAGTAGTTTGGCCAATGAGCATTTTGGCCACCTTGGGTGAGAGGTGAAATTTCTAAAAATAACATCTTCTAAAAAATAGCATTTCTAGGTCCCTTCCTATTTATAGCAGTCTGTGGTCTATCTATAGGAAGTAAATTTGAATTTGGTCTTACTAGCAGTTTGGAATATTAATTAATTAATTCTCCATGAGTTAATTAGTTAAGGAAAAGAAAACTTGAAGTCTTTGTGAGAACATGCAATTATTTCTCCACTAGTTGGGGAATGTGTCCTTGATTTTCTCCTCTGATTGAGGAATTAAGGATGAGTTCTATAATGGGAGGATCAGTTGACTTAGTTTAACTTAGTCAAGTCCAGTTAGATTAATTTAACAAGTTGTTAAATTAATGAGATATAGTTTGTTGATGCTCGCATGCATGTGACAACTATTATTTTTAGAAAACTGAGTATTCTCTCATGTATAACTGATGCATGGCAGTTCAGACAAAGACCCAATTGAGATCAGATGGTGGGATAGTGTTCTGTCAGTTGCTAGGATATTTCTAGTAAGTATTCCTTGCATGTAGGAGGAACTTGAGTCCTCAAGTATTTCGTAGTTGGACTTGAGGTTGATAGCAGGTATGATCATGCCAATTTACATGTGTTTTGTAATTGGACCCCAATAAAAACTGTGCAAGGAAATAGGAGCTTGAACCTGAGGTGCAACCTTTATATACAGGGCTAGGTAGTCCATGAGCTTCATCATCATAGTACAGAAAGAGCAGGATAGCTTTTGAGCTAATTCTTTTTGTATGTTGTTGAGGATTTCCACTTAATTGATAATACAGTGTTGGGGTTTTATGTTGGTGCTTTCCCTAGTGATATATTTTGTGTTATGTGTGATTGATTCCTTCTTATCAGTTATATGTGTTCACGCTTTATGTTTCTCATGGTTGATTAAGCTTCCGCAAAGTTTATGGTAGATGTAGATCTAGTATTATGCTTTAGTACATTGCATATATTAGTTTGATCTGCAGGTGAAATTTCTACATGATATCAGTGAGCTAGCTGATTTGTAGAGAAAATTCTACAAAAAGCAGGTTACAATTTTGCGTTGTGCTTCTGTGAACTGTGTTGCGCTTCTAGAGGTGGAACTGCACTTCCATGAATTGCATTGTGCTTCTGCTAACGGCATTGAACTTAGGACAAAGTGGACCAAAACTTGCCAAAATGCACCCAAAATTCAAATTAAAGCTTTCTTTCCTATTCTTTTTCTCTTCTAAGATGTTCTACAAGTAAGTATCGTCATCTAACTCACTTTATTCCTTTGGCAAAGCAAGTGCAAATGTGAGTTTTCTTCATATAGGGTTTATGTGAAATTTCATACTGCAAAGCTAGTGCAAATGATGGGTTTTGTTAGTTGTGACACTGAAAACTTTAAAATTTGGCATCTCATAACTATATAACTAGTAGGACTATTTTTTAAATTCTCTTACTCATCTCTCTATCTCTCATTTCACTTCATTCAAACTTCCTAAGTTTTCGACCACCCCTATCCATCTCCCAAAATTCCCCTATCATTGTCTCCCTTCCCTAACTCCCTCATTTCATCATTTCCTTCCTTGAGCAAGGAAATAGTAAGCTTAAGGCTAAACATCTAATCATGGAGAAAGAGAAATCTAAGGTGTCGCAGCAAGGAGGCAAAGGCAAAGCAGTGTTGGAGCCTAGTGAACATGAGGAAACTAAAAAAAAAAAGTTAGGAAAAAGAGGCCAAGGACCAAGGGACTCAAAAAGGCATTGAAGGAGGAGAAAGGACATAATCTACTAGATGAAGACCTAAACATGGAGGACAAAATTTCCTTGGAGATTAATGAGGATAAAGATTATTTGCTAAGCAAGGTTAATCACCACTTAGAATAGATTCTTAACAAAGCCAACAGGCATAATCATCTATTGAGGCACATGGCCCATCATTATCATACCAGAAACATGATTTGAAAAACAAGCTAAAGAAACCCGAAAGGACAAAAATGATAGGGATAACTTGGAGATTCTTGTTAAAGCATCCATGAGAGAATGACACACCTCATTTTACACTTCATGACCAATTTTGGAGTTTTCCTTAGAATTTTTGGTTTTTTGAGAAAATTGGTGCCAAATTTAGAAATTGGGCTAGTCACAGAAGCGCAACGCCTTGGAACTGCAATTTTTCCTTAGGGCTCCAAATGACAAGTGGCTTACATTTTTGGAAAGCTAATGACATCCTCTCAAAACCTATTTCATCAAATTTCTCATAAAGGGCTCAAATTTTGAGAAAAAGGAGAAAAAAGGGGTCAAAAATCATCATTCTGCCACTCTTTTTGACAGGCACTGTGCTTCTAGAGACACCTTGGGAGAATGCGTTTTTGAAAGCCTTCCTATGGGTAATTTTCAAAAATTCAAGGTGTTATGGAAACTAGACAGGCAATTATAGTTGACCATTCTCTCAAATCTCAATTTGGACTTCAATAAGGCACATAAAAATGGCCTCAAAGTTTGCAATGCGCTTCTGCAAATTTCTGAGTTTTTATTTAAAATTTCACTATGTAAATTCCTAGGTTTTTAGTTTGACTTCGTCAAAGTTAAACTCATGATGTAACTTCAGTATTTTGAGGTTTAGATGATGTAATAATGAATAAATAGATATGATAGGTTGTTTTTATGGTTAATTAGGCCTCATAAAGGAAGGAAAACTCAAAACAAAGTCTAAGAGAAGAGTTTGTTTTTTACCTTCTCACTCTCACCTGTTGGTCGAGAGAATCTTGGAAACACTTCCACCACCTATGAATTCAACTCCTGAAGGTGGGGAAGTCGTTTTATTGATTATATGTATCATTTCTCATTCATAGAGTGGGGTTGTACTTTTTTGGAGAAGCTTGTACCTTATGTTCTCTTACTGTTAATACAGGAGCAGTTGCAGCTATATTTTAGAAATTCTTGTTCAATGAGTCTATGGTGTTGTTTTCTTTTCCTATCATTTTCTAAAGGATAAATCATCTCTCTTTTCATGATTTATCTTCTTCCTATGAATTTCCTTGCATTTATATAGATATAAATCTTAGATTTAAGCTTTGTTTATGTGGAAATCATGCTTGTGTCTCTTTTCTTCTAAAACTAATGAATTCATGATTTTACATGCTCATTATGTTCTCTTAAACTCTCAGACCTATATTACATTGACAACACTTTAAATTCACTATAACACACTGATATCTAGCTCCTTTTTATACTTGTCACTACATACTTGAAGCCTTGACCTAATTACCTGCTCTAATCCCTAGTCCAGCAAACCAAAAACCCTAAATTCACAAATACTCAAAAAAGACTTGTACATCTAGCCTAAAACCTAATTCTTTTCAATTATTCATTAACAAATCCTTAGAGAGATCCCTCTCTAGTTCAGTAGGGCTAGCTACTGAATTGAAAGTGGTTCGAGGTTACCTCTTTCGATCTCCTCCTTAGCCTTGGGACATTGTAGAGGATAACATACTGAGTATGACCTTCTAGGAATATTCATATCTTGGGTTCCCATCACTCAAAGAATATCATTCCTCTTGCCTACTCTTATCTTGGATGCCCTACACATCCTCAAAGAGCATCAGATGCCAGATGATTACCCAATCCTTCCATTCTTTCTTCCCAGGTAAAGGCAAGAATGTTGTGTTTATCTCCCTCTCAATTAGGGAGGATACATCCATCATGTTGTTGGCATTATGATACAAGTGTTGTCCTTGATGGCAACTCACTCAGAGGTTGATACAGGTAATGGAAACTTAATCAGAGGACAGATCTTAGTACAGCAGGTCAAGAGAGAGATATACACAGGTTCATTGTGACAAAGCCACGTATACACGTGGGTTAGACGTTCCGAAGACGCGTATGCATATACACACACTTTCACGCAAGGAAAAGCGCGTACATGTGGGAGAACTTATGTTTTGGTCCGTGGTATTTAGTCCTCGGTATTTGAACCTATGGTTGTGGACCATGGTATCTCGTCAGAAGTGTTGATCCCAAGTATTGGGTCCATGGTATTGTTTCTACATGGTTTTGGACCATGGTATTGAGAGAAGCCTAACCTATATAAGGAGAATATCATTAGGCAAAGGGGAGCAAGGAATGGATGTCTGACGAAGTGGGAAGATCTAGTATTGCTGGTTATGGGTTTGTGATGCTTGGCTCAAGTTGGATATGACAGCGAAGGTATAAGTAATTATCTTTAGATCTGTACGCGGGTTGTCTCTGGTGAAAGCGCGTATACACGCAGTTTTTATATAGTCAAGTAGCGTATGCATTATGAGATTTGGTGTTTCAGGTTGCTGTTGATTCTAGTGGTTGTTGCAGAGTTCTGGGCTCTGGTTTTCGTTCTGTGTTTTTGATGACAGGGTTTCAGTGATTCAGTATTGGGTGATTTAGAGATTTATGATGCAAGTATAAGTTGATGATTGTATTGCAGCAGTGATTGTCTTGTACTTATGGATCCAGTCTGAAAATGTATGAAACGTGGTCCCTGGAAGAAAAGAAGGTTGTAGCCTTCTGTAGGTCAGCACCTACGTACTAGTATCTTGGCTAGTACAAGAGCTAAGGGGGTTGTAGCTCCCTTCCAGAAGAAGCTGGAAAATGAGAGAGGGTTGTAGCCCTCTGCAGGTTGCAGCCTACCTGCTAGTAAAGGACTGCACCAGTACATTGTAAAAGAAGTTTCTTATTAAAGGAAGAAAGAGATGAATTGCAGCAGGTGGTTTTCACCCACATTGGGTTTCCACCTTATATCATGGTGTTCATGTTTGCTTCTTATGTGTGATGATCTGTTCTATTTTACTACACCTGTTTACTATTAATATGGTTAATAATGTTCTGATGCATTTACTGAAGATAAGCTAACCGAATCATAAGATTATTGTATGTATGCTAGTTACAGGCTGCATAGTCGCGTATATGGAGATCAGAAGAAAAGGCAGTAGAACAGACTCAGGAAATGGTTCGGTCATGATATGTAATGGTTGGCATAGGCTCAGGGGGAGCATATACTTCAAATAATGCATTGTTGGCATTATGGTTAGAATTTTTTGATGAAGTTTAATGATACATCTTGTTGTTTGATCAAAGGAATGGTATTGTAGGTTTGGATGCTGATGCTTATGGTGCAGATCATATATGATGTATGATAGGTGGCTAATGACTATCATGGTCTTGAATGGATTTTTGGTCTTAAAACTTGCATCTACTCAGGGGGGAGCATGGATGGATTGATACAACTTGGCATATACAAAGGGGAGCCCAATCAGAGATTTCAACAGGTACTCAGGGGGAGTATGAACAGCGGAGGGAAAGAACTTCTTGGTCTGCCCTTTGCCCTTGATGTCAAAGGGGGAGAGTGACTTGGTGTGGTGGTTACCATCAAGTCCAAAGGGGGATATTGTTGGCATTATGATACAAGTGTTGTCCTTGATGGCAACTCACTCAAAGGTTGATACAGGTAATGGCAACTTAATCAGAGGACAGATCTTAGTACAACATGTCAAGAGAGAGATATACGCAAGTTCATTGTGACAAAGCCGCGTATACACACGGGTTAGACGTTCCGAAGACACGTATGCATATACACGCACTTTCATGCAAGGAAAATCACATACATGTGGGAGAACTTATGTTTTGGTCTGTGGTATTTAGTCCTCGGTATTTGAACCTATGGTTGTAGTGTTGATCCAAAGTATTGGGTCCATGGTATTGTTTCTACATGGTTTTGGACATGGTATTGAGAGAAGCCTAACCTATATAAGGAGAAGATCATTAGGCAAAGGGGAGCAAGGAATGGATGTCTGATGAAGTGGGAAGATCTAGTATTGCTGGTTATGGGTTTGTGATGCTTGGCTCGGGTTGGATATGACAGTGAAGGTATAATTAATTATCTTTAGATCTGTATGCGAGTTGTCTCTGGTGAAAGCACATATACACGCGGTTTTTATATAGTCAAGTAACATATGCATTATGAGATTTGGTGTTTCAGGTTGCTATTGATTCTAGTGGTTGTTGCAAAGTTCTGGGCTCTGGTTTGCGTTCTGTGTTTTTGATGACAGGGTTTCAGTGATTCAGTATTGGGTGATTTAGAGATTTATGATGCAAGTATAAGTTGATGATTGTATTGAAGCAGTGATTGTCTTGTACTTATGGATCCAGTCTGAAAATGTATGAAATGTGGTCCCTAGAAGAAAAGAAGGTTGTAGCCTTCTGTAGGTCAGCACCTACGTACTAGTATCTTAGCTAGTACAAGAGCTAAGGGGTTGTAGCTCCCTTCCAGAAGAAGCTGGAAAACGAGAGAGGGTTGTAGCCCTCTGCAGGTTGCAGCTTGCATGCTGGTAAAGGACTACACCAATACATTGTAAAAAAAGTTTCTTATTAAAGGAAGAAAGAGACGAATTGCAGCAGGTGGTTTTCACCCACATTGGGTTTCCACCTTATATCATGGTGTTCATGTGTGCTTCTTATGTGTGATGATCTGTTTTGTTTTACTGCACCTGTTTACTGTTAATATGGTTAATAATGTTCTGATGCATTTATTGAAGATAATCTAATTGAATCATAAGATTATTGTATGTACGCTAGTTGCATTTAACACAGTCGCGTATATATGCGGATATACTGAACTGAAGCCGTGTATATGAATCTGAGTATTAAAAATGAAAAGTATCTGATTTGATAATACTGATTCACCCCCCCTCTCAGTATTATTTCCAACACATGTGTCTACATTTCAATTCATGTCCTTCACTAAGGTTGCATGACACATGAAATAGAAAAACAAAACTTGTCACTCCTTTTGAATCTGGGGTAATCCAATCCAATCTCCCTCTTGATCAGGGACTTTTCAGAGCTCCCTCTTGACAAGGGACTCTCCTTTTCATCAACAGCTTCTTCTTCGTGGGTCCTTCAACTGCTTAATCAACTTCTTTCCTTGATGCCATGAAATTCAGTTGAGCTTCTTCTTTGTATGGCATCAACCATCGATCAGTTTCCTTCTCATTTCGTTATGTCATTCCTTTCTTCATGGAAAGCGGATTTCTTGGTACATATCTGGACTCTTCGTCATATAGCTAGTTCTTTCCCATCATGCTTATTTCAAGAATTTTCATCCACCACATGAATGCCAGTTGTACTTGTACTTACAACTCTTGTTCCAGTAGCCTTGTATGCACTCATCCAAATATTATTCAGGAAAAAAAAAATAACATTAAATCAAATTGTACCTTACTAGATGGCTCTTCATCATGACATCTTCCTGTATGTATCGACATCCTTCATTCATGTTGACACATCTCCCAAAGATATCCATTGTCAAGGGTCTTCATATTTTCAGACTCTTATCAGAGTCTTCATATCCTTCCGAGAGATTTCCTAGTCAAGTTTTCTTGGTCTTTTGGATGTTGATCACCTTCATCATGGTTCCATATCTCATGATATCTTCCTTCCTCACACATTCCATTTCCAGGAGCTTTCAATCAAAGTTTCTTAATTGTATTCAACCTCCTCATATTTCATACGAGGTTATATTATGTTGATTTCATCGTAGTGTGACTTATGCCTTCTTGCATATTTTTAAAGGAGGAGATCATTTTTCCCTTGATCATGCTTCTAAAGATAGAAGTATTGATCCATGTTACCTACAACCATACAACATGACATTATAATATTAAACACAAGCATACATACCTCATTTTACCTTTAGGTCATCTAGGCTTCTTCCAACAGGTTCCTTGATTGAAAAGATCGCCAATCCCTTGATCTGCTTCATCATACCATAATCCCATGAATTCCATAGGTTGGAGTTCCTGATGAAACAATTGCTTCCTCTATATATTAGTGAACCCTCCAATGAGGATTCCATCAAAGAATCTTGAGGATCTTGCATATCCCCATATGGAAAAATTTTCCTTTTTGTATGATGACCCTTGTCTTGGATGACTTCTTCCTTTCCTGCAATGTCCAATGAGGTTCCCAATGTTGGGTTGTGTTATATTCTTTCCACGACTAACCCACATATTGAACCGGGGGGGTTAGAGGGGGGGTGGAGCCCCCCCTTCGTTGCGCCGATTGCGCAACGGGGGGGGTCACAGGGGGGGCGGCAGCCCCCCCTATCCGAAGGATTTGAGGGGGGCGGGTAGCCCCCCTCTACGGGGTCCGGGGCAGGGCCCCGAGAAAATTTTTTTGGGACCCTATATTAGGTTGGGCGAACCTACCTATGGTTTTTCGATCCATGGTTTTGGACGCGATGGTTTTCGGTCCATGGTATTGGATGCTTTGGCATGTATAAATATGTATTGTAACATTGAAAGGAATATAATGAAAAAAATCAAGCTGGTAGTCCCGGTTTTGGGATCCAGGGAAAATCTCTGTGTATATGTGTTTTATGTGTTATGCTCTCGCATTGTTTATTTTTCTGTGATTTAGAATTCGTACGTAGGTAATTTCTGTACGGGGTTAAAACCTACATTTGGTATCAGCGCTGTTTTGGCTTCAAGGGGACGCCTTTGTTGCTAAGGGGTTTCGCTCGGGCCTGTGGTAGACCCTGTTCAGTGGGAGATCTGTGAGATCGATTCTGGTGGTGAAAGAAGATGGAGAGCAGCAGAAAGATAGAGATCGAGAAGTTCAATGGTCAGAGTTTTGAGTTGTGGAAACTCAAGATGGAGGATTTGTTGGTGGATAAAGATCAGTGGATCGAGGTAGACCCAGGTACTAAACCAACGGGAGTGACCGATGAAGAATGGAAGAAGTTGGATCGGAAGGCAAAGAGCACAATACGATTGTGTGTCTCAGATTCAGTATTGCTGAATGTATCAGGGGAAGCTACGGCGAAGGCTTTGTGGGACAAGTTAGGCACTTTGTACCAATCTAAGTCTCCGGTGAATAAACTGTTCCTGCGGAAAAAGCTGTATTACCTGAGGATGAAAGATGGAGACTCGGTGACAGAGCATCTGAACGCATTTAATACTGTGGTAATTCAGTTAGCATCTGTTGATATTAAAATTTCAGATGAAGATAAGTGCATCAATTTGTTTTGTTCTCTACCAAATTCGTGGGATAGTCTGGTTATTGCAATAGGTAGCAATGCAACTGCTTTGCAGTTTGATGAAATAGTCTCAACCTTGTTGATGGAGGAGATGAGACGAAAAAATATGGAGAGCCAAAATGGTTATGCCTTCTCTGTACGAGGACGGTCCCAGAATAGAAACAAAAATAAGTCATCGAGTGGGAGATCTAAATCTCCAGGAAAACCTGTAAAGGTGGTGTGCTGGAAATGCGGAAAGGAAGGGCACTTCAAAAGGGACTGTAAATCTAAAGCTCCTGATAAAGGAAAGGGATCTGATGATGATCCTTCTGCAAAGGTGAAAACCACCTCAGATGAAGGTGGGGATGTGTACTTGGCTTCTTCAAGTACACATGTAGATCATGAGGCATGGTTGATTGACTCAGGTGCATCCTTTCACTTCACTACCCATAGAGAGTGGTTCAGCGAGTATGAGAAATACGATGGTGGTGATGTCTTCTTAGGAGATGATAGGAAGGCTAGAATCATTGGTCACAGAAAACTAAAGTTGAAGTTGCAAGGTGGAAGGGTTAGAACACTTCCAGGTGTTCTGCATATTCCTGCATTGGCCAGAAATCTGATTTCTCTAAGCAAGTTGGATGATGCAGGTGTAAAAATAGTGTTCGAGAAGGATACCTGCAAGATGGTTCAGCGAGCACTGGTATTGATGCGGGGAGTTCGGACTGGAACTCTGTACAAGCTGCAAGGTAGCACTGTTGTTGATGGGTACAACAGTTTTGTGGTTCCTGAAAGTGGAGCTGAAAATCTAGTGGTCTCTGGAGAGAAGACCATGTTGTGGCATGAAAGGCTTGGACATATTGGAGAGAAGGGCCTTTGAATACTTCATGGTAAAGGTATGGTAGAAGGTATGAGTAATAGCTCTCTGGATTTTGATTTCTGTGAAAATTTTGTATGTGGGAAGCAGAATTGAGTGAGTTTCCCCTCTGGTGCTAAGAGGGTGAAACAGATATTAGAGCTTGTGCACAGTGATGTGTTTGGACCTGTGAAAGTTCCATCACTGGGTAAGTCTGTGTACTATGTATCATTTATAGATGACTTCTCAAGGAATACATGGATATATCTCCTTAAGAAGAAATATGAAGTCTTTGACAGGTTTAAAGAATTTAAGGCTCTGGTGGAAAATCAGATAGAGAAGAAAATAAAGGTGCTGAGGACAGATAATGGTGGAGAGTTTTGCAACAAGGAATTTGAAGAATTCTGTAAGAAGTTTGGTATAGCACGGCATAAGACTACTCTATATACACCTCAGCAAAATGGAGTCGCAAAAAGAATGAACAAGACGTTGATGGAAAGGGCAAGAAGCATGCTCAGTGGTGCCGGGTTAGGACAGGAATTCTAGGCAGAGGCGGTGGATACTGCATGTTACTTGGTCAACAGGTCACCTTCATCGGTCTTGGAGGATAAGACTCCACAAGAAGTATGGACTGGTAAGAAACCCTCTCTTTCACATTTGAGGGTATTTGGATGTGATGCATATGTACATGTTCCAAAGGAGAAACGAACCAAGTTCGATAGTAAATCTAAAAAGTGCATCTTTATTGGGTATAAGGATGGTTTAAAAGTTAGAGAAAGATTTCGGTGAAAATCACATGGAATCTCATTTGTCGATGCGTTTCAAACCAACCAGTGTGGTTCATCGTCAGGACAAGTTGAAGAAACAGATCCAGCTTAGCATGTTAAATAGACCGAGCAGAGCCTCCAACGGCTAGTTTGACCAACCGTAAATATTGACTAATGGACCGGGATCAAAACATTTTTAATAAAAAAAAAAAGGAGATAAGTTATATAGGAGACCAATAAATCATTTAAATTAGTGATAATAGTTTATTAATAAATAGTTAAAAATTATAGGTTAATTATTTTTAAAAGGAAAATTAGTTGCAAAGGACCGCTTCATAGAAGCGGTCCTTTGCAACTAATTTTCCTTTTAAAAATAATTAACCTATAATTTTTAACTATTTATTAATAAACTATTATCACTAATTTAAATGATTTATTTGTCTCCTATATAACTTATCTCCTTTTTTTTATATTAAAAATGTTTTGATCCCGGTCCATTAGTCAATATTTACGGTTGGTCAAACTAGCCATTGGAGGCTCTGCTTGGTCTATTTAACATGCTAAGCTGGATCTGTTTCTTCAACTTGTCCTGACGATGAACCACACTGGTTGGTTCGAAACGCATCGACAAATGAGATTCCATGTGATTTTCACCGAAATCTTTCTCTAACTTGATATGGATCACATAAGCCTAAACTCGATGGTTTAAAAGGTTATAAGCTTTGGAACCCAGTCACACGAAAGGTTGTGTACAGCCGAGATGTGGTGTTCAGAGAGGTAAAAGATGTTATTAAACATGAAGTCCAACCAAAGGAACCTGAGAAGATAGAGTTTGAGCTAAAGGAGGAAGAATCAGACTCTGCAGCAGAGGAGGAATCAGAAGATGAAGAGCCACAAACTCCGGCTGTGAGAAGATCAGTTCGAGAAAGAAGGCAGCCAGAAAGGTATAGTCCTTCTGCTTTCTATTCAAATTTTTCTTTGTCTATTACTGATGATGATCCCAGAACTGTGAAGGAAGCAGTAGATTCAAAGGATGGAAAACTCTGGAAAGAGGCCATGGTTGATGAAATGGCATCTTTACACAAAAATGAGGCTTGGGATCTGGTGGATTTGCCAATTGGAAGGAAACCCATTGGCAGCAAATGGGTGTTCAAAAAGAAGAAAAATGCAGAAGGGAAGGTGGAGAAATACAAAGCTCGGTTGGTAGCAAAAGGATATTCCCAAGTGCCGGGAATTGATTTTGGTGATATTTTTTCTCCTGTTGCCAAGGTAACTTCTATTAGATTACTTTTATCTGTTGCTGCTGCTTTTGACTTTGAGGTAGAACAGATGGATGTGAAGACAACATTTCTTCACGGGGATTTGGAAGAGGAAATCTACATGAAGAAAACTGAAGGCTTTGCGGTGAAGGGTAAGAAAGAACTGGTATGCAAGTTAAAGAAGTCTCTGTATGGGTTAAAACAGTCACCAAGGATGTGGTATCAGAAATTTGATACATTTATACGGGGACTTGACTTCACCAGAAGCAAAGCATATCACTGTGTGTATTTTAAATTGATTGGTGACCGTGTTATTTATCTGGTCTTGTATGTGGATGATATGTTGCTAGTTGGAAATGACAAAGAAATTATCCAGGATTTGAAGACCCAATTGTCCTCCAAATTCGACATGAAAGATCTTGGTGCTGCAAACTATATTTTGGGCATGGAAATTAAAAGATATCGGGCAAAGAGGAAGCTCTGGTTAAACCAGAGGAAGTATGTCGAGACAATACTGCAGAGGTTTAATATGCAGGATAGTAAACCGGTGAAGGTTCCTATTCCTGTAGGTGGGAGGTTATCTGCTGAACAGTGTCCTAAGACACAAGAAGAGGAAGAGGACATGTCCCGTGTTCCATATGCGAGTGCAGTCGGTAGCCTGATGTATGCAATGGTCTGTACTAGACCAGACATTGCACATGTAGTGGGAGTATTGAGCAGGTTTATGTCAAAACCAGGGAAGGAGCACTGGACAGCAGTGAAGCGGGTTTTCAGGTATTTACGTGGCACTAGTAATTATGGTTTGTGCTACCAAGGAAGACCAGATTGGACAGAGTGTTGGATATTCGTGGCTTTGTTGATGCAGACTGGGCTGGAGATCTAGGTCAGAGAAGATCTACAAGTGGGTATGTGTTTAACCTATTTGGAGGTGCAGTCAGTTGGATGAGTAAGAAACAATCTGGAGTGGCACTATCAACTACAGAGGCAGAATACATGGCAGCCACTCATGCAAGCAAGGAAGCAGTTTGGTTGCAGAGATTGTGTTCAAGTATGGGGTTAGTACAGGGAGCTATAAGAATAGACTGTGACAGCCAAAGTGCAATTTTCTTGGCAAAGAACCCTGCTTATCATTCAAAGACAAAGCACATTGATGTTCAGTATCACTTTGTGAGGGATATGATAGAAGACAAAAAGGTGTTGCTGGTAAAGGTGGACACTTTGAAGAATACTGCAGATGCATTGACAAAATTTGTGAGCTCTGAGAAGTTCTCTTGGTGTAGAGAAACAATGGGCATTTCAGGGCTGGAAAAATGACTAAGCTCTCCTATGGCCCCGTGTGGAAAGAAAACAACAAGTGGGAGATTGTTGGGTTGTGTTATATTCTTTCCACGATTAACCCACATAGTGAACTGGGGGGTTAGAGGGGGGGCAGAGCCCCCCCTTCGTTGCGTCGATTGTGCATCGGGGGGGTCACAGGGGGGGCGGCAGCCCCCTTGTCCGGGAGGTTTGAGGGGAGCACGTAGTCCCCCTCTATGGGGTCCGGGGCAGCGCCCCGGGAAAAATATTTTGGGACCCTATATTAGGTTGGGCGAACCTACCTATGGTTTTTCGGTCCATGGTTTTGGACGCGATGGTTTTCGGTCCATGGTATTGGATGCTTCGGCATGTATAAATATGTATTGTAACATTGAAAGGAATATAATGAAAAAAATCAAGCTGGTAGTCTCGGTTTTGGGATCCAGGGAAAATCTCTATGTATATGTGTTTTATGTGTTATGCTCTCGCATTGTTTATTTTTCCGTGATTTAGAATTCTTATGTAGGTAATTTCTGTACGGGGTTAAAACCTACACCCAAGAGCTATATCCTACATGTTTGTCTACCATGGTTTTTGTCCTTCATGATTCCCATGGTGATGTCATGAGCGCTTGTTTCTAATGCTTCCATGATTCCATGAAGCATATTATTATCATTATCATATCTTATAACACAAGATTTAGGAGCTTATGATAAGATCCTTTTATGAGGGATACTATCTTACTCATAGGAGGTATTTGTTACTTCCTCTTTCCTTGGCCCTTTTCTTCAACTTCCTCCATCTTTCGGTGAAATGAGATTACAAAATATTTATATAACACTGAATCTTAGCTATACTTATTATGTCTTGCTTGAGGGCCAATCTTGCCTTTCCTTTCTGCACTTGGTTGAGTTCTTTTAACCTTCAATATTTTTTCCATCAACTTGTCTTTCTTTATCTACTATAGATACCACAAGTTGTTGAATGAGGTAACCTTCTTGTTCATGGACATTTGTTAGCTTTCCTATCAGATAGAATGATGATGATTATCTTCCTTCCTAGATCTTGTAGATGGGATCTTATGAAGATATCCTACATCCCTTGATACCCTTTTACTTCCATGAAGATCATATTCCATGTGACCTTCTTCATTTCACCTTCTGAGAGTGAGTTTTTCTTTAATTTCTCCAATATTTCTATATGAGGGGATTTTTCATAAGTATCCCTTTCCATGAATTCAGAGGAGACCTTTTGATGAATTTAGCTACTTAGAGGACTATGTCTATCCTCCTTCTTCATGCAAGGAATATTTATTACACATCCAACCTATAGATGTCCTTGCAATCATGAAGTCATTTAACCAAATTTATAAATTGAAAAGACACTTACTTGTCATGTTGAAGATGATGTATGAGGGATTCTTCTTGGATGATCTTCTTTCAGATGAGAAAGCCTTTCCTTAATAGAAGAGGTTTCTACTTTTGATGAGTATGATTCAGATGATCTTCTTCTAGGTCAAGGAGATGATCCTTTGAAGATGTCCATGCCTTATTTCCTTCAATATGATTTACCTTCTTTTGTAGTGTAGATCAGGACTACTTCTAGGACTTCAACATTCTCCAAGATGATGTAATCTTATTTTTTGAGGTCTTTGAGCTTCCTTAATTTTTGGACAATTTTATGAGGGCCTTTGTGGCCTTTTGATGATGACTTTGAACATAAAATCTCTTGTTGTTGTAGACTGTCTCCTTGATTGCATAGGCAAAAACCCTTGCTGATGTAGATTGTTGTTGTAGTCTGATCCTTCAATTTTGTTAGAGCCCTTCAACTTGCTTTGATGCCCTTCTTTAAAACTAATCCTTGTATGCCTCTTTTTTATGCCCTTCCTTTGACTTCAGAACCTTAGCTCCAATACCATGTTGAAGATTCTAGAGAAATTAGAGTTAATGAGATTCTTCTAGTCATGATAACTATTTGTGAAGCGTTTTTCAATTTTTCTTCTTATTCCAATCTTCACTATTATTCTTAGATTGTGTATTTATTACTTCATCAAATAGTTACCAAAATACAAGAGACAAGAACACAATTTGTTGGCTTTCTTTTGGGGCCAAAACCTCTCCCTCTTGGAGAGGAAAACCCGCACAAAATTCTTCTTATAGAGATTCCAATTGATGAATACCAATACCATGACCCTTGACCTATCATTCCAATCCAAGACCAAGACAAAAATCCTCTTCTCTATCACTGTTGAGATCATCATCATTGTTGCTTCATCATTGCTACACTTTCACTGAGGTCTTCACCATACCAATGAGATCCCCATGAGGTTTGCTTCTATACTCACCAAGATCATGATTGTCTCACCATATTTGTGCCTTCTCCAAAATCATAATTGCATTCTTATTGAGGTTACCACCATGTCAACGAGGTCTCTACCTTCTCTTTGTCGTGACTTTGATAACATGTATTCATAAATGCATCGAGATCTGCATCATGACCTAATCTTCACTAGGATTATAACTGAGATATTCATCTTCATTAGGATCATGATTGATATCATGATTACAATGATGGATGTGTCTATAATATATACTTCATCGAGATCCTTCCTTATGAATGCCGAGACTATTATTGTGATCCTATAACTAGGTCGAGACAACAGAGAGATATGTGAGGACTTTACCTTAACAATCACCAAGATTGCACCATCCGAAATCATAGAGTAATCTGAGATTATGTCTTGCACCCATCCAAGATTTCAGAGACTTGTCTGAGATTTTGTTCTTCATTTTTTCGCTAACCCTAGCTGGGTATATATAGTGGTTTTCCCTCCATATTTAGCTGACATGTATTCATGAAGATTTGTTTTTTTCCCATTGAGCTAACATGAGTGTATTTAATTCATTTTGAAGGTTGACATGACTATGTTTCTTCATCATTTAGCTTGTTGATTTCTTCAAGAGGATTGTGCTTGTCTTGGAGGATTTTGCTTGTCCTGGAGGGTTGTTTAGACTTTGTACACATTACACATGACATTTATTCTTTGACATCCTAAGGATCTCAATGGGAGACACTAAATAAATAGACCTATTGCTCATGAAATCCATGCAACAAGGAATAATAAATTCATTTTACAAAAATCATAATTACAATGTCATGAAGACCGAAGCTAGTTACACTTTCTTCAACACTTTCTTCCCATAAATACTTGAAGTAAATTTACCCCACTCCTCTGGTAGTGTATTTAATACAACTGTAGCCATTTCTCTATCATACATGAATTCTCTCAGATCTTGTAGTTGATCCTTTATTTCATATATACTCATAAAGTATGAGGCTATTCCATGTTCCCTTGACATATTCACCTTGTAGAGTTTTTGTCTTAATGAGATGACTTCTCCAATAGTGCTTACAGAATACAACTCTACCAGTTTGTCATAGATTTATTTTGAAGTTTCGAGATTAGATACATATGGGATGAGGGGATCCTTGATGGATTCTATGAGAATGATTTGAGCCCTAACTTCCCCTTTCATATACTTTGCAAGATCTTGTGCATATTACTCTCCTAGTATAGTGATAGATCCTTTGACATGTTCCATAACCTCATGTTCAATGAGATTTAGATTTGTCCTTTTCTTCCATGCAAGATAGTTTGAAGCCCCAACCAATTTGTTTCTTTCCTTGCAAAAATATATTTTGACAAATTCATGTGGACATAAATACACTTACTTGATAGGATGCCCCTTATCCTTGTTGATTCCTTTATGTTGATGATGATATAGGGAATAGAAAACTTCTCCTTTGATGAAGATAGTTTTCTTCAATAATGATTCTTGATCTCACAGAGAGGGATACCATTTGTTATGGTGAATTCTTGTTGATGAAGATCAATTATGACTTCTTGATGAGGTCTTCAATGGTAGGAAGCTTGTTTCAACTAGAGGAAGATCACCTTATATTCTTGATGAAAACTTCTTTTGATATAGCATCCTTTGATGAATGGTCTTCAAAAAACTTTAACTTGATTCGTGGATCTCTTCAAATTGAGTAGATGTAGGGTTTTGGCCTTCTTTTCTTGATGATGATCCCAATACTTCTTTGTAGACTTCTTTGATCTAGGGTTATGATGCTTCTTTTGACTTCAAGATGATCTTCACTTTGATTCCTTCCTTGAGATTTGATCCTTGAGTGTCCCTTGATAAGATGCCCTTCCTTGACTTAGTCACCTTAGTTATGATACCATGTTGAGAAATATAGGGCACTGAAATTAGGTGATTTATCTTCTATTAGTAACTGCTTGTGAATGATTTGTAATTTAGATTAATATCTTCTTTTACTTATATTATTATAGTTTTATTCTTCATCAAATAACTACCAATGCATAAACCATAAAGAGACAAGAGACACATAATATAGGATATCATCCAGGGCCAAAACCACTCCCACTTGAGAGGAAAACCTAAAAAAATTATTCTGATTATAGATACTCCAATTGACGAATACCAAGACCAAGAACCTTGACCTATTTTCCTCTCCAAGACCAAGACACAAGTTCCCTTACACTACTTTTATTTTGTTCTCAAGTCAACACTAGTCAAGCTTCTACTCCTTCCTCCTTCTTGGCTACCCTTCAACTTTGGCTTCCTTCTACTTCAGACCAGCACTTTATTTTGGCCCTATTCAAGAAACCCTAGCACATTTTTTGATCTTCAATCTTCTTTACTTCGGGTGGAGACTTTCCTTCATCAATTTGGCTTGAGGATACACTTGATCTTTTCCCAAATATGCCTTCTTATGATAACTGAAATACTTCGGCCCTGTCTGCAATAGGTGACAACAGATCTTTGCATGTGTGGACTATATTTTATCCCAAAACAAATCTAATAAATACTTTGCTCTTCCTTCTGTCTTCATGTTGGCTATGAGGTTGTCTACTTTTACATTTTCACACTTCCTTACACTTCAGAAATTGACCAGAAATATTTATTTTGAAATGAGGCCGAGTGTCCTATTTATAGTTGTTTTCCATGATAATAAGCCAACTTGACATGAAAATGAGTCGATGTGTCCTTTGGTGAAGATATTATTATTCTTCTTGAAGCCGACTTGAAGTAGGGGTTGTGTGCTTGTCTTTGAGGGATTTCATACTTATTTATTGACTCATACAAAATGTAATATGCCCAAGAAGGGTCCTTCATACATGACATTGACTCAATTTGACTTTTATGACTAGATGACAAAACCTAAAGTCTTACAATGGGAGTCATTACAAAAAATAAAATTCCTTTTTCATGAAACCCATGAGACAAGCATTACAATAATAATTTTATTTTTCTTCTTTTCATCAATTTCATAAAATCAAAATTACATATGTCATTATGAAAACCGGACCAAGTTACACTTTTCAACAAAATCCACTCAAGAGAAGTATAATCCCATTATTGTTTGAAGACTCCCAACAACATAAAGTTCACTCTAAGGTTGAACCTATTGCGCTATTAAAAAACTCACCATTTATTAATGGTAATAGTTAATATTACATTAATAAATGGGGACCCTTTAAAAATCCATCCAAAAAATAAACTTAGCATTTAGGCATTTCTTTTATTTTTGGAATAAAGAAAGATATCAATCAAACCCCCCTTTTTTTCAAAATAACTACTAAATGCTTTCCTTCCCACATACATCATGATTAATCATCTTCAAAAGACCTTGCTAACCCACCAAATCTAGTAAAAAATGATTAAAATAAGACTCTATGCTTTATACCTCGAAACTATCATATTTTTTACATAAACTAGGTCCTTACGCTTTTCTCTTCAAAGCCAAGTCTCGCATCACAAAACAAGCGAGATGTGAAATTGCGATGGCGTCATGACCTTTATCATATCGCATTTCCAGCGTTCAAAAGAACACCGCAAACCTACCATTAGTCAATATTGTGAAACGCGATCAAGACCTGGACCCACTCCTTAACTATATCATGAACAAATGCTTAGGCCTACCACTCATTAAAAAAGGTCTTTACATAGAAAAACCTGACAAGCAGCTAAGTTTTGAAATAATAAACGAGTGGCTCGCATCTTGCAGCTCGCAGAAACACAAGAGAAGGTGAAAAAAAAATGAAAAGGAATAATGTGATATTGTGATCTGCAATATTGCTTCACAAATCGTAAAATCGCCATTATCACAGTTCAAATGCTCACCACCCTAGAAGCTTTCTTCCCAATTTACAATGCAGACACTTCTGAGCATTAAAGCTAGGGGATAACAAAGCATTAATGGGCATTTAGTAAGATCTAACTACATTTATGTGTGAAAATCCGTTTAACGTGATATGATATCTTCTTACGTGCATTCGAATAAAACTCCTTTTATCACCTTTACAAGTTATACGCATTATTTCATTTCATGTTCATTATCATCTTTGTGTATCCGATAGTTGTTGTTCTTCACTTTCAGGGAAAATCCATAGAGCAAATCGTTGAGAGAAATGGTGAAGAAAGGCAAGGCAGTCATCTCTGAGAAGTCAGAAATGACTCCTCTGTTTACGGATACTACATGCAACAGAGAGGGAGGAACCTCTACATGGGAGGCCATGTATAATATACTGGAGGAAGAGCAACCAAGGATTATGGAAATGAAGGTTACAGTCGACAAAAGAGATTCCTCAAACACTTCCATGTTTGAGACAACATGCTCATTTTTGCATCATGTAGTTGTGCACCCGAAGATAATCCCTTATACAGACATGGTTAAATATGTTATTGATGAAGCTGACATCTCAGACAGAGAATTCAAGACAAGAAGCCAAGAGGTTATGGGATCTTTTACGCCAGACAACCTGCGGCTTAAGTACCACCTACTAGAGACACAAGTCATCTACAACAGAGAGTTATTCAAGAAGTTTTCCAAAGAGAACGAGGACCCAACAGACTGCACCTGAACCTAGTCAAGTAATGAGGGAAAAATCAAGAAATACAAGAATGGTATGTACACTACTACGTCTATTTGTCCCTCTCATAGTTTTGCAGTGGCCATGCTATGTAGACTATTTGGCAAACCCAATAGTACTAAATTCTCCCCACAATGGTTTTCATTAATAGATGCAACCATTAACGCAACTGTAATGAATTGGGCACAAATTTTTTCTGACAATTTAGCAAGAACAGTAATGGAGTATAGAAGGAAAAGAAGTGTTGCTACGAGGGTTTACCCTCCATTTTTTATGAGCGCCTACGTAATGGATGCAATTTGTTTCGATTTGAAATTTCCTGTCATGGGATGGAAGTGGACTATTCAAAATCCACTTCCCATTCACATATACCATAAAGACAGGTGGGAATATAAGTTTCAACCACATTTTTTCAAATTTTTCCATGGAGTTATGCTCCCTATCCGCAAATGGCTTTATAACCGAGATGCCCCCAAGTTTTCCCAAGAAGTCGAGGTAGATATCCTCCCAGTGGCCAGATGGTTTGGGGAGGAGACATTTATGTATATCAGGGTATTTGGTAGCATTACCTCCCCCCATGTCCTCCCATACTATGTTCCGGACAAATTGATGGCTAGAGAGATAGCCTATCAAACAGCTAGTGAGGGAGGGATGAGTAAAACATTAAAGGAAGCAAAAAAGGCCATCTACCCTACATTCCCTTTGTAGTGTGGAGCATTTGCATTACATGACCTAGGGCATGCATTTGAAGAAGTAGAGATTATGTTATCTCTACAATTACCTAAATTCCTTGGAAGGCAATATGACCCATTTGGCACTGTCAAAGACTTTACCACCATGGTGAAAATAAAAGTATTCAGTAATGAGGAAGATGCATTTGATGACATATTTTTGCAGAAAAACACCTTCACGGAGGTGAAGCATATGGCACAATTACTTTTTGACCGTGAAGATCTTGAAACCTTTTATGAGTACAGAGAAAGGAAGCTAACAAAGGTCCTATTGGACCAATTATTTATTGAACCAATAAGGGAGCCTACTCCCAGTGTAAGTATAGAAGGTGACTCCAAAGAAAATTCTAAAATTGATTATGGAGCAAAATCCCAAGAGAAATCTACCAGGGAATCAGAGAAGTCATCATAAAATGGGAAAAGCAGAAGCAGAGAGTTGGAAAAGGATACAGCGCAATCTACAGAGAAGACAGCTAAGAAAACTTCAACTAGCAAACAAGCTAAAATCCATGCCACCTCTACAGAGCCAATAAAACCCCTAGTGATTGATATAGAGGAAGAATGGGACAACTTTATTAAAAGGCTCAATACAGAGGAACAAATTCCAGAGTTGCAAACTCCACAACAGAAAACAACTCAAGAAAGTATAGCAGAGGAGACTGTAAATACTCAAGAGATAGAACACATCCCTGTTACCCCAACCTCTAAAATTGTTTTGAGAATAGAGGAGATTCCCCCTCTAGATGTGTTTTATAGCCCAAAACACAAGGACATTGTTAAAAGATAAGGGAATAAAAGGAAGTTGGATTCTACAGCTATTACGACCCCTGATAATGAACTGATGGATGTTCTCTAGAAAGACTCACCCATCAACCTCTCTACCAACCTTACTAGACTCTCACAGTTTGCAGGTGCCTATGCTACAGCAACCATCGATAAAACAACAAAGGTGAAAATGTTGCTTAAAGAAAAATAAGATAAAATTTTATTGCTTGAACAACAATCACAGCAAGACAAATTTGACCAGTAGACAGAGGTACAGTTAGCTAAGCTACAACAAGAGTTCAAGCAGATGCAAATAAAACATCAACCCAGATTATAAATGAAGGAAGCCAAAATACAAGGAATAACTAATCTACATAAAGACGATCCAAAAATTGATCAGTTTATTATTGAAGCGCTCGGCCTTAACTCCCAGTTGATGCACCAAAAAGAACTATTATGCTAGAAGATTTCGCAATGGAATTCTTATTGCAAAACAAGAGACAAATTGACAAGTCAAGTCGTGGAAATGAGACTTGAATATCATGAAATCTTGAAAAAGGTTTCCGACTTCATCACCTGGAAAAATTCAGAACAAAAAAGTCAACTTGCCTAAACTAGAGGAGTCGCATAAAAAAATCTTATTTGCAAACAGGGATTCTCGGCTTAAAGAGGTAGAAAATGAAACAACAGACGTGGCAGTAGTAGCAAACAGCGTCATCGAAAATATTAATGAAAATTTACATAGCGCCAACCTTGTGGCAGAATCCATTCCAAGTTTTCTTCCTAATGTAAAACAACTTGAACTATAGTGGAGACAAGCAACAGAAGAAAAAGTAGAAGCAATTAGGCAAACGACCAGGTTAAACTGGGAAGCATATTGGCGACATTTGGTGAAACCTCACAGCCAGTGGATGACCCTGCGATGCCTAACCACTTCTACAGAGAAAATGGTGCCAGCACTGACCGATGTCGTATTCATTGGATAGTTGAAAGCTAAAATTGGCCAACCGACACATCTCAAGCCCATGACGGACATTTTTTATCTAAAGGATGAAATGCAGAATAGTTAGTCACCATGCTCATTTCTATTTTGGTTTTATTTTGCATAATTTGAGAAAGGTCGTTTAAACCTCCTCAACTATTTTTGTAATAATCTATTTTTAGTTTTATATTTTAAGTATTTAAACCCCTCTCATGCATTTAGAGAGGGGTCCAGAAATTTTATCAGAAACAATCTTCAAAACATGCACTTATGTCCCTTTGAGGAAGTTCTGGTGAAATTAATGGAACAAGATTTATTTTTATTTGATCTAGCATCTTCTACTAAAATTGCACTTTTGTACTCTTAGATGGTGTTGAATGGACTGAAAGTAGATCAATATTGTTGAAGCACATTAGTAGGACGTATTATAAATGGTACTTTTATCTCGTAATTCTTTTTACTTATGTATCAAGCAATAATTTCTCTTCAAGTTGTTTATGTATGAAAGTTTGAATCTTGGTTGCCATTATTGCACTTCTGTATGATGATGATCTATATTTTATGCTGAATACATGAATAATTTCTTATGCGATATATCTTTCACAATCGTTTCGACTAACTTTTTATACGAAACGATTATTGTTAAAATGAATTCATTTCTTATTGCGATTGAATGATCTTTATTATCAATTGCTTTTAGACATTATTGTAGATCGCATACATCAATTTACTCGTGGGTATAGCTATAATTAGATAGTGTTTAAATTAGAATAAAATGCATGTGATTAATAGTCTAGATTAGATTACTTCTAGCTTAAACATTACTCCAAAATATCACATATCACCCCATCAGCGCAATCATAAAATATATTGGGACACTGGTCCCATTATCCCCTGTCAGAGCCACTACTCCAAACAAGAAAGGAGCTACCAATGAAGGTCCGGACCGGGTGGTTTTCCCCCATGTCGAAGCAACGATTTTTGAGGCTTAAACATTTTGGCACTAGAAGGAGGGCCTGACTGTGAATGGCAATAAAATCCAAATCAGCAGGCCATTATAAGAGTAAAACTCCCTCACCATCACCTCCAACTTCTCGAAAGCATTCCAAATCCCTTGATCCTAAGCGAGAAGTTGCAAAGAAAATTACATAACCCACTGCTGAAATCCCTAAAAAGCCAGATCATTCTTCTTCTACCAAAGCCCTTGAAGTCCAATCTTTGATTCATAAATTACAGGGGATTTTTTAATCTCAACAAGGATCTGAGTTATCCCAAGATAGTGTTACCTCTCAGTTTACCCCATCTCAATAGTTAACTAGATAACAAAGTGAAAAGCTTAGAATCTCTTTATTCGAATTTCCTCTGCCAAGCCGTAAGAAAGGTAATAAAACACCATCTGAATCTCAAAGCGAGGTTCTTTCATCATCTTCATTCACTTTGTCTATACCATCACAATATCAATCATCTTCCTCGCCACTCTAGAACGTGATTCACACAAGTACAGGAACTACATCTTCCTCTACCCAATCACCTTCAACCACTGCTACACCTTCTCCTACTCACATACTAGCAATGGCACAGAATCCTCCAAGGCCATGGACAAACTCGGGAGATGTTAGGATGGCTGGGCCTTTACATCAATTTCCATCTCATCCAAAGAAATGGTTACCCAAATTCAATCCTGATAATAGCCTACTAGCTGAGGAACATATAAACAATTTCATGTTGTCCATTAACTTGAATGAAGTAGTGGAATTAGACGCAGTTGTAAGATTATTCCCATATACTTTACAGGGAGTAGCAGGATCATGGTACTTCTCATTACCATCAAGTTCTATTAATAGTTAGGATGCTTTCCAAGAGCAATTTTTAACTAAATTTGGGGATGATAGATCCATAGCTACCCTAATCAATGATCTCTCCAATTTGAAAGCCGAACCGAAAGAACCCATTAAGGACTTCAACTCTCGCTTCAATAAATTATTAAATAAGATACCAACGACGTCTAAGCCCAACGATGAGGTCCAAAATGAGTGGTATATTTCTGCTCTACCATCAAACACAGCTATCTTCATTGATAGAGCTGCCAAACCAACTTTAGCTGAAAATATGAAAGAGGCAATAGTTGTGGAAAAACGCATTCTAGCTGTAGAAAATAAAAATGCATTAGAAGAATAAAAATCTAAGAAAGTAACCTTTAGGTATGACTCTAAGAAAAAACCAACAAAAGATCCTTTTGATCTTGAAGGGTTACAGAAAGTCCTTAAGGCCATGTCTAACAAAATGGTTGATATTAAAAAACAGGTAGCAGAGACTTCGTCTAAGAAATCTTTTAGACCGTTTAAAAGGAATTCCCCTGCTGATCCTAAACCTCCAAATGCTATTTCAAATGTCGAATCAGATGGAGAGGAGGACGAAGTTTCAACAAACAAAGAACAAACGAATGATGAAGAAGTGGTGGAATTACAAGGAATGTGGGATTTTATCCTTCCCAATAAAGAAACTCAAGAAGCATTGCTTGTTGCTACACGAAGTAAAAATCTTGTTGAATTGTCACAAACAAATTCAAAGCAGAAGGCTTCAATGCCACCTCCCAGGGACAAAGCAACAGGTAAGAAATCTTCACCAAAATCCACTCAAACTACTCCTACTCAATTGGATTCTTCACCTTCACCTAAAACTCTGATAGTTTCTGATGAAATGGAATATAATATTATTGATGATATGAAGAAAACTAGGGAAAAAATCACCTTTCATGAGCTTAGAAAATTGAAGCATCAGCAAAAGCTACTTCTTAAAGAACTCAAAGTAGTACCTACTGCTGCTTCTTGCCATCGTGATCTCACAAGCCGCCCAAGAAATGGGAAGGCCCCCTAGCACCTCTTTAAACAAGATTGATCCAACCAACATCACTCTAATTGGGGGAAGATCTAAATCTCATACTCCTCCATTTCTCCTTACTTTAAAGTCTTTAATAAGAACTTACACAACTGTTTAGTTGATTCAGTAGTTTCATCTAACATCTTACCTAAAACAGTTTGTGCAAAGTTGAATGTTCAGCCTCAGAAATCTGTTGTATGAATAGTACAGTTAGACCGATCTCAAGTCGAAGTTGTTGGGGAACTTAACCAAGTAACCATCAAACTTTCATCAAATCCTAAAGTTTGTCAAGTCATTGACATACTTGTAGCTGATATTCCTGAGTTCTATGGCTTAATCCTTAGTAGAGACTGGTTAGAAAAACTTCATGGTTATTTTTCAATTGATTGGTCTCACATGTGGCTTCCCTATAATGGCAAGGCAGATCAAATAAGGGTTGATCGCGAGAAACATCAAAAGTACATAGTAACAGAACCAGAAGGAGAAAATGAACTAGACACGTATAGTAACAATATCATCGGAAACTACAATGTAGAATCATTTCTAGGGAATTTCAATGCTCACACTTCACCTTTCTTAGAAAACGCTATTGTATCTCAAGTCAAAAATTAGTCCTAAACAGACACTTCTAAATGTGTAAATTTTGTAGATAACCCTATAGTTAGATATTTATTTTGGAAATTATTTTTTGATGGATCTAAATCCAATGATGGAGCAAGAGCAAGATGCATATTAGTTAGCCCAGAGGGGGAAAAGACTATGTTAGCATGCATACTTGAATTTGATTGCACAAACAACACCGCTGAATATGAAGCACTAGTTCAAGGTTTGTATAAGGCAATTGGCCTTAATATCAAACACCTCCAAGTATTCAAAGATTCAGAGATTGTAATAAAACAAGTGAGAAATACTATACATTGTTTGTCAGGACATTTGAAACACTATCAGTCATTAGTCCAAGACCTAACCTTTCACTTTACAGCGTTTAATATTTCCCCTATTCCAAGACTCCAAAATGCTAGTGCTAATCTTCTAGCTAATGTCGCTTCCAAGCTTATCCCACCAGAGGATTATAGCCCTGATCGATTTTCCATTGAATTAATTTTTAGGCCTTCTATTCCTGATAATATCACCAACTGGAGAGTCTTTAATAATGATCCGGATATCATAAGCTTCCTGACTTCAGAAGGCTCTTATGATGACTAGATAGTTGATGAAGACTAGCATGATAACCAACTTAAACAAGAAACAATCAATAATTCTATACCAAAATCTGTAGTTAAGTTGGAAGATTTATATGACCTCAAAGACAGATTTAAACGATCCACCAATTCAAAACTTCATAGTTCAACTCTAAGGTTTAAATTGATCAATCTTGGGACTAACCTAAAACCTCAAAATATTAATCTAGGTCTCAGACTTACATTAGATGATATAGGTTTGTTGAAGAGGTACAAGAATGTCTTCGCATGGAACTATGAATATCTTAAGACATACGACACCTCTATTATTCAACATATTATTCCCATGACATCTGATGAAAGACCTATTCAGCAGAAATTAAGGAAGATCCATCCTAATTTAGAAAGTCAAATTAAATCTGAATTGAATAAACTGTTGAAAGCCAAAATTATTTTTCCTATCAGACATTCCCGATGGGTCTCCAATCTTGTCCCAGTCAAAAAAAAGAACGGTGATATTCGGATATGTATAGACTTCCAAAACCTCAATAAAGATTGCCAAAAGGAAAATTTCCCATTTCCCCCTATGGAACAGATATTGCAATCAGTTGCAGGCTCAGAACTAATGTCTTTCCTGGATGGATTCTCAGGTTATAATCAGATCTTAGTACATCCACGTGACCAGCTAAAAACTACATTCAGGACAAAATGGGGCACTTATGATTATCAAAATATGCCATTTTGATTGATTAATGCCGGTGCCATTTTCCAAAGAGCCATGGACATAGCCTTCAAAGTTTTAGTAAACAAATCAATAGTAATCTACTTAGATGATATAACTGTATATTCCAGAAAACGCAGTAATCATCTAAGGGATTTAAAGAAAATATTTGAACGTTGCCAAAGGTATGGAATTTATCTTAATCCCAAAAAGTCTTTTTTCACATTAAGTGAAGGAAATCTCCTTGGATTCATTGTGTCCACAGCAGGAATTCATATTGACCCTGACAAAATTAGAGAAATCTTTAAAATACCTTTACCACATAACAAAAAATCAATGCAATCTCTCCTAAGTCAAATAAATTTTGTTAAAATATTTGTCCCTGACTTCTCAAGAATTGTTTTACCTCTTCAATCCATGATAAAGAAAAATTCTCTGTTTAAATGGGGACACTCAGAACATGAAGCTTTTAACTTGATAAAACAAGTAATCATAAACACCCCATCTTTAGCAATGCCAAATTTTTCAAATCATTTCATTTTATACACTTTCGCTTCCGAGAAATCATATGCAGCCATATTGACACAAGTAAATCAAGATAAAGCTGAAGCCTCAATCTCTTTATTTAGCTCCAATTTGCAAGGAGCTGAATTGAATTACTCGGATGTTGAAAAACAAGCTTTTGTTGTGTTAGCGCTTGAAATTTCACCTCAGGCTGAGAAAGGTAAACTCCAAGGCAACATCAAACCACTTAGCCTCGTAGCTAGCCCTACGGGGCAGGAGAGGGCTCTCTCCGGTATATCTCGGTAGGGATCTTCAACGGGCGAGATAACCAATGAGGAAACACTGATTTTAGGCTAGTAAACTGATAAAAGGTTTGATTTGGGATTTTTAGGGTTTTGGTGGAAAGTTGGGGAAAGGCAATTTTGGGTGCGGGGATTGGACACAGTTTTTGCACGGGGTTCTTTGGGGCAAGGTAGGAAACTGTACTGATTCCTTTAAATTAAGTGAATGGATAGAAATGACCGGTGAGGAGCTAAAGAGAGCAAGAAACCTTCAAGGGTTCTCTTTAGACAGATGAAAACATAAATATTAAGCAAACTTAAAAGCAGAGCATGGCAATCATGAATTCTACTTTAACACTTCATTTGCCTAATTTGCAGAAGGAAAAGTAAGAAGATGAGTCACATAACAAACTTACAAGTACAAAGAGAAACACACCATCAATACATGTAACCACAGGAATCCCAAAAAGGACTGCAAAACCCTGGTCTTTCTTCCCTTGCCAAAATTGCAGAGATACAATGAGTAGTACAATAGAAGCTTTCTCCCTCAAGAGTCCAACCTCTCCAACCTCTGAAAATGACTAAGAAAATACATAATATAGGCAATCTAACACCTTTACTTGCCTCTAGGGGTCGAGCTCATCCTTCTAGGAGCTGTTTCAACCAATTCTAAACTGAGCACAAAAATCTAGGCAGTCAAAACAACTTGCCTCTATAAGCTAGGAAACCAATTCATTCATTAAATTTTTGCCTATCTCATGAATGAATCTTCTAGAATAGGTAAATAAGTGTCATGTCAACATTAAAATACATTAATTACATCAAAGAGGGTGAAAAATCCCATCACAAGTCAAAACTGGTCAAAGTTGGGCGAATTCTTGAGCTGTAGATGAAAAATTGGCAAACTTTCCCAACAGGTCGCGCCCTGATCCTGAACAGGTCGCGCTACTTTGGAGCTGATTTTGAGGCACTTCTAGCTGTCCAAATGAGTCAAAAGTGGGCTTTTTGGAAATTTCTGGATGTCTACTTTCCAACCCAAGTGGAATTTCTGAATTTAGTGGCCATTTGCCCCTCCAAAATTGCAATCTCCCAAGACTGCTTCCTGTGTGTCAAAAAGGTGGTAGAAAGTCATTTTTTGCTTGTTTTTTGACTTTCTAGAGGCCCAAAACTTGGTGAAATTTCTTGGCAATTTCTGAGCAAGTGTATCTTTGCATGAAAAATCCAAAAATGCTGAGTTTTCCCAAAAAGGAGTTGCCCAACGAAAAGGTCGCGCGCGGCGCGCGACCCGTTGGTGGAGAAAACCTGTTTTTGGCACAAAAAATTCACAATTGACAAAATTTTCTCCAAATTTCTTGAAATTTGGGCTGGGAGTCCCCAATAAAGTACCATGCTCAGTAAAAGAGGCTTTGGCCAAAATTTGGAGTGGATCGGGCCTTTTCCGTCGTTTTAGTGCCTTGGCCAACCTCCTTGGATCTAGCGATTGTAATTTTGACATTTCTCTAAAACCATGAAACCTGTGCAAAAATTAAAGGAGGTTTTTCTTATTTGGCATGTTGTGGACACAAACCTCTCTCAGGTTTCCAAAATTCATCTTTTATTTCTCTGAAACATCATTTGAGTGCAACTTATCCCGATGTGTGGAACAAGGGATTTTGTCGAAATGAAGCGAAATGAAGGGGATAAGGGGCTTCTAAATTCTTGAGGAAATTTTTGGGAGTAGGGAGGGATGTTAGTAAGCAGGGGAAAGTGGAATCTCAGAGATTTAGTGAGGGGAAGGGGTCCAAAAGGGCAAAACACAGGCCCAACCTAGAAAATTGCCAGGTTGTAGCTAGAAACTAGGGTTTGTGCGAAAATGAGGAATTTGGCGGATCTAAGGGATGGGAAGCATTTAATAAGGTACTTTAAGGATAGGGGAAGGTGTATGAACATCAGGATATGAGTTTTGCTAATGATTTGGCCGTCCAAGAGAAATTAGCTTTCAAAACCCTAGGAGAGGGAAATGACCTTACCTAGGCGCAACTGAAGCATGAACAAGATGTAAAATGACTCATTAGACATTGACATGATAATGAAAACCCTATGAATGATGATAGACTCAGCTAAATAGTGAAATAGATTGGCATTTGGACAACTTTGAAAAGAGTGAGAGCAAACCCTAGACCTAATGCCTAGTGACCAAATTTTGCTTGAAGACTCACTGAAATGACAAAATTTGACCTTGACACTTCAAAATCACTTTGTAAGAGCAAATTTGATCACTGGAGGAAGGCTGGAAAGACTGACACTAACATGTTGTATTCAAATCAATAAAACACTTCAGACCTTTTCTCCTCAAAATCCACACCAAAGTAATAGTACCATTCTCAGCAGTGAGAAATATTTTAATACAAAGGGATGTAGGTGAAAAGAGAGCGAATTGGGTTACATCTCTACAAGAATATGATATCGAAATCAAACCAGCAAAAATTGTAAAAGGTCAAGGCTTTTGCAGGATGTTGGCAGAAGCATCAAATCTATTAGCATTACAGCATTCAGGTGACAATGTACAAGTCTATGAGGTAAGCCTTAATGACACTGAGTCAAGATATCCTGATATCATATTTTACTTGAGAAATGGATATGCCTCGACCCAATTAAATTACACAAAGAAAAGGGCCTTGAGATTAAAATCTAGACAATATCAAATTGTCAATGATGTGTTGTTTAGAATAAATTATGATTATGTTTTACGTAGATGTCTTGAAAAATCTGAGGTAGAGAAGGTGTTGCAGGAACTTCATGATGAACCAGCTAGTGTTCACTTTGGAGGGGATACTGCAGCACATAAAATCTTTCATGCTGGTTATTACTGGCCAACGCTATTCAAAGATGCACACAGTTATGTAAGGAAATGTAAGATTTGTCAGACAGCTACTGGAAGACAGAGGAAACCTGCATTACCATTACAGCTAGTCAACATTTACCAACCATTCGAACAATGGGGATTGGACATAATAGGTGAGATCGTTCCTCATTCTTCTAAACAGCATAGATATATCCTTACAGCCACTGATTATTTCACCAAATGGGTAGAAGCAATTCCACTCAAGGTAGCCAATTCTGAAAACGTTATTGAATTCATAGATCAATTTATCATTACCATGTTTGGCCTACCATTTGCCTTGATGTTTGATAATGCCTCTTATTTTCAGGCAATGTTATGATAGAGTTTGCTCTTCAAAGAGGTTTTAAGCTTAAGTACTCTACTAATTATTATCCACAAGGAAATGGGTTAGTCGAATCCACAAACAAGAATCTCATCAGGATTATTAAATGAACTATTGACCAAAGCCAAAAGAACTGGCATAAGTCTTTAGTGTTTTCTCTATGGGCAGATCGAATAACTCAGAAAGCCTCCATTGGCACTTCTCCTTTTAATTTGTTCTATGGGAAATAAGTTGTCTTGCCAACAAATGTAGCTATTCCCTCTTTAGCCTTAGTTCAATTCATTGAAGAAACTCCTTCCTCATCTATGCAGGTTAGACAGTTACAAATCCTTAAGCTTGAAGAGGAAAGAGAAAAGGCCAAGATCACACATGCACATCATCAGCAGTTAGTCAAAGCCTCCTTTGATTCAAATTCTGTAACTTCAAAAAAAAATCAACTCGGAGATCTAGTATTGAAATGGGATAAAGCCCACGAAGAGAAAGGTAAGCATACTAAGTTCCAAGAAATGTGGCTTGGCCCATTTCAGATTGTGGAACAAATAGGCCCATCAACTTTTCTATTACAAGATTTATCAGGTAAGAGAGAATCTCTACCTGTTAATGGGCAGATTTTAAAGAAATACTTTCCATAGAAGATGATCTCTTATGTTCACTGTATATTATTGCCTTTAGTTATTTTTTTTTAGAAAGAATAATACGAGTTGAAAAACATTTACTTTTGGCTTTACAAAGGATAGTCTCTTTTTAATTTTGACTTTTTGCTTCTGTAAGTAAAGATTGTTATGAAAGTAATCTTCACATATGAAATATATAGTTAAGTTCTATCGCTCCAAAACTGCCTGTTTTCTGCCAAAATTATCTGATCTTTGATGAAACTTAGCTTTAGAAAGAAATTTTTCCTTTACATCAGTCAAGAAAAGTATCAATAACAAAGCAAAGTCTCTTTGCAGAAAAGCATCTTTAAAACTCTACAATTGTCATCCAGAAGCTCTTAAGGAGCCAATGATTCTCCCCACCTAATCAGCTTTCATTTTTAGAGTGTAATTCTAAAATATACTTAAACTTAAAGGATAAGAGGTCTCATCAAGAGTTGGCTTACCATGATCATAAGATTATAACTAACTGACATTACCAATACTTCATATCAAAATAGGGTAATGGCTTAAGATTATATTAATCAAAAGACAAGGGGTCTCATCAAGAGATAGCTTGTTCAGTTAAGTTACAAATCAAGTGAATGGAATTGTCAATTTTACCAAGGCATTGTCCTTTAAGAGATAAAAGATGAAGACTTGAAGAAAGAATGAATTACTTCAAAAAATAAAGAAAGCAATAAGTATACAAACGAGCTTATATTTAAGATTGCAACCTGATCTAGGTGGGATACTGAATCATTGTTGGTTAAAAGGTAACCCTATCGAGGCTATGAATGCCTACTAGCAACACAGGCTCTACCTATGACAACTGAGTATACCAAAAACTGATCTGAGGAAAGTCTCCTTGCTTTTATCTTTAAAACCAAGTAATGACTAATGTAGACAAAGTGACTTTTTTATGAGAAAAGAATAATCAAAATAATGATAGTTAAGTAGATGTTGTTTTATTATTAACGAGCAGTATTACTTACATTATATTCTGTGTAATTTATTTTTATTTCCAAAACTATCTTTATTTTGGAAGTTTTAGAATTTTCAAAAAACTCTCAGGGATAACTAGTTCTTCCAAATGAATCGCCAATTGTTGTGATATTCAACAACCCCCCATTTATTAATGGTAGTAGTTAATATTACATTAATAAATGGGGACCCTTTAAAAATCCATCCAAAAAATAAACTTAGCATTTAGGCATTTCTTTTATTTTTGGAATAAAGAAAGATATCAATCAAACCCCCTTTTTTTCAAAAGAACTACTAAATGCTTTCCTTCCCACATACAGCATGATTAAGCATCATCAAAAGACCTTGCTAACCCACCAAATCTAGTAAAAAATGATTAAAAGAGGACTCTATGCTTTATACCTTGAAACTATCATATTTTTGACATAAACTAGGTCCTTAAGATTTTCTCTTCAAAGCCAAGTCTCGCATCGCATATCGCTATTTATAAAGAGCCCGCCTTAAAAGGTTATCTCAAAACAAGCGAGATGTGAAATTGCAATGGCATCATAACCTTTATCGCATCACATTTCGAGCATTCAAAAGAACACTGCAAACTTACCATCAGTCGATATTGTGAAACGCGATCAAGACCTGGACCCACTCCTTAAATATATCATGAACAAATGTTTAGGTCCGCCACTCATTAAAAAATGTATTTACATAGAAAAAACTGACAAGTAGCTATGTTTTGAAACAATAAACAAGCGACTCACATCTCGCATCTCGCAGAAACACAAGAGAAGGTAAAAAAAATGAAAAGGAATAATGTGATATTGCTTCGCAAATTGCAAAATCACCATTATCATAGTTCAAAGCCTCACCACCTTAGAAGATTTGTTCCCGATTTACGATGCAGACATTTATGAGCATTAAAGCTAAGTGATAACGAAGCATTAGTGGGCATTTAGTAAGAGCTAACTGCATTTATGTGTGAAAATCAATTTAACATGATATGATATCTTCTTATGTGCGTTCAAAAAACTCCTTTTATCACCTTTACAAGTTATCTGCATTATTTAATTTCACTTTCATTATCATCTTTGTGTATCTGATAGATGTTGTTCTTCACTTTGAGGGAAGATCCACAGAGCAAATCGTTGAGAGCAATGGCGAAAAAAGGCAAGGCAGTTGTCTCTGAGAAGTCAGAAATGACTCCTATGTTTACGGATACTACATGCAACAGAGAGGGAGGAACCTCTACATGGGAGGCCATGTATAATACACTGGAGGAAGAGCAACCAAGGATTCTAGAAACAAAGGTTACAGTCAACAGAAGTGATTCCTCAAACGCTTCCATGTTTGAGACAGCATGCTCATTTTTGCGTCGCATAGCTGCTCGCCTAAAGATAAGACATGGTTAAATGGGTTATTGATGAAGCTGACATCTCAGACAGAGAATTCAAGACAAGAAGCCAAGAGGTTATGGGATATTTTATGCCAAACAACCTGCAGCTTATTTACCACCTACCAGAGCCACAAGTCATCTACAACAGGCAGTTCGTCAAGAATTTTTCCAAAGAGAATGAGGACCCAGCGGAGTGCACCCAAACCTGGTCAAATAATGAGGGCAAAATCAAGAAAGACAAGAACGGTATGTACACTACTGCATCTATTTATCCCCCTCGTAATTTTACAGTGACCATGATATGTAGACTCTTTGGCAAACCTGATAGTACTAAATTCTCCCCACAATGGTTTCCATTAATAGAAGCAGTCGTTAACTTAACTGTAATGAATTGGGCACAAATTTTGTCTGACAATTTAGCAAGGACAATAATGGAGTATAGAAAAAAAAGAAGTGTTTCTTCGAGGGTTTACCCTCCATTTTTTATGAGCGCCTATTCAATGGATGCAATTTGTTTCGGTTCGAAATTTCCTATCATGGGATGGAAGTGGACTATTCAAAATCCACTTCCCATTCACATATACCATAAAGACATGTGGGAATCTATCCATGTGTTATGCTCCCTATCCACAAATGGCTTTATAACCAAGATACCCCCAGGTTTTCCCAAGAAGCCGAGATGGATATCCTCCCAGTGGCCAAATGGTTTGGGGAGAAGACATTTATGTATATCAGGGTATTTTGCAGCATTACGTCCCCCCATGTCCTCCCATACTATGTTCCGGAAAAATTGATGGCTAGAGAGATAGCCTATCAAACAACTAGTGAGGGAGGGCTCAGTAAAACATTAAAGGAAGAAAAAAAGGCCATATTGCCTACAATCCATTTGCAGTGTGGAGCATTTTCATTACACAACCTACGGCATGCATTTAAAGAACTAGAGATTATGTTATCTCTTCAATTACCTAAATTCCCTGGAAGGTAATATGACCTGTTCGGCACTATCAAAGACTTTACCACCATGATGAAAATAAAAGTATTCAGTAATGAGGAAGATGCATTTGATGACATCTTTTTGCATAAAAACTCCTTCAAATAGGTGAAACATATGGCACAATTACTTTTTGACAGTGAAGATATTGAAACGTTTTACGAGTACAGAGAAATGAGGCTAACAAAAGTCCCATTGGACCAATTATTGATTGAACCAATAAGGGAGCCTACTCCCAATGTAAGTATAGAAGGTGACTCCAAAGAAAATTCTAAAACTAATTCTGGAGCATAATCCCAAGAAAAATATACCAGGGAATCAGAGAAGTCATCACAAAATGGGAAAAGTAGAGGCAGAGAGTCTGAAAAGGATACAACCCAATCTACAGAGAAGACAGTTAAGCAAACTTCAACTAGCAAACAGGTTGAAATCCATGCTACCTCCACATAGCCAATAAAGCCCATAGTGATTTATTTAGAGGAAGAATGGGACAACTTTAATAAAAGGCTCAATACAAAGGAACAAATGCCAGAGTTGCAAACTCCACAACAGAAAACAACTCAGGAAATTACAGCAAAGGAGACTGTAAATACTCAAGAGGTAGAACACATCCCTGTTACCCCCACCTCTGAAATTGTTTTGAGAATAGAGGAGATTCCCCCTCTAGATGTGTTTTATAGCCCACAACACAAGTCTATTGTTAAAAGACAAAGGAAGAAAAGGAAGTTGGATTCTACAGCTGTTACTACCCCTGATAATGAACCGATGGATGTTCTCTGGAAAGACTCACCCATCGACCTGTCTGCCAACCTTACTAGACTCTCACAGTTTGTAGGTGCCTATGCTATAGTGACCATTGACAAAGAAACAGAGGTAAAAATGTTTCTTAAAGAAAAAGAAGATAAAATTTTGTCGCTTGAACAACAATTGCATCAAGAAAAATCTAACCAGAAGACAAAGATACAGTTAGCTAAGCTACAACAAGAGTTCAAGCAGATGCAAATAAAACATCAAACCATCTTAGAAATGAAGGAAACCTAAATACAAGGAATAACTGATCTACATAAAGATGATCCAAAAATTGATCAGTTTATTACTGAAGCGCTCGGCCTTAACTCCCAACTGATGCACCAAAAAGAACTATTATGCCAGAAGATTTCGCAATGGAATTCTTATTGCGAAACAAGAGACAAATTGACAAGTCAAGTCATGGAAATGAGACTTGAATATCATGAAATCTTGAAAAATGTCTTCGACTTTATCACCTGGAAAAATTCAGAAGATAGGAGAAAAGTCGACTTGCCTAAACTAGAGGATTCGCATAAAGAAATCTTATTTTCAAATTGGGATTCTCAACTTAAAGAGGTAGAAAAGGCAACAACAGATGTGGCAGCAGTAGCAAACAGTGTCATTGAAAATATTAATGAAAATTTACATCCATTCTAGCTTTTCCTCCTAATGTAAAATAGCTTGAACTACAGTGGAGACAGGCAATAGAAGAAAAAGCAGAAGCAATCAGGCAAACGACCAGGTTAAACTGGGAAGCATATTGGCGACATCTGGTGAAACCTCATAGCCAGTGGATGACCCTGTGATGCCTAACCACTTCTACAGAGAAAATGGTGCCAGCATTGACCGACGTTGTATTCACTGGACAGTTGAAAGCTAAAATCGGCCAACCGACACAGCTCAAGCCCATGACGGACATTTTTGATCTAAAGGATCAAATGCAGAATAGTTAGTCACCATGCTCATTTCTATTTTGGTTTTATTTTGCATAATTTGAGGAAGGTCGTTTAAACCTCCTCAACTATTTTTGTAATAATCTATTTTTAGTTTTATAGTTTAAGTATTTAAACCCCTCTCATGCATTTAGAGAGGGGTCCAAAAATTTTATCAGAAACAATCTTCAAAACATGCACTTTTGTCCCTTTGAGGAAGTTCTAGTGAAATTAATGGAACAAGATTTATTTTTATCTGATCTAGCATCTTCTACTAAAATTGCACTTTTGTACTCTTAGATGGTGTTGAATGGACTGAAAGTAGATCAATATTGTTGAAGCACATGAGTAGGATGTATTATAAATGGTACTTTTATCTCGTAATTCTTTTTACTTATGTATCAAGCAATAATTTCTCTTCAAGTTGTTTATGTATGAAAGTTTGAATCTTGGTTGCCATTATTGCAATTCTGTATGATGATGATCTATATTTTATGTTGAATACATGAATAATTTCTTATGTGATATATCTTTCACAATCGTTTCGGCTAACTTTTTATACGAAACGATTATTGTTAAAACGAATTCATTTCTCATTGCAATTGAATGATCTTTATTATCAATTGCTTTTAGACATTATTGTAGATCTCATACATCAATTTACTCGTGGGTATAGTTATAATTAGATAGTGTTTAAACTAGGATAAAATGTGTGTGATTATTAGTTTAGATTAGATTACTTCTAGCTTAAACATTACTCCAAAATATCACATATCACCCCATCAGCACAATCATAAAATAGATTGGGAAACTGGTCCCATTATCCCCAGTCGGAGCCACTACTCCAAATGGAAAAGGAGCTGCCAACCAAGGTCCGAACCCGGTGGGTTCCCCCATGTCGAAGCAACGATTTTCGAGGCTTCAATGGAACCACAAAATCATAAATAAAAAAAAAAAAAAAAAAAAATGGTATCCTATCCTTTAAGGTCATAACAAAAGAGGCTTCAAACCAATGTCCTCAAATTAGAAGCAATCACATGCTTTTTGTATAGCCTTTTATCTGTGCTTGGTACTTAAATTTATTTATCAAAAATTGCAAGTAGAACATTGGTACTTGAAATATTCATAAATATTCAACCTGGTGATGTTTATTAGTGGGTACCATTCCATCCATTGCTACATTGCTTGACATTGTTATATTTGTATTGAGAATGTCGTTGAGTTGTGCTCAAGGACAAAATCACATCCTTCGACCTTTTCTTTTATGTTTTTGTAAACATTGTATTAATGTCAGAACATTAAAATGTCGAAATATTTGTGTTGAATGGTTAGAATACGACAACAACAAACAACATAGGAAACACTTTTAAGTTCAACCATAGCCCCAGACTTCAGAAAGATGGAAATTTATTTGGATGAAATCTCTAACAAAATGAGATCATACATAATCCTTCCATTTCCATTAAGTCCTTAGTCATTAGAGAAATTAAAGACATGAAAGTAGGTCATACACAAGCATCATTCTATATTTCTAATTTATTGAAGTTCGAACTTGTATCATCTTCGATAGAAAAATCTTGAAACTTTTCATCTTCCCTCGATTTTATTTCAAATTAGAGCCATTGAAAGTGCATCCTGCATTTATCTTCTTTAAAGTGGATTGTACGAGGTGGCTCACTTGCACCAACAATGCAACTTCGCCATCAAAAAGCACAGGTTTATGGATCAAATAGTTGTCCACTTGAATGTTTAGGCAGTGTATTCTCATGCAAGATAACGAAACCAATGGCTCAACCACATCCTTACAACGCATCCTTCAACGTATACAACACAATGACATTAACTCCAAGTTGTGGAGTTGATTTCTGCCAAACGTTATGCGAGAATTCGCATGGTTACAATAGACAAAAACAAAGTTCATATGCCAAATGTTTGAGACACGATTGCTTGGGAGTGGAGCTCAAATTGGTAAAGAGGTAAGTGTAATTGACTACAAATGGCAGAGACGTTTATGAGAGGGCATAGTAAGGCCCAAAGTAGTAGAACTGCACTTCTACAAAGGCAAAGATTATTTTTGTACAGAGAACATTACAATTTGAATGATGTGACAGGAGAAGCAGGGCCCATAATCAAAAAACCACGTGTGGCCAGCAAGTTATGACTATGGGGAGCAGAGGACATAATTGAGCAGAGAAACAAAAACAGTAATAGGTCAGAATAATTTGTGAGGCAACAGTAACATGCAGCATGGCAGAGTACTTAGGCGCAGAGTCCAGGGAGGCACAATTGACTTGCAGAATTTTCATGCACAAAGATACCACAAAAACCAGTAGCTCAAACTTGAGCAGGGCTAGAATTCACCTGCTCTGATACCATGTTAAACAAACACACAAATAATGGACAAAAGATCAAGATAAGAGTGAAATACATTTATTGTTCACAACATATACATTTATAATACATTGTTATGGCTCTTGGATTAATATTCCAATGTATCTTGGACTCCCTTTGACTATTCAACTTCCACACCATAACCCTTAGTAGATTAGGTGTCCAACATACACAAATTTAACTCAACTCAAAACTTGTTATCTCGGAATTCAAGTTATTTTCAATAAAATATTGTTGGTTCAAGGATCATATATACGAGGGGATAGTTTCAATAAGTATAAACCTAGATAAATTGGATAATGTATATCATGTTATATTGTTTAAACATCCAAGTCTTTGATTTAAGGTTCAAACTATTATGAACTAACATAATTCACAAACTTTATAGTGCCATTAAAATTTTTCCAAACAAAATTTTATCTCAATTTCGCTCATTTTTATTTTAGTTATAAGCTTCCCACTCCCCCTTTTCGATCAACCTGGAATAGGATTTGGCAATCCCCTTTTAAGAAGGTTCATTTGAAAAAAAAATATGAATGGTAAATTGGCTAAGTGGTTAAGGTGCATGATGATTATACCTAGAGAACCAAATAACAGACCATACCCCAACTAACAATGCAAACATTATATATATGTAAAAAGGCACAAACAAAATGATTTGTCATTAGACATCAATACCTTTCCCTTCCAATTTATCATTGTTAAAAATATGTTTTGTCTTGTCTCCTTGTGGGACGACAAGGTGTCTCACTGGGATGTTATCCCCTCCACCCAACTTCAAATCCCTTGGGGGGACACCATGTCCCATCATAATAAGGCTGAAAGGAGAGGAGTCATGTTAGAGTTTGGGAACCCAACTCCAATTTATGGTGGTCTTTGTGTGTCTCGTTCATAGGTTGAACTATGAGTTTTTGATATATGTGACTTGCAAGTTGTTGCATATATCTGAGGAGATTACTAGTTCCCCATTAACCATTTTCGTTTAAAATGTATGTTTTATCCTTTGCATATCCTAATCCTCAAATCAATCACTTGTTTTATGAAACGTTTTCCAAATTTTGTTATTTCCAATGTGTTTTCCTTTTCAATGATGCATTATTTGATTTTTATTCTCTACCTTTGTAGGTATATAGAGATTTTGCACGAATTTATGTGAATAATTTAGTATGAGCTTATATTGAGTCATATTGTTTATTCCAAAATGTTTTAATTTTTATTTTCTACCATTTATGTACTTTTACTATATTACCATTCTCCCTTTGTGTATAATTTTGTTATTCAAATCATGATTTTGACTATTTGAATTTCTTCATAAATCTCTTTACACTTCAAAATGATAGTTTGTGCTGAGAGAGATTGCAACTTGTAATTGTGTCGATTTTCATGGACAAAATCCTCCATAATCTCTACCAAAAGTATCCATTCACTCTACATGCACTAAGAACCCAATAAAATAGTCATAATAATACATGCATTGTAATGTACATTCATAAATCCAAAGTCTTTCAAAATATATATATAACATTGTTTGAGGAACCCTAGATGTTGCCAAAGTAAAATATCGTCAACAAGGTCGCTCTTTATCAGTTGAGGAGGTTTTCTGACCTATTTGGGGGCTTATAAGTTGGAGTACTTCCCTCATAACTTCCCAAGTGTTTTATGGCACATTCCCTCATGACTTACTAGGGCTAAGTGTAAAGAAAGATAACTATGTTGTAACACAAATATCCAAAGGCCTTGTTGGCATAGTTGGGGTAACTTAAATTCTTCACAACTTATTAATGGATACAATTCTTTTGGTGTAAGAAATTTATTTATTTGGGCATGGATGTTCTTATTCGGGCATCTTGTTTGGGCTACTGGATTCATGTTCCCGATTTCTTGGCGTGGATATTGGTAGGAACTAATCGAAACTCTTGCATGGGCTCATGAACGCACGTCTTTATATAATTTAGTTTGAGGGAGATACAATCTAGTAAACCTTTCCATTATTCAAGCACGATTGGTTGTATTAGCTCACTTTTCCATTTTTTTATTTTTGATAAGTATCCATCCACTATACACACAGTAAGCACCCAATAAAATAATCATAACGCTATACGCATTGTAATGTACATTCATAAATTTGAAGCCTTTCAAATACAATTATATATATATATATATATATATATATATATATATATATATATATATATATATATATATATATATATATATATATATATATATAGATATATATATAATTGTTTATTTTTTATAATGTGTCTTTTATTACACATTAATTTTTAAAAAATTTACAAATATACCCAAAAAAAAAAAAAAAGTATATGTAAAATATCTTTATTATTAAAAATATTGTTAAATGAAACGTATACATGAATATATACAATATTATACAATATTTAATCTAAATTCCATTTTACATAAATTTATTATATGCAATATTTAGTAATTTACTTATAGATATAAATATATATAATTATTATTTTAATTTTGGGCAATGTTATTTTTTTATCTATTAAAAAAATTGAAAGTATAGATCAAGAAAAAAAAATCAGAAACATATGAAAAATTATGTAAAAATGTTCATCATAATAAAAAAATCCAACAAAAAATGTTATTAAATGAAATATATATATGGAAAAGTTCTCTCTCTCTCTCTCTCTCTCTCTCTCTCTCTCTCTCTCTCTCTATATATATATATATATATATCTATATATATATATATAAGTACTCTCTCTCTCTCTCTCTCTCTAGAGTATTGTTTTCTAATTACCTTTTATAGCATTAAATTGTCCACTAACCAACAATATACCATCAAATCATATATCTAATCCAACTTATTCATGATTAGACATATTTGTCTAACATCGTATAAAAGGGGAGTCTATAATATTGACATAACACATTCATAACTTGAACTACTCTCTCATTGAATGAAAAGTAAAATTCCTCAAAGTTTAACCACCTCATAGCCTCAAATATAAAATATCATAAGGTTATTAAGGAGGAAGTTTGTAACACAATTAGCTATTCCACAATTTCCATTCATTGCCTAAGGCAACATATGCCTAAAAACCCAAACTATAAACACACCAATGCAAGGTCATTAAAGAGGAAGTTCCTTAACACAACTAGTTATACCACAAATTTCTTTCATTACATTGAGTAAGAGATGTAGGAAAACCAAAATATAAATATAACAATGAAAGTTCTAGAACTCCTCCCCAACTTCTCTACAATATGGTTCTTGTATTTGTAGTAGTTATGGGTAGGTTCTCTTGATCTATTTTGCTTAGGAGGGACTAGAGTCAACCTTTGAAGGACTTACAAAAGTTCCCTCTACATTTTTTAATAGAGGTGATACTCTTTTCGTTCACTTTGATATTCAAAATAACTCAAAGCATATAAATTTAATCATTCGATGCATTCATCTACGAATGGACCATCTGGTTTTTCAAAAGAGACAAAGAATATGGAAAGAAAACAGCATAAATAAATATCATCTCACTAATTCATTCCATTGTACATATCTATTGATAAATTATGAGGAAAACATACTTGAAGTGAATTTATAGACAAAAAGTAAAAAAATGGCTCAAATTTTCAAACTCTAAAATTATTTCATTCAATCAAAGAACCTAAAGAGTCATAGGAGAACATTCGTGAGAGTTCATTTGCTCATTTAAAAGTCTAGAAACCACAAGTGATATGTACTCTTGGAAATATCTCTCTATGAGAGTAAAAAAACATATCATTACAAACTTAAGTTTGAATAGAGTCAGTGTCTAAAACACTTTGCAAATCACAATACTTAAACATAAAATTAAATTTGTTTGTCCCTAATGGAATGGGATTAGGCTCTTGTGGACCAATTAATAAGTGGTAACCTGGAAGAAAAAAAAATTGTAGTCAGGGATCAGCTTTAAAAATATATAATACAATTCAAAAAGATAGATGATAAAATATTAGGAAGAAAGAAGGTTAATTGCTTCATATAGAATAGAGAACACTTACAAAATGCAGAAGGATTAACTAGTGGAATGAATCCTCTCTCTCTCTAATTTTCCTACAAAATTAGTTGTCATTGTATAAGTTTTCTTTGTGTGTTTATTAATCTAATCGCCAAGGAAGTTATTCTAAATGAACAGCTTTGTTTGAAGGTTTCCATAACCATTTATTAATGTGTGTTATATCATGCTTAACTCTTAATGTGAACATTTCTTCTTCTATTTCTTTGGAATCTGATTGTATTTCTTCAACAATTGATAGTTAGTCTTCCTTTTCACTAATGAATGTAACCAACCACTTCTTGATTTCATCCTCTAGAAAATCAATCAAGTTGTCAAATTCATTTCCCCATGATGTTTTGATAACATTCAAATCTTCTTTCATGTGTCTTTTGGAATCAACATAGAATCTCTAATCATTTTTTGTCCTTATAACTCATTAACAACTTTTATAGCCTTGAATAAATTATTACTTCTATGGTCATGAATATTTACACATTCAGAAATATCATCCTTTAGTATTTGTATCCTTGTGTATGATCCAACCTTGATTCGTTTCATCTACTTCCCTACTGGAATACCTTGTTGGTTATTTTAGAAATCACTAAGTAGCGATTTTATTGATAAATTTCATCAATTCATTATCAATGAAATTTTTGTTTCCCCAAGGAAAAATAATAATTTTCGTTATAAAAAATATTGAAAATTACATGTTGTAGATGCTACAAAGGAGCATATCTAAAAAATAGTGGTCCACTTACCACATACATCATAAAGTTCAGTAAAAACATACTACATATAAGTATCTATGTACATACATATATATACAAAAATGTAAACCAACATATATAAGTTATCTACAAAAATAATAAAAAAGAGTCCCATCTATAAACCGAGAGGGGTCAAGCAGTTCCTGGATCTTGTATCTGGTGATCGATGAAAGGCTTGTGATAGTACTAAAAAAGGTCCTGCTCAATATGCTCTTGTTTCAACCAAGTGCCCAAATGTTGCTCCGCAACTTCTTTGGATAGACCATCGACAGTCTAGTTCATTTCCTTGTAGATATGATGACATATCACAAAGTCAAATTGTGATTTTAGTATCATAAATTCATCCAGGAGATTCCTAAGTGTGTGCACATAGCAATTTTCTTCTTGATTGAACCATTTAATGAAGATTTTAGAATCTCCATAAACCTGAAGTTGTTGGAATCCTTTTTCTAAGGAAAAATAAGCAATATCTAAGGTTGTCCAGTTTTGTGTAGTTGTTTGTACCTCTTCCTAATCCCATTTTTATCTTTAAAAAATGATCTCCTTTTAAGAACAAGACAACCCCGCCACCACATCCTTCTAGTTGTGTGGATCTGTCAAAATAGGCCCATGGGATGGATTTTTCAATGACTTCAGCACTAATGGTATGTTTCCTCTAATTTTGTTCATATTTAGGGATGAGTTGATATTATGCCATTGTATGGGAGCTAGTGATAGTCAAATTTTTCTCTTTTTCTAAAAAAAAAAAAAAAAAAAATTGCAAATGCCCCACTAGATGGCCCAGCATACCAGTAGGGGTAAATTCTTGAGTTTAGCAAGGTGAGCCCTATTCCACCATGATTCCCATGCTTCTAATACAGATTTCCCCTGCCACTTGATATTAATTTCTAACATCTGATAAATTTGGTTCCATAATTGAATTGTGATGGGGCACTTAAGAAAAAGATGATTTATATATTCTGAATTCTCCTTACGTAAAGCACATTAGATTGGACCTTGAAAGGATCGATGTTGAATATTATCACATGTAGGAACCTTATTACATAACATACACCACATAAACAGCTTAGATCTTGGGGGACCTTTAAGCTTCCATATCATCCTCCACCACCAGTCACTATTCTTTGGTTCGATCTCTGCACAGATAAAAATATAACCTTCTTTCGATGTGTATCTACCATGGGAGGCGAGGGTCCAGATGAGTTCATCCTCCTTCTCCTAAATTCTTATATGTGCTTTCGTGAGGGAATTGATGAAAATACTCCAGTCCTAATGCCATTGAACCGGGATTTGAAGATCATGAGATGACTTCTAGCTTTGACCAAAAAGAGTATAGTTTTCAATATCAACAATTTGATTTAAGGTTCTATAACTAGAATCCATGAGAAATTGTTGCAGGACTGGGGGAAGGATATGGGCATTACTGCTTCCAAACCAAGCATCCACCCCAATGTGAACCCATTCCTCTTTCCCCACTCTCCATGCCAAACCTGTTCTAATATATTTAAAAGAATTTAAAACCGCTCGCCACATAGAGGAGACCTCTAATATGTTCCATTGGGGCATTCTGATCCATTCCTCGACCTCTAGAGGGGAAATATATTTATGTGTAACCACTTGTTTCCATAAGCTATTTGAAGAGATAAGATGTCATCCCATTTTAGCAGATAGAGCTTTTGAAAAACTGAACATATTTTTCATCCCCTAGCTACCCCATTTTTTTGGCAGAGCTATTTTCTCCCATCTAACCCATGCAAAGGTTTGTCCTTCTTTCTTCCCACGCCATAGAAATATGCAACAGATCTGCTATATTTTGTGGATAATTACAATTGGAATCCAATATAGTGACATCCAATATACTTGGATGCCCTCCAAAGAGATATAATAAGGAACAATCTCCCAGCTCTAAAAAAGCCATCTATGATACCAGATATTTAGTCTACTTTCAATTTTTGCAACCAGCCATGGCGAGTCTACTATTTTATAATTATTTGGTTTCGGCCAAAATCCAAGATACTTCAATCCCTCTTTAAAATCTAGTTTTCTGAAGCGGAAACTTTGTGAAGCATAGGCTAATTCATATGGAGAGCATTTTGATGTTGATAAAGTGGATTTCCCTTTATTAGTTTCCATCCCTATAGCCTTACAAAAAAAATTGAGAATGTTGGAAAGCACAGATGAGTCACTAATAGCTCCATTCATAAAGATGAGAACATCATCAACAAAGAGAATATGGGACAATGATATGTTTGTTGCAATCTTTACCCCTTTAAATCCCCCATGGTCCCTTTCGTCAATTATCCGTCTACTCAAGACTTCCATGGCTAATAGAAAAAGAAGAGGAGATAAAGGGAACCATTTCCTGAGACAACGTTCGGCATGAAAAAATGTTGTAGTTGATCTGTTGATCAAAATGTTGTAAGAGACAGATGAAACACTACACATAATCCAATTTATAAAATCATTATGAAATCCTACTTGAGTCAATAGCATCTGAAGGTAAAACCAACTTGTCCTATCGTAAACTTTAGATAAACCAATTTAAATAACCATTACTCTTAGTTTCCTTACTTTTATGGAGTGGAGGCCCTCTTGTGCGATACCAATGGCTTTGCGGATCTGCCTATTTTCAAAAAGATCAAATTTCTCCATAGAAATGTGTTGGGATAAGATGGGCTTAATTCTATTAACTATGATTTTATATATGCAGTTACACAATGATATTGGCCTAAAATCATTATATCTAATGGGATTATCATATTTAGGGATTAAAGAAATGAAGGTAGCATTGAAGGCCTCATACATTCTCCCATTCAATCTACAATCTTTGATTACTCTTAGTAATTCATGCCCTATTAGATCGAAAAAAGTGAGACAGAATTCTACCGGCCACCCATCCGGACCTAGGCTCTTGTCTTTCTTGAACCACTTCAAAATTGCCTCCAGCTCTCCCATCAAAACCGGAGCACACAGGTCTTAATTTTCTTCCTCATTAACAAACCGAGGGAATAAATTGGCCACCTTGATGATTTCCCCCAGAGAGGCCTCCTGCTAAGATTTAAACAAATTTCCAAAGTGATGAATACTAAGGTTTGCAAGACTGTTTAATGACTACGAGGGATTACCTTCCTCGTCCAATAAGGACTAAATAGTATTATTGGTCTTTCGACCTCTAGAACACTGCTAGAAAATTTTGGTATTGTCATCTCTAGATTGCATCCATATAGCTCTGCTTCTAAGTCTCCAAGTTTCTTCTTTTTCCCTTAACAACTTGATTTTGTTTGCCTCAAGCTGGATGACATGTTTTTTTGTTTCCAGAGAAACAAATCCATCATTGGCAGGGTCCTCTAGGCTAGCTAATTCCTCTTCAATTTTATAGAGAGCTTCCTTGTCTTTTTTCCTCTTTGCCTTTGCCTACTCTATCGTCCTCTTTTTAAGGCGATGAAAACTTTGCGCCAAATACTTAGTCGAAGAAATGTTCTCATAAAGGGACCAGAATCACCACTCTTTTTAAACCAACCTATGATATTCCTCATCTCCAAACCATGTCGAGTTAAATTTAAAAGGATCATGCGGCTTAGGAGACATACCGAATATTTCCAAAAAGATAGGAGAATGATCTGCAATACCCCCCAATCCAACCCATTGTCTAATCGAATTAAACTTTTCCATCAGGGATTCCTTGATGAGAAATCTATCCAAATGCTTGGCCAGCATGGCGGTCCCAGTTCTGTGATTTCTCAAAGTAGGCAAGGTACGCGAAGATTTAATATCGATGAGTCAGTTGGATTTTAAGATATGTTCAAAATATTCAAAAAGTGAGTCAACCTATGCATTATGACCCCATGACTCGACAAGACCCAAGGAAAAATTTAAGTCACCCCCGAGAATTAAATTATCGACTCGCATGAAGGATGCAACGAGGAAAGCCTCCCAAAACTGCGTTATGTTGTGACATGGACTATAAATATTGATCATCCAAAATTCAAGACCTAAATCTTCTGATAACATGTCCACCATGAGCACACCCTCCCTTCCCCATACATTCAAAAATTTCATTTTTCTACCATTAATGCCCATATCCATACCTCTCTATCACCCTTTTACATCCAGGGCATGGAAAGTCCACCCCAGAATCATAGCTTCAAGTATAGATACAATTTTCTCACTAATCCCTAATGTCTCCTGAAGAAAAATCACATCCAATCTTTCAGACGTGATTAATCTTCTAAGGGCTAGTTTTTTTTAAGGGCTAGCCAACCCTCTACAATTAAAGGAGAGCCACATCATTGGGTAACCATAATCGATTTGATTCTTGCTCTAAGAACCCTTTCAATAGATAGCTTCCTTCCTTCAGTGACATCCAAACTAGACTTATGAATAGCTTCAGACATATGTGATTGTCTACCTCTGCCTGCTTTAACATGCTTTGGAGATGATGATATACCTAACCCCCCCTTGAAACCTATGTGTTGCTTGGCTAAAGAGCATAGATTGTATCTATGACTGGCACATGACTCCGATGAAGACTCCTTTAGCAAGGACTTAGACATGAGGGGAAGAGTCGAAACTATAGGGAAAGGAGCTAGACAACTAACAAGGGTTGAAGCTATAGTACATGCAGTATAGGATAAATGATATGCAGAGACCACCCTTTCATTCATAATTGGACATGCAATAGAGGAGATAAAACCAATATCATAGGAAGTAAATGGTTCTGAGGGTGGGGGGAGAAGAGAGGTACCCAGAACCGATGAGGTTGATTCTTCACATGATTGGGTGATGACTGAAGGAGCCAAATGGGCCAATCCAGAGGCTTGTTCCTTTCAAACTACACATAGCTCTGGTCCTCTGTTCTAACATTCTTATTCTCTTAGAGGTTCCTGTGGACTGGATTTGGAGTCACCTTCCTTCCCACCCTCTTTGACCTATGCAATCCTTTCCTTTTCCAGTAATTGATAGTCTTTGAAAAGGTTCCCAACTTCGTGACACCTTCTGCACCTAAAAGGGACTCCCTCATAATATAGCTTTTGTAATCTGGAAAAACCCTGCCATTGAAGCAACAAGATTTCCACCAGCCCCTCCCTGGTGTCAAGATGAACCAGAATCTGAATAAAGGCCATCTTTCTCTTCTCAACAAATGATTATCATAATCTAAAAAAATCCCCAACTCATCCCTAATTCTTCTGAAAACATCCTTAATCCATAATTGCGGTGGCAAACCCAGAAACCTAACGAAATTGGACCCACTCCTAATTTCTCGTGTTTAGGGTCAAATAATGGAGACCATCTCCTTAGCATTATATGGGTTATTTCAATGTGCCAAAATTTCGTTAGAACCCACCGAGCATGTGCTGAATTTGAGATGCTAAGCATGAACTAGCCTCTAGTCATAGTAACCATAGAGGGAAAAAATTCCAAGACTTGCCCCAAACCTCCACAACCCATTTCCTCAAGTATGTCATTGAGTAGTTGCGACCCCGATCCCTACCCACAAGAAATCTATTAGTCGTGTCCATAACTTCACTCAATTTAATGCCCTCCCCAAGCACCAGTTGCCTCCCTCTCTCCTTTACTTTGGTGGCTTTTAATTTTTTTTCCTTTTTTCTGAGGTTCTCCTACCTTCACACCTCCCAAACACTTTAACAGATTACCTTCATCGCCACCCACCCTTTCTTTTGACTAGCTTTGGTTTGGTCCACTGTTAGCATATCTCGCAAAACATCCAGAGGTCTATGCCAAGGAAGAAACCCCTAACCCTATAGAATTAGATGCAATGAATACCCTCGTTCCTGGAAAAAACTCTGAATACTGACCGCCAATACATGTCGAAACCCCCTCTATGCCTTCACCATGAGGTATGCCCTCCTCCCTTTCCTCCACAGAACTAGGGTTAATACAAGCTTCCAAAAATTGAAGATTTGAAGGGGATGGAAGCAATATATTTGGCTGAACCTGAGCGAAATTCCATGCCTAGGAAGCCAGGAGCCCTTCACTATGAGACTCTAGTGACGATTGACCAGATGCCAAGAAAAGGGATGCTATACCAAGAGGTTGTGAAATTGTGAAGACCTCCTCTAAAGGAGACGTAGAAGACACCATTTGATGCGTTTGTCAGCCATCCAATCTATGTAGCTCCATTCTGGGAGGTTGACGTGGAGATTCTATCCAGATCGACACCGATTCTAACGAATCAGAGGAGTAGTCTACTAGCTCCTCATCCATCTCAGCAGTAAAGACCCACTCCCCTTCCAAAAAACTTTGGGCTGATTACATCCATATAGCTCTACTTCTATGTCTCCAAGTTTTTTACCTTTCCCTTCACAACTTGATTTTGTTTTCCTCAAATTCAGTGAAATGTTTTTTTGTTTCCAAATAAACAAATACGCCATTGGCAGGGTCCTCTAGGCTAGCTAATTCTTCTTCAATTTTACAAAGAGATTCCTCATATTTTTTCCTCTTTTCCTTTGCCCACTCGATCATCCTCTTTTTAAGGCAATGAAAATTTTGTGCCAAATGCCCAGTCAGAGAATTTTTCTTAGAAATGGACCAAGCCCAACACTCTTTTTTAACCAACCCGTGATATTCCTCATCTCCCAACATGTCGAGTTAAAATTAAAAGGAGCAAGCAGCTTTGGATACATACCAAATATTTCCAAAAAGATATGAGAATGATCTGAAATACCCCCCAATTTGACCCATTGTCTAATTAAATTAAACTTTTCCATCAGGGATTCCTTGATAAGAAATCTATCCAAACGCCTGCCCAACATGGTGGTACCAATTCTGTGATTTCTCCAAGTATCCAAGGTACACGAAGATTCAATATCAATGAGTCTATTGGATTTTATTATATGTTCAAAATATTCAGAAAGTGAGTCAACCTGTGCATTATGACCCCATGACTCGGCAATACCCAAGGAAAAATTCAAGTCACCCCCCAGAATTAAATTATCCACTTGCATGAAGGATGCACCCAGAAAAGCCTCCCAAAACTTCGCTCTGTTGTGACATGGATTATAAATATTGATCATCCAAAATTCAAGACCTAAATCTTCTAATAACATGTCCACCACGAGCGCACCCTCCCTTCCCCATACATTAAAAAATTTCATTGTTCTACCATTAATTCCCATATCCATACCTCCCAATTACCCTTTTACATCTAGCAAATGGAAATTGGTCAGAAAATGATCCTCAAGGACTTTCTAAATGCTCAAAAATGAAAGTAAAAGGATGCTCCTAGAAATAGTCTCATTGCATAGATCTCTTCTTTCTGAATCTAACACAATTTGAATGAGCGAAAATGGACTTCGGATGAAGAAGTTATTGTAAAATAAATTTGCCCATTGTCCTTTGAAAAGGAGGCAATTTCTTACTAAATGGGGCATAAGGGAAAATGTGTTTTTAAACATAAAATCCCTTAAAGTGTATCACATTGCAACCTTTCATTACATCGGAGAAAAGCCAAGCAGAGTGTTTAAAGGATTGTGGCCTTAGGGAATTGCGATTAGCGATCAATGCGATATAACGTGGACCGTAGATCGAGCGCACAGATCAACGGTGGATATGATAATATTGCATCGCAGATTTCCAAGAGGAAGGGACCAAGACCCGGGACCATTGCGATCAACGATTACGATGAAACAGATCAGGGGATCGAAGATCGATAATGTATATCGCATCGGAACCGTCCATTGGCAGAGGAACAGACCCCGGGCCATTGTGACTTGTGATATACGATGGGCCGATCGGCGATATCGACGATCAAATATTGGGAATCCAAAATACAAATGGACCATGACCTTTGGGCAATGCGATATGCGATGAGCGATAAAAGCACGGACCTGATAAGGTTTATGGATGCGATTTCATATCATTTGAAATCCGGCCTTGGCGCTTGATATAGGATTTTCTATGTATTTCTTGTGTATTGGTTATTATGGTCATTTCGGGATTTCATTCGAAGAAAGGCCACCAATTCCTTTGTAAATTTCCCTGTTGTAAAATCATTGTGTCATGCTGTAAGCAGGCATTTTGTAACAAATGATGAATTTGTAAAAAGAATGCATTATGTAATGCACAGAGCCACAGAGCCAGAAGCTAGAGTGCCAGACACATAGCCATAGAGCCAGAGAGCTAGACGCAGAGCCACAGAGCCAGAGGGCCAGACGCAGAGCCAGAGAGCCAGAGAGCTAGAGGGCCAAACGTAGATCCACAGAGTCAGTAAGCTAGAGGGCCAGTCGAAGAGACAGGGAGCAGAAGAAGCCACAAAGCCGCAGAGGAATGATTGCATAGAGCGGAATGGACATGGAAGTCGCAGAGTCGAAGGATTCCTAAAAGGCCAGAGAGCCAAGCTAAGAAACAAGTCTCCCTTCGAGGAGCTCACAGTCGGCTCCCTTCAAGAAAGTTCTCTCTCCAGAGAGCTCACATTGTAACATCCCAAAGCCACAGAGCTAATAGAGGCATAGATCCACTAGAGGTTGGGGGTGAATTTCCCAAGGATGATTCCTCAGGATGAGGAAGGGACAGAGAGCCCGATAACTTGAGCACCGAGAGCTAGAAAGCCTGAGAGCTTCAGAGCCAGAGGGCCGAGCAGAGGCAAAGCCACTAGAAGTTGGAGGCAGAGCCAGATGGACAGAGCTAGATAGCTAAGAGAGACAAAGCCAGATGAACCAAAGAGTTGGGAGCCAGAGCCAGTTAGCTAGAGAGCCAAAGCCGCAAAGCCAAAGAGCTCAAAATAGACTTCTAAGAGCCATGGGTTGTAATGAAGTTGCAGAACAGCAAAGAGATCAAATGATCAAGCTATTGTTGATGTGCAAAGTGTGCTGAAGATAGAAGAAGAAATTCTAGAGACAGTTAAAGAATTCTGAGGGAGTTGGTGAAAGCCAGGAGCTCAAGATAGCCCAGAGCGCTGATTGAAGGAGTCTAGTCTAGAGAAGCCTAGATTTGTCTGCAGAGTAAGGACAGCTAGGAGTAAGATGGTATTCTAAGCCCATAGGTATAGTTGTAAACCTATGGAGTTAAGTGTGGAACTTGTAAAAGAAGCATTACAATAATCCCAAAGAACCTAGTCGAGTTGATTAGAGCTCAAGGAGACGTAGCCCAATATATCAGGGTGAAATCCATATTATATTGTTGTCTATGTGGTTTTCTTATTTGTTGCATTGCATTTACTATTATGTGTGTTTATATATCAGTTTAAGAAAATGAACTTAAGCACTTGAACAGTGTAAAAGCAAGCAAAGACATACACCTATTTCAACCTTAATTCTACAAATTGTCAATCATAAGCTAGATCTTGGAAATTTTTAAGCTTTGGAGTGGGAGAGGTTCTTGTAAGTTGACAAGAAACCTTTAGGTCCCCATTTCAGATCAGAAATTCCACCCTAGAATCGTAGCTTCAAGTACAGATATAATTTTCTCACAAATCCCCAATGTCTCTTGAAGAAACATCACATCCAATCTTTCAGACGTGATTAATCTTCTTAGGACTAGTTTTTTTGAAGGGCTAGCCAACCGTCTATAATTAAAGAAGAGCCACATCATCGGGTAACCATAATTGGGTTGCTTCTTGCTCTAAGAACCCTTTCAATAGATATTTTCCTTCCTTAAGTGACATCCAAAATATCCTTATGAATAACTCTAGACATATGTGATTTCCTACCTCTGCCTGCTTCAACATGCTTTAGAGATGATGAGATACCTAACCCCCACCCCAATACTATGGGTTGCTTGGCTAAAGAGCATAGATTGTATCTATGAATGGCACAAGACTCCATTGAAGACTCCTTCAACAAGGACTTAAACACGAGGGGAAGAGTCGAAACTACAGGGAAAGGAGTTGGACAACTAACAAGGGTTGAAGCCATAGGACATGCAGTAGAGGATAAATTATATGTAGAGACCACCCTTTCATTCAAATTATACATGCAACAAAGGAGATAAAACCAATATTATAAGAAGTAAATGGTTCTGAGAGTGGGGGTACCGGAACCGATGAGATTGATTCTACACTTGATCAGGTGACGACTAAAGGAGCCAAAGGGGCTAATCTAGGGGTTTATGCTTTTTGACACACACATAGCTTTGGTCCTCTATTATGATATGCTAATTCCTTTGGAGGTTCCTGTGAACTAGATTTGGAGTCTCCTTCCTTCCCACCCTCTTTGACCTATCCAATCCTTTCCTTTTCCAGTAATGGATAGTATTTCAAAAGGTTACCGACTTCGTGACATCTTTTACACCTAAAAGGGACTCCCTCATAATCCAACTTTTGTAATCTAGAAAAACCCTGCCATTGAAGCAACAAGCTTTCCACCAAGCCCTCCCTAGTGTCAAGATGAACCGGAATCTGAATAAATTCCATATTTCTCGTCTCAAAAAATGATTTATCATACTGTAAAAAAATCCCAAAGTCATGCCCATTCTTCTTAAAACATCCTCAGTCCAGAATTGTAGAGGCAAACAAGGAACCTTAACACAAATCAGATCGGCTCCCAATTGCTTGCATTCAGGGTCAAATAATGGAGGTCATCTCTTCAACATTATAGGGGCTACTTCAATGTCCCAAAATTTCGTTAGAACCCATCGAGCATGTGCCAGATTTTAGAAGCTAAGCATGAACGAGCCTCTAGTCATAGTAACCACAGAGGGAAAAAATTCCAAGACTTTCCCCCAAACCTCCACAACCCATTTCTTGAGGTGTTTCATTGAGTAGTTGCAAACCAAACCCTACCCATAAGAACTCTATCATTCGTGTCCATAACGTCACTCAATTTAATTCCCTCCTCGAGCACCAGTTTCTCCCTCTTTCCTTTAGTTAGGTGGATTTTAATTTTTTTTCCCTTTTGTCTGATATTCTCCTGCCTCTGCACCTCCCAAACCCTTTAACAGATTACCTTCATCACCAACGCCCTTACTTTTGACCAACTTTGGTTTGGTACACTGTTAGAATATCCCGCAAATCATCCATAGGTCTGTGCTAGGGAAGAAACCCCTAACCCTCTAGAAGTAGATGCAACTTCTACCCTCATTCCTGACAAAAAATCTGAAGACTAACCACCAAGACATGTTGAAATCCTCTCTGTGCCTTCACCATGAGGTATTCCCTCCTCCCTTTCCTCCACAAAACTAGGGTTAAGACAAGCTTCCAGAAATTGAAGATTTGACAAGGATGGAAGTAGTATATCTTGTTGAACTTGACCCACAACCGATGCCTGAGAAACCGGGAGCCCTTCACTGTGAGACCCTAGCGAAGATTTATCGAATGCCAATAATAGGGCTTCTATACCAAGAAGCAATGAAATTTCGAAGATCTCCTCCGAAGGAGACCAAGAAGAGACCACCTGATGCGTCGATGAGCCAGCCAATAATGGTAGCTCCATTCTAGGAGGTTGATGTGGAGATTTTGTCCAAATGGACACCAATTCTAATAAATCAAAGGAGTATTCTACTAGCTCCTCATCCATCTCAGCAGTAAATATCAACTCCCCTTCCAAAAAAATATGGGCTGACTTACGGGTACTCCAAGATCTCAGAAACAATGATTCTCCCCATTCTTACCTCAACCAAAAAACTAAAGCCTCCTTTCTATTCTTGTCATTGTAGACCAGTGGCTCACTGCGCTGCAGTAGATTTTCCCAAACCCTAACCACAACCATTAGGTCAAGACTTCAGCAGATTTCAGAGCCATTCTTCATCGTAAACATTTTTTTATTAAAGTGACTATAAATTAATAAAGATTATCAATGAAATGTTGATCATGCTTGAAATCCTTTTTCAAATATTGTGAAAGAAAAAAATTATTTGAGACAAACTTCTTAAATGCAAACAAATTTCCCATGTTTCCTCAATAATACCTAGCCGCTTATTGATATTTATTGCAACATAGACCCTAATACTATTCAGTAAATTTGTTTATTTCTTGATTTTATGGGGTGTTTTGAGTGTAGTTGATGTTGTAGCTTTTGGGTCTTGATTAGCCAAAGGGAGCATAAACAGAGGTCTAAGGTTTACGGCATCTTCAAGCTCATTAATCATTCTTTCGGTATCATGTTTTCAATTTCTTTCTTAGTAACAAAGTAAGAAAGTGCATCCCCTGTAGTCGTGTGCATTTTTAGAAGTCCAGAAGGTGCTATCCCTTGGACATCAACCTTTGAATTTCACTTCATAGTAACCTTCTTATTATTTATGTGCACCTTTTCAATCTATAGTTTCTTACTAGTATTTTAATAATGCATATTGTTCATGGTTAATGATTGCTCCTCAAAAATGGATGGTTCTTCAACAACTAACCCTTATACTGTCTTATAGCTCCCAACTAGTTATAGTGTTACCTAGTCTAGAACTGAGGCACTATCCACTTCCATATCAGTGGGTTCTTCTACATTTTGTGACCCCTTTTTACTTGAACTTTCTCTTTGATGATGTAAAAATGTGTGATTTTTAAAAGCTAAAAAGAGGGGGTGTTTTTTCTCCATTATTTCCACCAAATCATCACTCCTACTCTCTCCACATTTTGTAGTTATTTCTTGTCTAGTCTGAGCCGAGGAACTTCAATGGGTTTGTGGAGCTGAAGAGGGTTGTGCATTTGTAGGTTTCTTCCCTCTTTTCTTAGTATTTCCTTATGAATTGTCTCTCACTTCAGTCACGAAAACATTGTTATGTACCATTTTTTTTCCTTTGACGTTCTCGATACATTTTCTCAACTTCTATAATTTTAGTGAAAAAAATTACCATATCGCACTAATGCTAGATGTCTAGAAAATGTGCCCTTAGGATAAAATCCTTGGGAAAACTAAACTTCACTTGAGTTAAAATAATTTAATGTTTCAGATAATTTTGTTATATGTGCATAATTCTTCATCATCACCTCTCCAATAGTAAATAGTAATGAAATGAATTATTTCTTATTTTTCATGTCAAACATAATTAACTAGGATGTATATTTTCTACAAACCTATGCAACAATTAGAAACAAATGTGGGAGGTAATAGAAATCTATCACCATAACCATAATTCATTATATATGTGTGAATTTCTTTTTCTATATTCACTCCTTTCACTTTTAGGAACTCTTGTGCTTCTAAATATAAACTATGTGGTTCATTTCATGTTAGCATGTACATGAACTCTTTGAAAAACAAGTTTTGGAAAATGTAGAAGTGAAACAAATCCTTGTGTCTACATAGAATAAGATACCAAATTTGTATCGGTTCTACTTCATTATTCATGTTACTCTTGAGGGGTAAGTCGTTGAATAGATTAAAATAAGCAATGGACATCACTAGGTAGGTCATCATGAAGTATCTCTAGGCCTTCAAATAATTCACCAATTGGAAAGAAATATCACTAGAGATAACTTCCACCCAATCAAAGAATATATTTTTTGAAAGAAAAATGTAATATATACAAAACGAACCTAGGTACATGAGACATCGATTCACGGCCCGTTACGCAAGAAAATAACCAAGAAGATTCTCAATATGACTCTACCAGTAGTGAAATATCAATAATAAAAAGTGTGGTTGGGATGTGTGAAATTTTGAGCATGAATTCCTGAATAACATTTATTCTGCCACCCTCAAATTCAAGGAAGGCATCAAATTCAAGAAATTTGAGTTTCTTGTTTAGGTCTAGTAACTTAAGCATCTTTCTGGAAATTTTGAGAGTCTTTTCTAAAAATTGGGTGCTTTTCTTGTGAATAAACTTTGATGGTCTTGGTCTTGTATTCAAACCAATGGGCACACTAGCAAAGCATTTCTTTAAAATAAAACACACTTAGTGTTAGCAAGCCCTGTACTCCAAATTTTGTTGTTATGTTTTTCCTCAAGATTCAAGTTCAAATACCATTGACAAGTTGTAGAACAATGGAATTTATTGTTTTGTTGCATAAGTGAATTACCTATATCTCTACAAATGGGCTCCTTCTTCCTTTTATTCTTCATATTTCTTTATCCATTAAATACACTTAGATATACATAATAGGTCAAGTGACGCTTTACAGAGATCTTAGCTATATAAATCTTGATTTATGGTAGCATTCGGTATCACATCCCTTCATCATGTACCACCTTTATCGGGCTATATGAGAGTAATAACGAGTATAACCTATGGCATGTATTTAAGTGGTGCATTGGAAGATAATTCATGTAGTACAACATTAATGCCTTTTTGTGATTAGACACAATGGTGGAAAGAGAGGATTTTTTCACCATTGGGCAAGGTTCAATTCCCATAGGGCCTAACCCTAAATCCCTAGGGACAACTTGAGGTAGTGGTTGAACATGTGGTTGCACCCAGAGAAACTATGTTAAAAATGGTTTAGTGACGTGTGCACACAGAAGTGGATAAAATCTCACCCCCGTGTTCTTCTTCAAATTGTAGCCCTTGGGGGACAGTTCAATTGGCGATCATCATCATAATGAAGTAATATGTACAATGATTTTCCAGGTTCAAATCCCCCTAATTTACGCATGACTACATACTAGGGGTGGTGTGGTTTTCCTAGGGTTTATAGTGGTAGCAATCAAAATCAACCCCATGTCACGTGAGTATGAGACTAACCCAGTTGTTGATTCCTCTAATAAAAAAAATATCAATTCATTTTCACCTTGGATATTGAATTTTCCTAACTGAGCTTTCGATTAGCCTAGAAAGGATAAAATGGCTATTTTTCCATGACTTTCACTAAGTATGATGTATAAGCGAAGAAGGCATATGGATAGAGTATATAGTATGCCTTCTAAGGAAGCTTTATGTGTGCAAAGAAATAAAATTATGGAGAAAAATGTGTGTGAGAGAATAAGGCATGTAGAAGGTTGAACGTTTATAGAAATAGATGGGTGGTGTGTTGTACACATTCACAAAAGAGACGAGTAGTATGGGGTGGGTTATGTGCGGAGAGTGGGAAATGTATGGAGTGCATAGACATACTTAAAGTTTAAAAATTCCACACATTATCTTTTGGAAAATGACTAAGAATGGAGTTTAAGAAAAGGAAAGGAAAGAACATATAGTACATAATGGATAAAATAAGTTAATAGATCTAGGAAATTCCAATGGGTTTCATCCTTAAGAGTTGTTAGAGTGGGTGTAGGTTTTGTTAGCTTGAAGGCCCCTTTGTCTACATGAATCTATTCCTATCAAGGAACAGAGATTTTTCTTTATCCAAAGAACATGCTCCTTGTATCTTTACAAAATCATACAAATAAGTATTGCGTATATCTAGTATTATGGAACCTTCTCAACCTTTAGGTAACTTTCTCATTGAAAAAGTAGCATCTTCCCAAACCTTCTCCCTTCACTAGGAAGCCCTATGTCACATGATATCAATAAAATCTCATGGGTTGATTTGTCACTTTAATGGTTTCTAGTTATGTCTCGCGAATATTTATAAGTGGATATTTTAAGTTTGGAAGCCCCTTATTCATGAGGAATTTTATATTTTAGGATGTTCTTGTGGGTTTTTCATAGTGGAATTCAACTTTGTTGAGTACAAAAATAGTATCTTTTTCTTTGGGCCTTAATTTATGGGAGGTGTCAACCTATGCATCAAAACCTTGGTCTCCATTATTCAAATATTACTCTAACTCTAACTACTACTCAAATGTGGGTTAGGGTCCTCAATTTGTGTCTACAATTCTACGGTTGTGATTCTCTGGCCTCGATAGGAAATGGTCCAGGGAGATCTTGTTTTTGTTTCACAAAATGTGCTTGCAAATTATTCATTATGGAATTTACTTTGTTGAGAACAAATATATTTCCCTTTGTTTTTATCATTAGATTATGGGGCATACAATACTAATGCTTAAACCTTGGTCTCAATCCTTCAACTTTGATTCCTCCTCTTATTCTCTAACTTTATCACTGAGGTGAATCAAGCTCCTAAAACATTTGCAATACTAGGGAAGTAAGTCCCTAACCTCTATTTTGGATGGACAAGGGAAGTTCATTTAATTATATTCCCCAAAACCCAATGATCTTATCACAAGCTATGCCAAGTTGTTTGTAGAGGTAGACTTTTTAAATGACTTGCCTAATTATTGTGACCAAGGTAAAAAAGAAGTTAAAAAGGTACTTTGAGATGGGAAATGGAATCTAAAGATGAGATCGTACTATATTTTATAGTCATTTGAGGGGATTTTATATTTTTTCAAAAATATAGACAATGTAATCATGGGAGGGTCTAAGAAAGGAGGAAATAATGGAGCAAAGGAAAAGGTATGGAATGGCTATAGGAAGCTAGATCCAAATCAATATTTTAGTATCAAGTATTGAGATGTCTATGTAATCTACAATGAGCTGAAAGAGATTTGAGTGCAATGCAAGAAATTAAATAGGGACCAAGAGGTATCTTTTCCCAAGGATAGTAAAGTTGCACTAGGGATTCATCCATCCCATGGGCCATTTGATGGAAGACAATCCTTTGGTAATTTCTAGCTTAGAGACTAGTATTTTTTCCACACAAGACAATAAGGAAGAAAAGTATATTCAAGATGAAGTGGGTATAGGGTTACGGTTTGTGGGAAGGAACCTTGAACTAAGATTTTTAGAGGATTGGAGTTCTTGAAAGGAAGTGCCAAAATTTCTAGTGTAGGGAGGAAACCTAGAAGTTGTGTTAAGAAGAGGAAGGGTTTGGTCAACTTATGGTGGTTAGGGAGGAATTATTACTCATTCAAATTCCAAACTATCAAGGGAGAGCTCTCATAGATAGATTCCACAGATGCCAAATGAGTGAATAAACATTAATATCTTTGGTGAAAAACCATTGGAATACAATGGTATGACACTTGATCATATTCTATATTAGGATGTGAGGTTTGTTAGGGTTTATTTTTAGCTTAGAGGAGGATTCCAACAAGGTTTTGAATAAGCAATGGTTTTCAAGCATAATCATTTTAACTATGGAAAAATGGAATCCGTGTTTTGACCAAAGATGTTTTGACCCAAGATATAAGCATATATTGAAATAAACAGTGTGGGACGCATCTTCTAGGACTCCCATTAGAATTTTGGTTGGAAAATATTGTAAGAGGGATTGATGACAATGTTGAAAAAACAATATATTTGGATCATGGTTACAAATCTATTGTTCATATAATGATGAATCAAATCTTAGTTGAAGTTTATTTCAAAGAGGGTTTCCAAAATAGTATAGATAAGGTTCTATGGCATAAAACCCATATGCATATTGTGGGTTATATAGAATCCCTATTCAAATGTGTGAGGTTTCATATGTATGCTCATCTAGTTAAAAGTTGTGCCCATAATTTCAAGAAAAATGTTTGGAAAAAAAAGACTAAGCTATGTGACATAAGGCATCAAAGTCCAAGGAAAGTGTTGAAAATGTAACTAGCATCAGTCTTCATAAGTGTTGTCTCGCTCACGACATGATGTAATTCTCATGTATTTGTAAAAGAGAGAAAAGAAAAAATATTATAAAGATAAAAGAAAAAATACTTTTATAAGCATGGGTTTCATGCTCAATGTATTTTATTTATAGGTCAAAGCACCCATTGAGTGCTTCAGAGATTGATTCATGAGTTATATTTCTTGTCATCATGTAATAGACCCTTCTTGGGCTTTTTTTTCAAGAAAGAAATTTGTATTTGTGTCAAAAATGTAAATTTAACCTCCTCCACAAAGCCGACCTCATCCTCCATAAAGTCAACCTCATTGAAGAGATTTGACCTCACACAAGAAACTATATATCAGTAATGCATTCGACCTATTGTGGAATCAACTCAAGCAATTTCAATTTGAAGTAAGACAGCAAGGAAAAGGAGTGAAAGTCTAGAGAAATCGAGACAAAAAGAGAAGTTGAAATCTAAAGTTTGTATCCATCTCGCTCACACGTGTGAGTGTTTGCTAGGGATATTGTAGTTGTAATAAATTCAAGCTCAAGAGGTTTGATCTACAGTCAAGTAAAGGAATGAAGTGCTAAAAGTCATAGAAGGAATTCATATCCCATTGCAAGTCGAATAGAAACCCTAGCGAAGGAAATGACCTGAATGGAAATTGGCATCCACCCATGGTATTCATCAACCCATGGTATTTATCCACTCATGGAATATACCCATGGTATTCATCCACCCAAGGTATTTATCCACCCATGGTATTGTAAGTGATATACACCCATGGTATTTAACCATGGTATTGTAGGTGAAATCTGTTGAAGAATCTAGGGAAATTAGGTGTAGTGTGATTCTTCATTACTTGATAAAAATTTGTGGAGTATTTTTACTTTTTATTGTTAGCTTAATCTTCTTCTTATTATTATTAATCCATGTGTGTGTAATTCATCAAACTACTACCAAAACATAAGAACAAGAACACAAGATGTTGGCTCTCTTCCAAGACCAAAACCTCTCTTCTCTTGAGAGAAAAATCCTTCGGTAATTTTTCTATTATTGAAGCTTATTTCTTGATCAATGTCAAACCCTAGACCCTTGACTAAGAGAACCTCCAATCACAAGTCAAGTCCTTCCTTTTCTTTGCACTATGTTTCCCCGACACTTTGTCTATCTCCTTCCAGCACTTCATCCTTCTTTCGGCACTTCGTTTTTCCTTCAACTATTGATAGATCTTCTTTCACTTTCTATAGAAGAGATGCCTTGATGAGACCCTTTCCTTATGATTATCCCTTCCTTCTCTTCACCAACCAATGAACTTGTATGACTATAATGGGAGGGTTGTTATGACAGGAGAGACAGCCTCCTTACCTTCGCAAGTGTGACTGTTTTCCTTGTGATGTTGACCTCTTCCTTCTTCACTTGAGAGAGTTCCTTCTTCACTTGAGTGAGGGGCCTTATAGGCCTACTTAGATTTCCCAACCAATGAAGTTATGTGACTGTGATCTTACTGTTGATATGACCGCAGACTATCCTTCATCTTCTTTCACATGTGAATGTATTTACCCTAGAAAATAGTCCCTTCCACCTCAGCTTCTTTCTCTCTTCTTTTTCTACCCTATAAGACCTCTTCTTTGTCATTTTCTTAGCCTCTTTACTTGCTCATTTGTTGCACTGATTTTAGAGGTGAGTGAGTGTGTTTTGGTGGAGTGGACAACCTCTATATATAGAGGATTTTCCCTCCTTCTAGGCCGACTAGAAGGCTGACTTAGGGACAATTTGCAGGCAGACTTGTTGTGCTTGCTTCTAATGGCTTCTTTGGTGGCATAACATGTTTGAAGGAGCTTCTTTGATGGTGCCTATGCATAGGAGGGGACTTGACTTTGCCTGGAGGTATTCTCTTGGCCTTAATACATGGTGTAGCATTCCCTTAAGGCCTTCAACATTTCCTTTTGACTATTTGACTCACCTATAGCACTTAACATGTGCCAGACCTATTTAAATGAGCAAACTCATTGACATATATTATAAAAATAACATTTCTTTTCTTGAATAAGTACAAATATCAAAATTACATTTATGAAGACCGAACCTAGTTACATTTTCTTCAACACTCCCTCTTAGCTAGGGAGGTATTCATACAACATTACAAGGTGTTTGGCTATGTTTCAATATTGAAGAATTCAAATAATAGAAACCGGATTTGAAATCCATCTATTATAACATCATATCCATCAGCATTGTCACAGTACAAGGCCTTGACTAACAACTCCATCTCTTCATGAGATCATGAGCTACGATGCTGGAAAGACCAATGCTTTATAAACACCTTCATCATTGTCTCTCAAGGTACATACCCACCTGGGTGTTCTCTGAGTATGACCTTCTAGGACTATTCTTATCTTGGGTTCCTAGCCCTCAAATAATATCGGTCCTATTATCACTCAAAATTTTCTCAAGGTTAAAGAAAGAAATTTCCGAGGTAACCACAAACCAACTTTTAAGTATAGACTCTAGCCAATTTGTACTCAGAGAGGGTTCTCTCTTTATGATTTAGCTTTGTTTGGTGGGATATTAAGCTAGGTATGAAAGCTTGGGGTTTTGATTTTGATTGGTGGTGAAATTCAAGAACAGATGGGTAAAAAAAGTACTTCAAGCCATTGGGCTATGGAGTCGACTAAAGATGGCTTAACAGGATTGGTTGCTTCAGCAAAGGAGGGCTTCAAAGGGCAAGATAGCAAAACAAGAGGCAAATGGGAACTTTAAAGGGTGGAATGGTCTCAAAAGGGATGAAGGGCAGTTAAGAATCCTTCAACAAGCTTCAAGCGAAGGGAAAGTGGTTGTTCACTAATGAAGAGCAGTTAAGAATTCTTTACTAAGTGATCAGAATGAAAAACTAAGAAATAAGAAGCAACTAAGAATTTCTTGTCTATAATAGTTTTGAAGAAAACAATAAGAAAGATAAACCTTTTAAAACAGAGTGCACTGAAGCACTTTCTAAGATATCATTATTTCGTTTATCCTTAAGATTTATGGAAACAAATATGATTGTTAATAAATAGAGAAAAAACAATACTAAACAAGAGATATAAAATACTTATTGACAATTGTTTTGCACGAGAATCCTTGTGAAAGTCCTTTGCTTTATTCAATGCATCCAGCTAGCCATACAAGAGTTGTTCCAATAGCACTTATTTTTCAAAATAACTTAGTTTACAGAAATTTCAAAGAATCCACCCAAAATACTTCAAATGGAGAAGTATTTATACTAATTCTAAACTGAAATATCTTGAAAAAATATCAAGATTGGTTTCACAAATATCTCCAACTTTTTTCATTAATAGAACTTAAATAAAGGACATTCAAAACTAATGAATCTATTTGGCACTATGTTTATGGATTTATGGTGATGAAGAAGTGAAAGTCGAATTTGGTAGCAACTCTTAGTTGATGATGAGGCATCCCAGTCACTCACTGCATCCTTCCTTTGTGCATTCTGCCCCAGAAATTCTGCAAACTTATGTTCCAATGATATGATTTTATATCTCAATCCGTGATAGATATGTAAAATATGAAAGAGGTTATTTTAGATAAGAATGTTTTTGAGATAAACCTCTCTCAGTTTCCCAAAATTAATCTCCATCTATTCACAATATTCTCTGTAAAAAGATGTCAGAAACAAGACTTTGCACAAACTGAAAAATAGGTTGTGAAGACATGCACTTATCTCCCATTTGGTAACACCTGAATAAACAGTGAGATAGGTTTTTGTATATTGGCCTGTTAGGAACAAAAACCTCTTCCTTTTTCTCAAAATACTTTTTTTATTGGCCACAATAGTTTCTACAAAACTATGACCTAAACAGGAAATTTCTGAAGAATGTACCGTTTCTGCTCTAATTTCATCTTTTAACCTTAAATTTATTTCAATTGTTTTTCACTTTCAATTTGGATAAAATTCATTGTAGCTGGTGAAAGTTTTTTTCATCTTTTTTTAACCCTCAACGTCTTCATGTTTACTTTTATTGTTTACTATTTACTTTTTACTTTTACCGCTCTATTTTTTCATCTGTCTTCACTTTGACATGAATTTGTATACTCTGTTTTGTAACTGTCTTCCCTGATGTTTATCTTCATGCTAGCTGATTTACTTGACTTGGTCTTCAATCTGATACTCTTTAATCATGATACACTTTGATTGTTCTTTACTACGTCCTTTTACCTTTAATGTGTAGTTTAGGTTTTTATTGTCTGTTTCAACAGTAAATCGTTTAATTTATTGTTTCCTTTGCTTGTCTTTTTACTGTATTTTTTATCTTCCATCTCTGTTTGAATAAATTTGATAACAATCTTAGAGTAAACATGTCTTATGACTAGTCTTAAGAATGTTTATCCAAGACAACTGTTAAGAAAGCATTGGCTTGCAGTGGAGGTCGAAAAGGTTTCATTTGAGCTTGAAAGGTCTGTGGAGTGAGTCCAGAATACTTTTCGGAGGTAAACCATACTCGAATCGGTTAACAGAGGCTTCAGGTGGCGCAGATGGGTTACATTGGGTTTTACTGCACAATCAGGTCAAAATGAGCAAAAGTGGGGTTTTTGTGTTTAAACGGGCAAATGGTTGATATTGGCAGGTAAGCTTTGAATGAACAGTGGAAAATTTGTCATATGCGAAGAGTGGGAAGCGGGGGCAGTAAGCGATTTCATCGCACTGCTTTTCGGAGGCGAGTGGTTTTGGAGGAGGGTCGTGTGATTCCACTAGTCAGTTGACACGTAGCATCAGCACTATTTGGGAAGCTGCTCACATCGCACACTAAAGGCTGACCAAAAGGCCCGTGCGATACGAGTGATAGCCATCGGATCTAAGGGATCCGATCAGACGGTGGTCGGGGTGATGAAGTGACTGATGGATAATGGAGGGCGGGCCCGATATTAATTAAAGGAGTTACTCATATCGGGGGCGATCTGATTGGTCACTGAGTTATTAATTAATCCTGGTGACTAATTAATCCTCATTTAACATGGCAGGGTCGGGGTTCTTAATTAGTTACGGTTTAACTAATTAATCCCAATTATTGGTGTTACTATGGTTATTTCACAACCAAGGGTGGGATATATAATTTATTGGGTTTTTAATAATAATACAGGTAATGGGTTTTTTATTTTTGGGAGTTAAATAATACAAGTTAAAAGTTAATATGACTTTGTGGAAATTCAACATGCACTAAGATAAAATGTTTCTGAAAGTATATTTCATCATATAACATTTATAACTTAGGCTAAACGAATATGAGGGTTTATATGGAGAATGTTTTAATTTCCCTAAGTAAAATAGGATTTTACTTAGGAAAAACTTTAACAAGGGAATGAATGATGTTATGAAGGGGTGAATATTGATTTTAAGTACTTAGGCATTATAAATTATTGAGTTGAGGGTCCAGTCCCTCCAAAAGTCAGAGAAATGCTCTGAGCCCCTCTAACCTTGATAGGTACCTTGGCACTTAGGGGAAATTAGTGAAAATTTAGGGGAAATGAGAAGGGAAGTTAATTATTTTTGACTGTGCTTGCTTGATATGCCTTCCATGTAATACATGCCTTTGCTTCATGATGAAAGTAAAAGATTGATACATTTAGAATCATCATTCACCACATATTATTCTGCAACCATCATCTACTTACCCTACCTACTTTAACCTATCATTTTTACTTCTTTATTTGGGTGCACTTAGACTGGCAAACTCTTATCAAACATTCTTTTCGTTTACATAGTGATACCTATCTAAATCTACACTTATTACATCCATGGGCTCAGATTACATTGTTGAGCTCTTTTTATTCACTCTACCTATTTACTTATCTGCCAAGATTACACTGTTTGGTCAGATCTTTATTCTCTACTTCTAAAAAATGAAATTGAAAATATGAACAAGTCAAGTTAAACTATTTAACTATTCATGAATTGTGACATAGATGACAATATGCGCACAATCTTTATTATACAAAAGTAAAAAAGTAGTGGCATTTAGACTTGCACACTTTCATGGTCTTTTATTTTTGTTGGGGTTCATTTTCTTTCTTTTTTTGACCTTTTCTTTATTCTTTTTACCCTTTTATTCTTTTTCTAGGGCATACCCTCTTTACATTTTTTTATTTTTTTATTTTTTACAAATATGGAAAACATTTGCAACAAGCAAAGGTATGTACATATTTCAAAGCTAAACCCATTCAATCATGATATATGACACCTATTGGTATAGGAACCTAACAGGTCCTATTTTCTACTCTTGTCTTGGATGCCTTACACATCCTCAAAGAGTATCAGATGCCAGATGATTACCTAATCCTCCCATTCTTTCTTCCAAGTGAAGACAAGAATGTGGTGTCTATCACGTGTCTACATTTCCTTTCATGAACTTCATCTAGACTTAAGGTTGTTAGTCCTAGTCTAGTGCATGACCCATGAGATGGAAAAACACAAATGTCACTCATTTGTAATCAGGGGTGATCCAAAACTCCCTCTTTATTAGGGACTTATCAGAGATCCCTCTTAACTATGGACTCTTTCATTCATCAACGACTTCTTCTTCATGGGTCCTTTAGCTACTTGATCTCCTTTCTTGCTTGATGTCATGAAGTCTTTGTTCAAACTTATTCTAGGTAGGGCACCATCCATTGATCACTTTCCTTCCTGGTTTTTCATGTCATTGCTTCCTTCGTGGAAAGTGCCTTTCTTGACATACATCAGGTTTGCTTGTCATCTAGTTACTCCTTTGTCTTCTGTCCATGCTTTGGAATAATCTTCTCATGGATGCTAGGTTGTACTTGCGTGTTTACATGCTTCGACCTAGTAGCCCATCATGAATTTATCCTGATATTTCTTCAACATTTCTGTTTCTTTTGTTGGATGGCTTCTTCATCACGACATCTTTGTAGAGTAGAATCAGTTATCTGCATATTTCATATCTCCAAGGCCTTCATAAGTTTCAAGGGTCCTTCCTTCCTTTGTCAGAGTTGTCCTACCTTATTTCGAAAGATATCTTTAGAGTATCTTGTCAAATAGTGATTCCCGATGATCATGGAGTTCTTCACATGATTTATCTCTTTCTTCATTCGCTTCTTCTTAGATAGATAGGTCAACCATCTTATGCTTCCTGTGAGAGCATTTCTTCATTACTTTCTTCCTAGACTAGTCAGCATTTCTATTTGCTTCGTAGTCAGCAGTCTTATACTCCTTATGTGAGAATATTCCTTTTTTGACCTTCATTGCATTGTAGTACATGCCTTCGAGCATGTTCTTGGTGAAAGAGATTCTTTCATATTTGATCATGTTATAGAACTATTCCCATGACTCAATAATATACAAATGATAACATGATTAAACTTTAATGCATACATACCTCATCTTGATTCTCCTTTGATCATCTTAGCTTCATTTGGTTGTCCTTGGTGTGGCCCTTCTTGATTCATCTTAGCTTGCCTACATATCATCCTTTTCTCGAATCCCATGAATGGGATTCTCGATGAGACATCCGCTTTGGTTTATGAACCTTCTTTTGAAGATTCCCTCGTAGGATCTTGAAGACCCTTTCCTTGCAAATGTTCATTTTATTTTGACTATGGAGGTATTCTAAGATTCTTGATCATGGTCAATTTTTCTTTCATCATGGATGAGGTCCTATACTAGGTATGCTCCTTCTATATGAATATCCTGAGCTATATCTACCATGCTCCTCTATTCTAGAAGATATTTCTACCCATGCATTTTTATTCTCATTATAAATGCTACATCTTCATGAGTATCTAGAACTCTATGTACTTCATGCTTCTAGATTCTAGAAGATGTTTCCAGCCATGCAATTTTATTTTATTCCTACATGCTCCTATCCTACTCAAAACTTTAAAATAAGACTTGAAGTAAAGAGTTTGACCTAGTCATAGTAGAGATCCCAAGGATCTTCCTTCTTTTGCGTATTTTCTTCTTCTTTCATCTCTTGAGTCATGTGAGCTTCTTCCCTCTTTACTTTGTTGTTGTTGTCCTTCTTAAGCTTAGGACAATTCCTTTTGTAGTGTCCATATTCTTAGCATCCAAAACATTGGATTTTAGACATGTCATTGTTGTTTGTTCTTCATGGATCAAATTAGCCAAATTTTCCCTTTCTCTTGGTCATGGTAGCAAATACTTTCTCCTTTGATCCCACATCTTCCTTTTCTTTAAGTCTGGTTTCCTCTATCCTTCATAGAGACCACATTTCACTAAGTGTGGTTGCTTCCTTCTTGGAATATATGCTTGATGTGAAGTTGCCCCAATCCTCAGGTAGAGCATTGAGTATTATAGTTCTCATTTCTCTATCAGACATGACTTCCCCAAGTTCTTGAATTTGATCTCTCATTTCAGAAATTTTCATGAAGTAGGGAGCTATTCCTTCCTTTTTTATCTTCATCTTGTACAATTCATTCCTTAGAGATATTACTTCTCCAGTTATGGATACCGAGAATAGCTCTACTAGCTTATCATAAATTTCTTTTGATGTTTAAAATTTGGAGACATAAGGAATGAGAGAGTCTTTGATTGATTCTATTAGAATCCTTTGTGCTCTTGTCTCGTCCTTATTGTACTTAGCTAAAGCTAGAATTTGTTCCTTAGCAAGGTGTTGAAGCCCCGAAAATCGGGTCTACAACAAGGGGGATACCCACTCGGTCCGGACCTTGGTTAGCAGCTCCTTTTCCGTTTGGTATAGTGGGTCCGACTGGGGATATGGGACCAGTTTCCCAATTTATGTGTGTGTGTGTTGAGAATTGATATTTCCTTCCTAATAATCTCTAAGTAAAATGCTTTTATTCTAAATTTAATTTAACAACATGCAATTGTATTCTAATGAACAGAAATATCTAATTCTAAAACTAACCCGGAACTTAATCTTTCAGTTATGCGATCTAAAATAATTCTAATGGCAATTGGTAATAAAGATCATTCAATCGCTATGAGAAAAGAATTAAATAAATATAAATTGTTTCGTATAAAAAGTTAGACGAAACAATTGTGAAAAACATATCGCATAATAAGTCACTCATATATTAAGTATAAATAAATGGCTATCACCGTACAGAAGTGCCAAATGATAAATCAAGCATTCAAGCATTCATACATAAATAACTGAACATGAATAACACCTTAACACATAAGCAGTAATCGTTAAGAGATAAAAGTACCATTTATAATGAGTTCTACTCATGAGCTCCAGCAATAATGATTTATCTCTTCTTAATTCAACATCTACTAAGAGTACAAAAGTGCAATTTCAATAGCAGATATTAAACATAGATGTCAATAAATCTTGTTCCATTCATTCATCAAAACCTCCTCGGAGGGCGCAGAAGTGCATGTTCTGAAGACAATTTTTTGACAAATTTCAGGACCCTTCTATAAATGTATGAGAAGGGTTTAAATACTAGTAGTTAAATCTAAAAATAGTTTATTACAAAAATATAGGAGGCGGTTTAAATGACCGTCCTCATTTCAACCAAAAATAAAGCAAAACTAAAACTAAAACTGAATCTAAAACTAAAACTGGCAATTAACTATCTATGTATTTGTTCCTTGTAATTGCAAACATCCAGCACTAGCTTGAGGAGAGTTGGCTGGCTGACCTCCGACTTTAGCTCTCCTGCGAAAATGGAATCGGCAAGTGTTGGTGCCATCTTCTTGGCATAGTTAGTGATACATTTGAGAGTCATGCATTGACTGTGTGGTTTAACCAAGTACTACCAGTAAGAATCCCAATTTAACTTGGTTAACCTTTTGATGGACTCGGCTCTTTTTTGAGCCTTTTGTCTCCAACTTGTCTGTAGATGCTGTACATTTGGTAGAAATTTACATACCACTTGAGGATATCGCTGATAAATACCACTGGTTTTAGGAGCTCAGGTTTTGCCTTTCGCCTTTAGCACTTTTTCCTACAATTTTCCGAGCTTACAGGCGACTGAGTGATTAGAGGCTTTCCTTCTCAAGGGGTTTTTCCCGGCGATTTTTTCAGGTTTTCCGGACTTACAGGCACTAAGTGCGCATCGGAAACTGCCTTTTTTTCCCGATCCGAGCTTCCCTGGTGTTATTTTTTGCCTCTTGCATGCATTTTGTTAGAGGATGTAAACCTTAAATTTTGTGCAAAGAATGACTCCATGAGTTCTTAACTCTGAGTCTTAAATTGTCTGTCTGTTATCTCAGCACTATCCAGTACCCATTTGACCATGTCCGTGTATGGAAGAATCTTAGGCCTCGCCACTATCCGATGCAAGAACGAGCATGCTAGTTCTGTAATTGATGCCTCAGACGACCCGTGTGAGTCTACAGTAGTTGTAACCTCCATTACTCTGGGATTTTCTTCCTCGAGTAGACTGTGCATGCCTTCCCAAGTAGTAACACCGGCATCTCTGTTACAGGTGGTGTCTATGTATAAGGGCATCATTTCTTTGTCTTCAGAACTCGGAGCTTTTCCCTTCTTTCCCATAATATTCTGAACATTTCTATGTATACCTCTCTGCTTTTCGCTCCTGTAACTTACAAATAAGGAAAGATTCATGATAAGAAAAAGGTGACGGGAAAGCTTTAAATTCTGAAATCATATAAAATATATCACCCTACGTGAAATGGCCCTTCGATCAGATCAAAACCATATTTCATTAATGATTACCAACTAACTCATTAAATTAACATTAATGTGCATTATTGGGCATCAGTTTATGGAAAAGATTTTTTGAACGACGAGCCCTGTAGATCTGCGATAATGCGATTTTGAGATTTGCTTCGCAATATCGTAGATCCATTGCGCGTGACAATCATTTATTACCATATGTTTTCTGCGCAATGCGATTTGTGAGATGCACCATCGCATATCGGTGGTTTGAGGTATTTCATTTTAAGTGATACTTGAAGCACATGAAAATTGTGATGCGATGAATTTCTTTAGTATATGATCTCGCATCACGATTTCGAAATCTTAGGATTCTGTTTATAGGAAAGCATCTATTACCTTTTTGCGATGCAACGCTTTTTATTGAGAGAACGGTTTTGTTCAAACTTATCATAAAACTTAAGTCTTTTTAGATTTTCGGGTATTCTCCTAAGTTTATGATAGTAATATTTATTCAAAAAGGGAATACAAGTCCTAATTTATTTTTTTTTATTTTTTGGATAAGGGTCCCCACTTATTTAGTATTAGTGAGAAAACTAAATAAGAAGGGGGTTGTTGCTAGCCACAACAATTGGCGATTCACTTGGAAGAACCAGTTATCTCTGCTTTTCTTTTGAATTTTCTAAACTTCCAAAACAGAAGGTTTTTTAGAGAATCAAACTTTATTATAGAAAGATAAAGTACACCATGCTTTCAGCTATTAAGGATAGTTTGTTTCTTCTATGTTAACTTTGGTTATTTACTTCCTAGAGCTAGTCATTGTATTTACATTAGTCACTACTTGGTTTATAAAGATAAAAACAAAGCCTTCTCTATAAATCAGTTTTAAATATGCTCATTTGTCGTAGGTAGATTCTCTGCTACCAGCAAGCGTTTATAGTCTCGACAGGGTTACCTGTTACCCAGCAATGATCCTGTATCCTACTTGGAGAAATATACGATTTTCAAAGGGAAATCCATATCCACACTTATAGCTTTAATTTTCTTTTAATCCTTAAAGAACAATGTCTTGGTTTGGTAGCCAAATTATGGTAGTGCCACTCACTTGATTTATAACTTTGCTGAACAAGTTGGCTCGTGATGAGACCCCTTGTCTTTTGATTGTAATAATCTCGAGTCATTTCCCTGTTGTGGTATGAAGTTTTGGCAAATTCAACAAGCTATAATATCTATGATCATGATAAGTTGGCTCGTGATGAGACCTCTTATTCTTTAAGTTAAAGTGTATCGCTAGATTATTCCTTGAAGCTCGTAATTCCCTAGGTGGGGAGGAAGTCATTGTTTCCTTAAGAATAGCTCTGGACGACAATGGTAGAGTTTTTGGAAAGAGATTTTCTACAGAGAATCTTCATTTTGTTATTGATACTTTTCATTTGACTGATATAAAACAAATTCCCACTAAAGGTCGTTTTTTATCAAAATTTACAAGGTTGAAACTAGTATCATTTTCAAGCTTATAGCCTTTGACTATATCTTTCAATAATAATGACCAATTTTCTAAATCAGTCCTATTTATACAAGCGAAAAAAAATAAAAAATAAATAAATAAATAAATAAAAATAAAAATAAAATAAAATAAAATAAAAATTTAAAAGAAATTCTAGTCTTTTTCGTGAATTCCAAATGTAACCATTTACAACTGGTTTTATTATCAAAATAAAGGAAAAGCTAATTTACAAAAATAGAAGAATGATCTCCTATGGAAAGTATTTTTTGAGGATCTGCCCGTTAACAGGTAAAGATTCTCTTTTTCCTGTTAAATCCTGTAACATAAAAGTAGATGGACCTATGATTTCTGCTATTTGGAAAGGGCCAAGCCACATTCGTTGAAATTTCGTATGTTTTCCCTTTTCCTCGTGAGCCTTATCCCATTTTAAAACTAGATCTCCAATCTGAAAGTCCTTTCTGGATATCATGTTTGAATCAAAAGAAGCTTTTACTAATGCTTGGTGATGCGCATGAGTTATTTTAGCCTGTTCTCGTTGCTCTTCTAGCTTAAGGATTTGCAGTTGCCTTAGTTGTAAGGAAGAAGTTGGTGTTTCATCAATACATTGAAGGCCAACGAGGCAATCGCTAGATGAGTTGGAAGGACCACTTCTTTCCCATAAATCAAATTAAAGGGAGAAGTACCAATGGAGGCTTTCTGCGTTATTCGGTCTACCCATAGAGCATATATTAAGGATTTGTGCCAATTCTTATGAGTTTGATCAATGGTTCGCTTAATGATTCTGATTAAGTTTTTATTTTTTGATTCAGCTAACCCGTTCCCTTGTGGGTAATAATTGGCAGAGTATTTAAGCTTAAAACCTCTTTTGAGCGCAAATTCAGTCATAGCATTGCCAGAAAAATACGATGCATTATCAAACATTAAAGCAGAGGGTAAACCAAACCTGGTGATTATGAACTGATCTATGAAATCAATGATGTGTTCGGCATTAGCTGTCTTGAGAGGAACTGCTTCTACCCATTTAGTAAAATAATCTGTAGTTGTAAGGATATACCTATGCTGTTTAGAAGAGTGAGGAACGATCTCACCTATTATATCCAATCCCCATTGATCAAAAGGTTGATCAATATTGACTAGTTGCAAAGGCAATGATGGTTTCTTTTGTCTCCCAGTAGCAATTTGACAAACTTGACATTTCCTTACGTAGCTATGTGCATCTTTGAATAGTGTAGGCCAATAGCACCCTGCACACAAGATTTTATGTGTTGTAGTATCTCCAGCATAATGTCCACCTGCTGGTCCATCATGGAGTTCTTGCAACACCTTTTCAGCTTCAGATTTCTCAAGACATCTAAGGAGAACAAAATCATAATTCATCCTAAAAAGTACATTGTTTACGAGTTGAAATTGCTTAGCCTTCAACCTTAGGGCTCTTTTCTTTGTATAATCGAGGTTTGAAGGAGCATATCCATTCTTTAAATAAAATATGATATCAGCGTATAATGATTCAATATCATTTAGGCTTACCTCATACATTTGTACTTCTGAAGACGATATTTCGGAAATAAGCGATGCTCCAGCCAGCATTTTACAAAAGCCTTAACCCTTTTACAATATTTGTTGGTTTAATTTCAGCGTCGTATTCTTGTAAGGTAGTAACCCAATTTTCTCTCTTCTCACCCACATCTTTCTGTACTAAGAGATTTCTAACCGCTGGAAACGACATTATGATTTTTGTATGGGTTTTAATTAGGAAGGTGTTGAAGCCCCAAAAATCAAGTCTACAACAAGAGGGATACCCACCCGGTCCGGATCTTAGTTAGCAGCTCCTTTTCCGTTTGGTATAGTGGGTCCAACTGGGGATATGGGACCAGTTTCCCAATTTATGGGTGTGTGTGTTGAGAATTGATATTTCCTTCCTAATAATTTCTAAATAAAATGCTTTTATTCTAAGTCTAATTTAACAACATGCAATTGTATTCTAATGAACAGAAATATCTAATTCTAAAACTAACCCGGGATTTAATCTTTTAGTTATGCAATCTAAAATCATTTCTAATGGCAATTAGTACTAAAGATCATTCAATTTCTATGAGAAAAGAATTCAATAAAGATAAATCGTTTCATATAAAAAGTTAGACGAAACAATTGTGAAAAACATATTACATAATAAGTCACTAATATATTAAGCATAAATAAATGGCTATCACCGTACAGAAGTTCCAAATGATAACTCAAGCATTCAAACAATCATACATAAATAACTGAACATGAATATCACCTTAACACATAAGTAGTAATCGTTAAGAGATAAAAGTACCACTTATAACGAGTTCTACTCATGAGCTCCAACAATAATGATTTATCTCCTCTTAATTCAATATCTACTAAGAGTACAAAAGTGCAATTTCAGTAGCATATATTAAACACAGATATCAATAAATCTTGTTCCATTCATTCATCAAAACCTCCTCGGAGGGTGCAGAAGTGCATGTTCTGAGGACAAGTTTTTGACAAATTTCAGGACCCTTCTCTAAATGCATGAGAAGGGTTCAAATACTACTAGTTAAATCTAAAAATAGTTTATTACAAAAATATAGGAGGTGGTTTAAATGACCGTCCTCATTTCAAGCAAAAATAAAGAAAAACTAAAACTAAAACTGAATCTAAAACTAAAACTGGCAATTAACTATCTATGTATCTGTTCCTTGTAGTCACAAGCATCTAGCATTGGCTTGAGGAGAGTTGGTTGGCTGACCTTCGACTTTAGCTGTCCTGCAAAAACAGAATCGGCAAGTGTTGGCACCATCTTCTCGGCAGAGTTAGTGATACATTTGAGATTCATGCATTGACTATGTGGTTTAACCAATTACTGCTAGTAAGAATCTCAATTTAACTTGGTTAACCTTTTGATGGACTCTTCTCTTTCTTGAGCCTTTTGTCTCCAGCTTGTCTGTAGATGATGTACATTTGGTAGAAATTTACATACCACTTGGGGATATCCCTGATAAATACAATTGGTTTTTAGAGCTCGGGTTTTGCTTTTCGCCTTTAGCACTTTTTCCTACAATTTTCCGGGCTTACAGACGACTGAGTGATTAGAGGCTTTCCTTCTCAAGGAGTTTTGCGCTAGGCACTAATTGCACATCGGAAATTGCCTTTGTTTCTCGATCCGGGCTTCCCTGTTGCTATTTTTTGCCTCTTGAGCACCTTTTGTTAGAGGATGTAAACCTTAAATTTTGTGGAAAGAACAACTCCATGAGTTCTTAGCTCTGAGTCTTAAATTATCTGTCTATTAACTCAGCACTATCCAGTACCCATTTGACCATGTCCATGTATGGAATAATCTTGGGCCTCACCACTATCCGGTGCAAGAACAAGCATGCTAGTTCTGTAATTGACACCTCAGACGACCCGCGTGAGTCTGCAGTAGCTGTAACCTCCATTACTCTGGGATTTTCTTCCTCGAGTAGACTATGCAAGCCTTCCCAAGTAGTAATGCCAGCATCTCTGTTACAGGTGGTGTATGCATATAAGGGAATCATTTCTTTATCTTCAAAACTCGGAACTTTTCCATTCTTTCCCATAATATTATGAACACTGCTATGTATACCTCTCTGTTCTTCGCTCCTACAATTTACAAATGAGGAAAGAGTAATGATAAGAAAAAGGTGACGGGAAAGCTTTAAATGCCGAAATCATATAAAATATATCACCCTACGTGAAATGGCCCTTCGATCAGATCAAAACCATATTTCATTAATGATTACCAACTAACTCATTAAATTAACATTAATGCGCATTACTGGGCATCGGTTTATGGAAAAGCTTTTTCAAACGACGAGCCCTGTAGATCTGTGATAAGGCGATTTTGCGATTTGCTTCGCAATATCGCAGATCGCAATATCGCTGATCCGTTGCGTGTGACAATCATTTATTACCATATGTTTTCTACGCAATGCAATTTGCGAGACGCGCCATCGCATATCGGCGGTTTGAGGTATTTCACCTTAAGTGATACTTGAAGCACATGAAAACTGTGATGCGATGAATTTCTTTAGTATGTGATCTCGCATCGCGATTTCGCAATCTTAGGATTCTGTTTGTAGGAAAGCATCTATTACCTTTTTGCGATGCGACACTTTTTATTGAGAGAATGGTTTTGTTCGAACTTATCATAAAACTTAAGTCTTTTTAGATTTTCGAGTATTCTCCTAAGTTTATGATAGTAAGATTTATTCAAAAAGGGAAAACAAGTCCTAATTTTCTTTTTTTAAGTTTTGGATAAGGGTCCCCACTTATTTATTATTAGTGAGAAAACTAAATAAGAAGGGGGGGTTTTTGTTGGCCACAACAGAAGGGTCTAAAATGTTTGATTGCTTTAAAAACAGCATAAGCTTGCTTCTCGACGTCAGAATAATTTAATTCGGACCCTTGTAGATATGAACTAAAAAAGGCAATTGGGGCCTCCGCCTTATCTTGATTTTCTTGAGTGAGTATTGCAGCATATGATCTATCAGAGGCAAATTTATAAAAAATGAAAGGATCGAAGAAATTTGGAGTGGCTAAAGACGAGGCGTTTACAATCGCTTGTTTAATCAGATTGAATGCTTCATATTCTTCTTGGCCCCATTTAAATATTGAATTCTTTTTAATCATTGCTTGTAAGGGAGATACGATCCTTGAAAACTCTGGGACAAATCTCTTTACAAAATTAATCTGGCCAAGGAAGGATTGCATAGCTTTCTTGTTGTGAGGCAAGGGTATTTCGGAAATATCCTTGAGTCTGTCGGGATCAATATGGATTCCAGATTTTGACACTATAAATCCAAGAAGTTTTCCTTCACTTAATGCAAAAAATGAATTTTTTGGATTAAGTGAAATTCCATACCTTTGGCAACATTGGAAGATCTGTTTCAAATCTCTGAGATGATTAGCTCGCTTTTTTGGAATATATAGTTATATCATCCAAGTAGATTACTACTGATTTGTTTACTAATCCCTTAAATGCAATGTCCATGGCCCTTTGAAATGTGGCACCAGCGTTGATGAGACCAAAAGGCATCTTTTGATATAAATAAGCACCCCATTTGGTTCTAAACGTGGTCTTTAATTGATCATCAAGGTGGACCAAAACTTGGTTGTAGCCGGATAAACCATCCAAAAAGGACATTAATTCTGATCCTGCAACTGCTTGTAATATTTGCTCCATGGGAGGCAAAGGAAAATTATCTTTTTGGCAGCCTTTGTTAAGATTTTGAAAGTCAATGCCAATTCTAATGTCTCTGTTTTTCTCTAATGGGAACCATATTGGAAAACCATTTAGAATGTCGAACGGGAAAAATGATTTTGGCTTTTAATAATTTATTGAGCTCAAACTTAATTTGATTTTCCAAATTAGGGTGGATCTTTCTTAGCTTTTGCTGGACAGGTTTTTCATTGTTTATCATTGGGATAGTATGTTGAATGATAGAAGTGTCATAAGTCTTAAGTTCATCATAGTTCTAGGCAAAGACACTTTTGTATTGTTTCAGGAGATGAACATATGCTAATATTTCTTCAGGGGCTAGGCCAAGACCTAGATTGATATTCTGCGGCTTGGTATCAGTTCCTAGATTTACTAATTCATAGTTCAGAGTTGAACTTTGAAGTTTTGAATTGGTAGATCTTTTGAATCGGTCTTTCAAATCATATAGGTCTTCCAATTTGACTATTGATTTTGGCATAGCATTATTAGTGCTATCTTGTTGCAACTGTTTGTCATGTTGGTCTTCATCTATTATCTGATTAGTGTAAGATCCCTCTGATGCGAGGAAGCTTACAATATCAGGATCATCGTCGAAAATTCTCTAATTGGCAATGTTATCAGGAATCGAGGGTCTAAAGATCAATTCGATTGAGAATCTATCTAGGCTATAGTCTTCTGAGGGAATGAGCTTGGAAGCTACGTTTTCCAAGAGGTCAGCACTAGCATTTTGGAGTCTAGGAATTGATGAAATATTGAATGCTATAAAATGTTCAGTTAGATCTTGTACTAAAGATTGATAATGTTTTAAATGACCTGATAGAAAATGTATAGTATTTCATACCTGTCTAATTACAATTTCAGAATCTCCAAAGACTTGTAGATACTTGATATCTAATCCGATTGCTTTGTATAATCCTTGGACTAAAGCCTCGTATTCTGCAGTATTATTGGTGCAATCAAACTCGAGTCTACAAGTTAGCATAGTTTTGTTTCCCTCAGGACTAACTAATACGCATCCTGCTCCTGCTCCATCGTTAGACTTAGAACCGTCAAAAAATAACTTCCAAAATAAAGATTTATTTACAGGACTATCTATAAAATTAACACATTTAGAACTATCTGTTTGAGAAAAAACTTCTACTTGAGATAAAACAGAATGTTCTAAGTAAGGCAAAGTATGAGCATTAAAATTTCCTAAGAAAGAGTCAACAGAATAGTTGCCAATTATATTGTTGTTGTATGCTACAAGTTCATTTTCTCCTTCCAATTCTGTTACTATGTATTTTTTATGCCTTTCTCGCTCAACCTTTATTTGATTTGGTTTACCATTGTAAGGGAGCCACATATGTGACCAGTCAGTTGCAAAATATCCATGAAGATTTTCAAACCAATCCCTGATAAAAATTAAGCCATAAAATTCTGGAACGTCTGCAACTAAATTATCAATAACTTGACATACCTTTGGATTAGGTGACAGCGTTATGGTAACCTGATTTAGTTCATCGATCACTTCAACCTGCGACCGATCCAGCTGAACTATGCATACTGTAGATCTTTGAGGTTGAACGTTCAACTTTGCACATATTGATTTAGGTAAAATATTAGATGAAGCTCCTAAATCAACTAAACAATTATGCAATTTTTTGTTGAAAACTTCATAAGTAAGAAGAAATGGAGGAGTATGAGATCATGACCTTCCTCCAATTAGAGCGATATCGTTTGGATCAACTTTACTAGTCACATTAGTTGGGGGTCTTCCCATCTCGTGAAAATCTTGCGAGATTACAACGACAGGCAGAGGTGCAACTAGTATTGCGTGTAACTCTTTCAAAAGTAGCTTTTGTTGATGTTTTAACTTGCTCAATTCATAAAAGGTAATGTTAGCCCTAGTCTTCTTCATGTCTTCTATGATATTATACTCCATCTCATCAGAAACAATAAATGTTTTAGATGGAGTTAGTGAATCTGTCTGGACTAGGTTTGTTTGAGTTGCTTCGGGTGACGTTTTCTTACCTGTGATTTTATCCTTAGACATTGAGCTTGTGCTCTTTGGCTTAGGAGTAGGTTGAGGAGGATCGAGTTGATTTCTACTTCTGGTACTAACTGGTGATGCCTCTTGATCCTCTTCATCTGGGAGGATGAAATCCCACATTCCCTATACTTTTACAACTTATTCTTCATCAGTAGGCTCCTCGTTGGAAATTTCCTCTTCTTCTTCTTCTAATTCAACATTTGTGATAGCATTGGGAGGCTTTGAATCAGTTGAAGGATTTCTTCTATAAGGTTTGTAAGGCTTTTTAGAAGAGGTCTCTACTACTTGTTTCTTAATGTCAATGATTTCGCTAGACATGGTTTTCAAAAATTTCTGCAATCCTTCTAAATCAAATGGGTCTTTGGATTGTTTTTTCTTTGGATCTTCTTTAAAAGTAACTGTCTTAGATTTTCATTCATCAACGACGTTTTTCTTTTCTAATGCTATGATACGTTTCTCTACCGCTATTACTTCCTTCATATTATCAACTAAAGTTGTTTTGTTAGCTCTATCAACAAAGATTGCTATGTTTGATGGTAGAGCATATATGTACCATTCACTTCGAACTTCTTCACTAGGTTTGGAGGCGGTAGGAATTTTGTTCAAAATTTTATTGAAACACGAGTTAAAATCTTTGATAGGTTTCCTTGATTCAGCCCTAAGGTTAGACAGGTCATTGATCAGTGTCGCAGTAGACCTGTCATCACCGAACTTAGTCAAGACTTGTTCTTGGAAAATATCCCAACTAGTGGAAGATCCGGATGGTAATGAGAAATACCATGATCCAAATGCTCCTTGCAAAGTGTAAGGAAAGAGTTAGACAACAGCATCTTCATTAGTAACCCCATTGAGATTTATAGATAACATAAAGTTGTTTATGTGTTCTTCTACTAGCATGCCTGCTTCAGGATTAAATTTAGGCATCCATTTTCCAGGATGGGCCGATATTTGACTCAAGGGCACAGGCATTAAGACTGACCCTGGGTTATTCCATGGAGTTTGGGCCATCATTGAACTACTAACAGAAGAAAGTGCAAAAGATAATCCTTATGGTTGGGAAGATTAGGATATTACAGTTCCAGATGATTGAGAAGCAGATGTTGAAGTTCCAATGGTCTGGTGGACAATAATTTGAAGTGGAGGGTTGGATGGTTGACTTCGCGATGGAGAGGTTGAGATGGATGATGATAACGAAAGAGTCTTGCTATCAGACCCTTTAAGTGATTTACTTTCTCTTTTCCTTGTAGGTAGAGGTAATTCAATTGGTTCGATACCTGACTTTTCACTCTGCAATCTGGTAAGGGGATGAGAAGGGTTATATAGCGAAGTCACACTACCTTGATATTTTTCAGATTTTTGGGGTGATATAGAAAATAGCTGAAGTTTATGGATCAAAGATTTAACTTCAAGAGGTTCAATAGTAGATTTCTCTGAAATGTTCGAGTTTGTGGCAGTGGTTGTTGTTTTATCGACTTCTCGCTCAAGATTTAAAGATTCTAAATGTGATCGAGAAGTCGGGAGAGATGGTGAGGGTGATTTACTTTTAGAATGGTATTTATATTTAGATTTACTTGCCATTCACAGTTCGGGGCCCTCCTTGTAGTGCCAAATATGTTGAAGCCCCGAAAATCGGGTCTACAACAAGGGGGATACCCACCCGGTCCGAACCTTGGTTAGCAACTCCTTTTCCGTTTGGTATAGTGGGTCTGACTGGGAATATGGGACCAGTTTCCCAATTTATGTGTGTGCGTGTTGAGAATTGATATTTCCTTCCTAATAATTTCTAAGTAAAATGCTTTTATTCTAAATCTAATTTAACAACATGCGATTATATTCTAATGAACAGAAATATCTAATTCTAAAACTAACTCGGGATTTAATCTTTCAGTTATGTGATCTAAAATAATTTCTAATGGAAATTGGTAATAAAGATCATTCAATTGCTATGAGAAAAGAATTAAATAAAGATAAATTGTTTCGTATAAAAAGTTAGACGAAACAATTGTGAAAAACATATCGCATAATAAGTCACTCATATATTAAGCATAAATAAATGGCTATCACCGTACAGAAGTGCCAAATGATAACTCAAGCATTCAAGCATTCATACATAAATAATTGAACATGAATATCACCTTAAAACATAAGTAGTAATCGTTAAGAGATAAAAGTACCATTTATAATGAGTTCTACTCATGAGCTCCAGCGATAATGATTTATCTCTTCTTAATTCAACATCTACTAAGAGTACAAAAGTGCAATTTCAGTAGCAGATATTAAACACATATATCAATAAATCTTGTTCCATTCATTCATCAAAACCTCCTCGGAGGGTGCAGAAGTGCATGTTCTGAGGACAAGTTTTTGACAAATTTCAGGACCCTTCTCTAAATGCATGAGAAGGGTTTAAATACTACTAGATAAATCTAAGAATAGTTTATTACAAAAATATAGGAGGTGGTTTAAATTACCATCCTCATTTCAGGCAAAAATAAAGAAAAACTAAAACTAAAACTAAAACTGGAAACTAACTATCTATGTATCTGTTCCTTGTAGTCGCAAGCATCCAGCATTGGCTTGAGGAGAGTTGGCTGGCCGACCTCAAACTTTAGCTGTCCTGCGAATTGGCAAGTGTTGGCGCCATCTTCTCGGTAGAGTTAGTGATACATTTGAGAGTCATGCATTGACTATGTGGTTTAACCAAGTACTGTCAGTAAGAATCCCAAATTAACTTGGTTAAGCTTTTGATGGACTCTACTCTTTCTTGAGCCTTTTGTCTCCAGCTTGTCTATAGATGTTGTACATTTGGTAGAAATTTACATACCACTTGAGGATATCCCTGATAAATACCACTGGTTTTTGGAGTTTTGGTTTTGCCTTTCGCCTTTAGCACTTTTTCCTACAATTTTCGGGCTTACAGGCGACTGAGTGAATAGAGGCTTTCCTTCTCAAGGGGTTTTTCCTGACAATGGTGCATCGAAAACTGCCTTTGTTTCTCGATCCGGGCTTCCCTGGTGCTATTTTTCGCCTCTTGTGCGCCTTTTGTTAGAGGATGTAAACCTTAAATTTTGTGGAAAGAACGACTCCATGAGTTCTTAGCTCTGAGTCTTAAATTGTCTGTTTGTTATCTCAGCACTATCCAGTACCCATTTGACCATGTCCGTGTATGGAAGAATCTTGGGCCTCGCCGCTATCCAGTGCAAGAACGAGCATGCTAGTTCTGTAATTGACGCCTCAGACGACCCGCGTGAGTCTGCAATAGTTGTAACCTCCATTACTCTGGGATTTTCTTCCTCGAGTAGACTGTGCATGCCTTCGCAAGTAGTAACACTGGCATCTCTGTTACAGGTGGTGTCTGTGTATAAGGGCGTCATTTCTTTGTCTTCAGAACTCGGAGTTTTTCCCTTCTTTCCCATAATATTTTGAACACTACTATGTATACCCCTCTGCTTTTCGCTCCTGTAATTTACAAATAAGGAAAGAGTCATGATAAAAAAAAGGTGACAGGAAAGCTTTAAATGCCGAAATCATATAAAATATATCACCCTATGTGAAATGGCTCTTCGATTAGATCAAAACCATATTTCATTAATGATTAACAACTAACTCATTAAATTAACATTAATGTGCATTACTAGGCATCGGTTTATGGAAAAGATTTTTCGAATGACGAGCCCTGTAGATCTGCGATAAGTCGATTTTGCGATTTTCTTAGCAATATCGCAAATCGCAATATCGTGGATCCGTTGCATGTGACAATCATTTATTAACATATGCTTTTTGTGCAATGCGATTTGCGAGACACGCCATCGCATATCGGCGGTTTGAGGTATTTCACTTTAAGTGATACTGAAGCACATGAAAACTGCGATGCAATGAATTTCTTTAGTATGTGATTTCGCATCGCGATTTCACAATCTTAGGATTCTGTTTATAGGAAAGCATCTATTACCTTTTTGCGATGCAACGCTTTTTATTGAGAGAACGGTTTTGTTCGAACTTATCATAAAACTTAAGTCTTTTTAGATTTTTGAGTATTCTCCTAAGTTTATTATAGTAAGATTTATTCAAAAAGGGAATACAAGTCCTAATTTATTTTTTTAAATTTTTTGGATAAGGATCCCCACTTATTTAGTATTAGTGAGAAAACTAAATAAGAAGGGGAGTTGTTGCTGGCCACAACACAAGGATAGTGATATTCCCTTTGACATGTTCTAGGAGTTCATTCTCCTTGAGAAGTAAATCAGTCCTCTTCTTCCATGCAAGAAAGTTATTGGTACCTACAAATTTGTTTCTTTCCTTACAAAAAGACATTGATGTATATTCAGAGGGGGACATATACTTAGTTGATAGATTTTTAGATGTAATGTATTTTCTTTCTTCTTGAAGACTTAATAGCTTGCCTTGTGGTGTAGGTCCCCTTTCGATCTGCTCTTCTTCTATGTTTTTAGTCTTCCTTGATGAACGATAGATGGTAGACCGTTTTGTCCTTGAAGTGATAGAGACTTCTTGGCTAGATGCTTCAAATTTTGTAGTTGTTCTTTCCTTGATGAGTGTTCTTGAGTTACCCTTTCCTTGATGTGTCACCTTATCTCTGATACCATGTTGAATAATTTAGTGAAATTAGGTGTAGTATGATTCTTTGTTACTTGATAACAATTTATGGAGTCTTTTTACTTTTTCTTGTTAGCTTAATCTTCTTCTTATTATTATTATAATACATGTGTGTGTACTTCATCAAACTACTACCAAAACATAAGAACAAGAACATAAAACGTTGGCTCTCTACCACGGCCAAAACCTCTCTTCTTTTGAGAGGAAAACCCTTCGGTAAGTTTTCTCTTATTGAAGCTTCTTTCTTAATCAATGTCAAACCCTAGACCCTTGACTAGAAGAACCTCTACGCACAAATCAAGTCCTTCCTTTTCTTTGCACTATATTTCCTCATCACTTTATCTATCTCCTTCTGGCACTTCATTCCTTGGCACTTTGTTCCCTGGCACTTCGCTCCCTGGCACTTCTTCCTTCTTCTGGCACTTAATTCTTCCTTCAACTGTTTATAGATCTTGTTGCACTTGATGTAGAAGAGATACCTTGATGAGACCCTTTCCTTATGATGATCCCTTCCTTCTCTTCACCAACCAATGCACTTATATGACTGTAATGGTAGGGTTGTTATGACATCAGAGACAACCTCCTTAACCTTCGCACGTGTGACTGCTTTCCTTGTGATGTTTGACCTCTTCCTTCTTCACTTGAGAGAGTTCCTTCTTCACTTGAGTGAGGGGACTTATATGCCTACTTAGGTTTCCCAACCAACGAAGTTATGTGACTGTGATCTTACTGTTGATATGACCGCATATTTTCCTTCAACTTCTCGTACGTGTGACTATATTTACCCTAGAAAACAGTCCCTTCAACCTCGGCTTCTTTCTCTCTTCCTTCACTTCCCTAGAAGACCTCTTCTTCGTCCTTTTCTTAGCCTCTTTACTTGCTCATTTTCTGCACTGATTTCATAGGTGAGTGAGTGCATTTTGTTGGAGTGGATAACCTCTATATATAGAGGATTGTCCCTCCTTTTAGGCCGATTAGAAGGCCGACTTGAGGACAATTTGCAGGCCGAATTGTTATGCTTGCTTTGACTGGCTTCTTTGGTGGTGTAACATGCTTGAAGGAGCTTCTTTGATGGTGCCTTTGCATAGGAGGGGACTTGACTTTGCTTGGAGGTATTCTCTTGAACCTAAGACATGGTGTAACATTCCCTTAAGGCCTTCAACATTTCCTTTTGACTATTTGACTCACCTATAACACTTAACATATGCTAGACCTGTTTCAATGAGCAATAAACTCATTGACATATATTATAAAAATAATATTTCTTTTCTTGAATAAGTACAAATATCAAAAGTACATTTATGAAGATCGAACCTAGTTACATTTTCTTCAACAAAATCCACCCATAGTATTCAATCACCCATGGTATCTACCCACCCATAGAATTTACCTATGGTATTATAACTAAAAAAAATACTTTAAGTTACAAGTCGCATTTTGTAAAAGGATAGATTGTCCACCAAAATGTAGCTTTTAAATTTATTCTCTCTTTTAAATTTATTCTCTATTTTTTAATGTGTGTTCTCCTATTTTCTTCTTCCATGTCAATTTTTCAGATCTTGGGGGCCTCCTCCCAAGATCTGGATCAGTGGTATCAGATTCAGGTAACGGCTACCTAGGAATGAGGTTTTGACACATATTTTAGTTTCAAAATTTTGCATCAACATTAAACCAAATTCATGCACGTGCTACAACCTCCATAGAGCAAGTTCTTGGGAAAAATGGGAAGAATTTTTATTTTGTTTTACATTTTTTTGCAGGAATGTTTTGGGCTGCGAGTCTGCAGATCAGATCTGAAACTTTTGGTGAAAATTTAACAAAAAAAATAAAATATCTACATTTCTTGCGAAAAAATACCCAAAATCAAAAAGAAAATTAGCTTGATCGGAGTCTAGATGAGGGAGATATCATTGATTTAAAATCAGCTATGTTGTAGATATTTTTCTAACAGCGATTCATGGAAAGTGGCTCTCCTATAGTATTTTGTATTTTTGGTGCATAATTTCAGAAAAATTATTACATATCTGAGCTCCTCTTAAAAAATCACCCAATTTCAAAAACAAAATTGGTCGAATCAGAGTTAGGATGAGGGAGATATCGTTGATTTAAAATCAGTTATTTTTTCAAAACATTTGTGGCAGCAAGACAGTTGCAGCACGAATTTGAGTTTCCAAAGTGTCCATATAGGGATTTCAATCACACGAGAAGATGAATAATAGTCATTCTATTTCCAAAAATGGATTATAATAAAGATTCTGAGTTATATTGACTGATTTATTCCCATTTTAAATTAGATTTTATATTTGGAGCAGCATTCGAAGCGGGTTCTCTTTGGAGATGTGCCCTCCCACCCCGCTTTAGTAGGAACATGTTTCACATTCATCAGTTTCAGCATAGCAGCATCTGTCTTGGGTTCTTTGGAGACATGTCCTCCCACCCCAGTCTATGTAGGCACCTGCTACTTCATCAACAGTCAGCATCATGGTTATGGGTCAACCGCACAAAATCCTTGTCATCGAAGTCCATTTGCTAGGCTGAACATTGTTAGTATCACAGTTGGTCACAAACATTACAGGGTATCTCTATCCTCAGATCTTTGCTTTTCATGGTTATGGTTCATCCACAAACCCACACTTCATCGAAGTCCATTTTCTAGGATGCACATTGTCATTATCACAATTGGTCACAATCCTTACAGGGTATCTCTATACTCGGATCTTTGTTCATCACGGTTATGGGTTAACCACACAAAACCCTTCTCTTTAGTGACCCTTCATATTAAACCAAGGCTTCTTAGAAGGGAACTTCACGCAATGGGGACCATTACTTCTTAAAGAGGGAGGAATGATCTAAATGGAAATTGGCATCCACCCATGGTATTCATCGACCCATAGCATTTATCCACTCATGGAATATACCCATGGTATTGTTGAAGGAAATGTAACTAGGTTCGGTCTTCATAAATGTACTTTTGATATTTGTATTTATTCAGGAAAAGAAATATTATTTTAATAATATATGTCAATGGGTTTCTTGCTCACTGAAATAGATCTAGCACTAGTTAAAGTTTTATAAGTGATTCAAATAGTCAAAAGAAAATGTTGAACGCCTTAAGGGCTTGTTACACCTTGTATGAATATGTACTAGCATCATAAGAAGTCCTCCAAGCAAAGTCACAAGTATTCTCCAAGAAATCACACCATCAAAAGAAGCAATCTGAATCATGTCAAGCAAGTCAGCCTTAAGTCTTCATGTCAGCCTCTAGTCAGCCTAAAAGAAGGAGACAGGCTCCTATATAAGGAGCCATTTGACCTCCTCAAAAGAGCACAATATCATCTCTGAAATCTACGAGGAAGAGGATAAGAAAAGGGTACGAAAAGACAAGGGAAGAGGCCTCCAAGCATAGCGAAGAAGAAGGAAGAAACATCGAAGGTTTAAGGACTGTTCTAGGGCTAAAAGACAGTCACACGTGCAAAGAAGGAGAGTGTCTTCCTATTTCCATAACAGCCCTTTTTCATAGACATGTAAACTCCATTGTTTGGGTGCAGATCATAGGCCTAAAGAACCTCCCACTCAAGTGAGAAAGAAAGGAAGGAGAGCGAAGTAAATAGGGTTGATCTGAAGCTTATAACAGCCACACGTGCGAGAAAAGAAGGACAACCTGCGGTCATCACAACAACACTATCACAACCACATATATCTCATTGTTTAGAGTTCAAACTAGGCCTACAAAGGCTTATCTCTCAAGCGTGGAAGAAGGGTATGCAAGAAAAGAAGGGAAGACAAGTCTAACATAGTCTTGTGAGGAGAAACACTCACACGTGCGAAGAATTAGAGTTAAATTTCTGCTACCCTAAGTCTACAACAGTTGTCGGAAGAAGTGTCAAAGGGAGAAAGACAAAGTGTTGTAAGAGGAAGTGATCTTTAAAGGACTTGACTTGTTCTTGGAGGATCTTCTTGTCAGTTGTATAGGGTTTGGAATTGATCAATAGAAGCTTCAATAAGAGAAATTCACTAAAGGGTTTTACTCTCAAGAGAAGAGAGGTTTTGGCCCTAGCAGAGAGCCAACATCTTGTGTTCTTGTTTTTATGCTTTGGTGGCAGTTTGATTAAATACACACATATGCACTAATAAGAAGAAGAATAAGCTAATAAGGAAAAGTAAAAACACTCCACAAATTGTTATCAAGTAACGAAAAATCACACTACACTACTTTTCCCTAGATTATTCAACATGGTATCAGATCTAAGGTTACACATCAAGGAAAGGGAAACTCAAGAACACTCATCAAGGAGAAGCATCTACAAATTTGAAGCATCAAGCCTAGAAGTCTCAATTACTTCAAGGACAAGAAGGGTATACAATCCATCATTCATCAATGATTTCTACAGGCACCTACAAAGAATAACAGATTGAAGAAGGACCTACACCAAGGCACAAGTCATCAAGAAAATCTCATCATCAAGCAAGTCCACTTGAAGAACATCAAGATCCTAGGAAGGAAAGCCATCAAGTCTTTAAGGAGGAAGAAAATCCCTCACATCTCAAAATCTATCAAGTAAGTACATGTTCCCTCATGAATATACATCAATGTATTTTTGTAAAGAAGGCAATAAATTGGTAGGGACCAATAAGTTTCTTGCATGGAAGAAGAGGAATGATATACTTCTCAAGGAGAATGAACTCCTAGAACATGTCAAAGGGAATATCATTGTTCCTGTTAATGAACAAACTCAAGCCTTAGCCAAGTACAATAAGGATGAGGCAAGAGCTCAAATGATTATGATAGAATCAATCAAATACTCTCTCATTCCCTATGTCTCCAAATTTGAGATATCGAAAGAAATTTATGACAAGCTAATAGAGATATTCTCGGTATCCACAACCGGAGAAGTAATATCTCTAAGGAATTAATTGTACAAGATGAAGATAACAAAGGAAGGAATAGGTCCCTACTTCATGAAAATATCTAAAATGAGAGATCAACTTCAAGAGCTTGGGGAAGTCATGTCTGGTAGATAGATGACAACTGTAGTACTCAATGCTCTACCTGAGGAGTGGGGAAATTTCACATCAATAATATATGCCAAGAAGGAAGAAACGACTCTTGGTGAAATGTGGTCTCTATGCAGGAAAGAGGAAACCAGACTCAAGGAAAAATAATATGTGGGATCAAAGGAGCAAGCATTTGCTACCATGGCCAAGAGAAAGGGTAAATTTGGCAAGTTTGGTCCACGAAGAACAAACAACAAAAACATGTCCAAAATCCAATGTTTTGGACATCAAGAATATGGAAACTAAAAAGTTAATTGTCCTAAGCTTAAGAAGGACAAAAACAACAAAAGAAAGATGGAAGAATCTCACAAAACTCAAGAGGTGAAAGAATAAGGAAAGAAGAAAAAAAGGAATATCCTCTGGATCTCTACTATGACTAAGTCAAACTATTTACTTCTAGTCTTCTTTAAAAGTTTTGAGTAGGATAGGAACATATAGGAATAGAATAAAATTGCATGGCTAAACATTCTCTAGAATCTAGAAGCATGATGTACATAGAGTTCTGGATACTCATGAAGATGTAGCATTTATAATGAGAATAAAAATGCATGGGTAGAAATATCCTCTAGAATATAGGAGCATGGCAGATATAGCTCAAGATATTCATGTAGAAGAAGCATACCTAGTATAAGACCTCATCCATGATGAAAGGAAGATTGATCATGATTAAGAATCTTAGAAGACCTCCATCATCAAAAGAAAATGAAAATTTGCAAGGCAAGGATATTTAAGATCCTATGATGGAATCTTCAAAAGAAGTTTCATGAACCAAAGCAGATGTCTCATTGGGAATCCCATTCATGGAATTCAAGAAAAGGATTATGTTGACACCTAATCATCAGGATTGGGTGAATGAATGTAATTGATGTAAATAAATAATAAGAAATATGAATAGTCATCGGGAGATGAAGTGAATAGTCATCGGGAGATAAAGACCAACCTGAAGGAATAAATGTGAATTGATTTGGAGTTACTGCCTGGCCTGACATGGTATCAGAGCCAACTCCATTTTTGGCATTCTAGTATGCCCTTGTAACTCCCTTCTGCTATTTTCTCTACAGTCTGTCCTTTGACAGGAATCTGTCCTGCCATGCATAATCTCTTGCAATTTGAAAATTTATTGTTGGATTTTTTTCTGGGGTCGTCTTCTATGTTTTGGTGGGAAACTGCATTGTATTAGCTGCATTGTACTAAGTGGTGATTTTATATCTGACTTGTGTGTCAGAATGTGTAGACTATGTGACTGAACCACCGTTGGCATTGTATGGTATAACAGAGTACAATAGCGCTGCTCTCTCCACGCTGGTCATGCGCTCCAAACTGCAACGCATCCGCCATCCTCTCACTTGGCTTCATCAACGGGAAGCTGGAGAGCCACCTTGCTATTCCATTTACCATTGACCCTCCACGCACATGCTGTCATGGCCATACATCTGACATGCTTGCCCATCTTTAATAGTTTTACAAGCAGGGTTTCTGTGCATGCCCACTGGGATTCCACATTTTATTGAATTTCTTTTAGCCTTTGGCAACCGACTCAACCAGGCTCTTTCTCATACACCTGACCTGCCATATGCTAGCCCATTATTATCGACTTGATTCTAATTCCGAAGTCCAGGAGTTACTGCGTAGACCGTACTGCCTTGGAGCAGGAGGCATTGTGACTGAAGGTGCATCACTAACACACAAGGTCTCTGAAGACTCCTCGTCAACAGCGTAGGAATGGAAGGCGGAGGTGCTCGCGGTCTTGCGTAGTGGAAGTTTGGTGGAAGCCATCCTGTTCTAGTGCGGTGAGTGTTTCTCCATTTGCCATTGACCCTCTCATACTGGTGCGGTGAGCGTTCCTCCATTTTTGACATGCTGGCGCCGCAGCGTTTTTGGTATATATAAAGCCACTGTTTTGATATATATAACATTGATATATATTTAAATGTTTTCTCCAAAACACAGTGTTTCATATACATAAATGTTGGTATATATAATGCCATTGTTTCATTGTCTCACTATCTTGGAATTATAGTTGTTTCGGTATTGTCGATTTTGGTCAATCATTGACAAATTTTTCAATGCATTCAATCATATCTATTGTGGGGGTAGTTCTCACTGGAAAGGAGAACTATCCTGAGTGGTCCCGAAAGATACAACACACCCTCATTTTCAATGAGTTGTGGAAAGGAATATGTGTTGGAGACGAAGACAAAGAGCCAGAACAGCCTACCTCAGACAAAGAGTTCGCCATTTGGGAAAATAAGAACAGCAAAGCCTATGCATTAATTGTAGCATTTGTAAGTGAAGAGGTGAGTCACCATATTTCGCCATTTTCAACTGCTTTCGAAGCCTTGCAAAAGCTAAAAGAACTCTATGACTCACATTCTACACTTGAAGTTGTTCAACTCATGATTAAACTCTTCACTCTTGAATTACAAAATAATGATCCTCTTGATCTTGCATCCGAAGTAAAATATATAATGCATGATATCAAAGCAACTGGGTTGAATTGGATATTGCTCTCATTGCTTTTTTCAAGGCACTTTATCCTACTTACTCCAATTATCTTGAGTCATTGCAAGCAAATGGAAATCTCAAAGATATTACCTTTGACTCTCTTGTGAAAAAATTTGTTGAAAGAGAGAAAGCTTTTGGAAAGAAGATAACCCCTGAATCTTCTGAAGAGGTTGTGTGCCTTGCTCATAAAGAAAAGAATCTTGCCCAAGATTCTTCCAGAGGAAGAGGTGGTCGAAGAGGAAGAGGAAAATATTTCAGAGGCAGGGGGGGCAGACACTCTCAAGGAGAAAAGTCAGATTTTCACTGCATACGCTGCAAAAGAAATGGATCACATGATGCCTCTACATGCAAAATACCTTGGGACAAAATTGAGCAGCAAAGAAACCAACCCAAAGGTAAACATAATGACACAAACATAGGTAAAGCACCAGAATCCACTCATTATGTTGTGGCACATTGTAATATTGGGGTAAATGAAGACTTATTTCATGTTTCACTTGCTTCTTGGAAAAATGATTGATTGCTTGATTCAGGAGCAACTTGCCACATGACTCATAGAAAATATTTTTTTGAAGAATTTACTGACAATGTTGATGGAGCAGTATACTTTGCAGACCAATCAAAACTCAAGCCATCAGAGCTTGGCAAAATCAAGCTCAAATTGCCTGGTCTTCCCAACTTTCTTCTGCATCATGTTCTATATCTCCCACAGCTAAAGAGAAACATGTTGTCCTTGGTCCACATCCACTAGCAAGGTCACTCCATTCATATGTTTGATGGCAAGCTTGAGGTGAGAAAAGCATCTGACCACTCACTTGTCATGAGAGGAATAGAAGAAGAAAGGCTTCTCAAGTTGCAAGGTACCTCTACTCGTGCAAAACATTTCTCATACAATTCTCATTATGAAGAAGGTACACTTCCATCAAGTTTATTATGGCATGCTAGACTTGGACATTTGAACTATGACAGCCTCCGCTTGTTGAAGAAAAATGGTGTTGTTGGTTTGCCTACAATTCCTAGGAAACTTCAGCAATGTGATGCTTGCATTCTAGGAAAGCATAGCAAACAGTGTTTTCATGATTCACATTCAAGAGCACATAGAAAAATTGAACTCATTCATTCAGATTTATGTGGTCCAATGCCTGTTCCTTCTGCAAATGGAAATAAATATATGATGACATTTATTGATGACTACACCAGAATGTGTTGGGTTTATTTATTGAAGAACAAATCTGATGCTTTTCAAACATTCAAGAACTTTCATACATGGATTGCAAATGATGTTCAATCTCATATTGGCTCTATTCGCACTGATAATGGAAAAGAATACACTTCAAATGAATTTTAAAACTATCTTTGCCAACATGGGATCAAACATCAAAAAATTATGCCTTATAATCCCCAACAGAACGATGTAGCTGAAAGAATGAATAGGACAAACTTAAATATGGTGCGCTCTATGATGTTTTTAAAAAATGTAAAGTTGATGTTTTGTGTTGATGCAATTCTATGTGTTGTATATATAAAGAATAGATTTCCATCTAATGTTATTAGAAACAACACAGCATATTAAATGTGGTATGGGAAAGTTCCTTCGATAAAGCATCTCAAGGTCTTTGGTTCCACCTGTTATGCCTTGATACCAAAGGCACATAGAAACAAACTTGGTGCAAGAAGTCGTAAGTGTATCTTCCTGGGGTATTCAAACACCTCCAAAGCATACCGTCTCTATGATGAAGTTAATAAAAAAATTGTTCTATCTAGAGATGTAATCTTTCTTGAATCATCCAAAACTGACAATGTTGTTGAGTGGCAAATTGATCGCTTGGATAGATTCGCAAATGCAAAATCATTTCAATAATTTGATAATCAGATTCCACATCTTGAAGGGGGGATTCCTATACTAGATCAACCTGTGGAATATTCTTCTGAAGCACTCTCTCCCCCGCATGAAACTCCAACAACGGATGATGCTTTAAGTGATGTGATTGATAGAATTGGGAGACTCAATCTTGATTCAGTCCCAACTCAATCCACCGAACAGCCTAGACCATCTGAGAAAGGTCCTCCAAAGTTGCTGACAAAGACACTTGAAAGTGTTCATCCTGATGAGGTTGGAAAGACAGGAACTAGAAATCCAAACTGGCAAAATGGAGGTGATGTAGATGACTCTAATTCACCTGTTGATATGGATGTTTCTTATGATTGTGAATTGAATTTGTCTACAGATTTCGAACCAACTTCCTTCAAAGAAGTTGCTTCTCATGATGAATGGAAAGAAGTGATGCAAAATGAGTATGATGCCCTCATAAAGAATGGCACTTGGAAGCTGGTTGATCCTCCATTAGGAACCAAACCAATTGGCTGCAAGTGGATCTACAAGAACAAGTATAAAGTTGATGGCTCACTTGACAAGCACAAAGCCAGGCTTGTGGCAAAAGGTTTTTCACAAAAGGAAGGGGTCGATTATGAGGAGACTTTTGTCCCCACAGCAAAATGGGCTACCATTCGGACACTCTTTGCCCGAGCAGTTTAGAACAGTTGGAAAGTCCATCAAATGGATGAAAAAACTGCTTTCTTGAATGGAGATCTAAAAGAGAATGTTTTTATGTCCGAGCCTAAAGGATTTGCTATGAAAGGACATGAACATAAAGTATGCAAACTTGTGAAATCCTTGTATGGCCCCAAACAAGCATCGTGAGCCTGGTATGAAAAACTAACTGAGCATATTCTGCAACTCAATTTCAAACATTATGATCTTGATGATGCAACTTTATTTGTCAAGAAAGTTTGCAAAACAATTGTATATCTTGCGGTATATGTAGATGATCTTTTGATGACAGGGAACAATGAAAGCTATATTGCATCCATAAAAAGGAATTGAGGAAAGGTTTTGAAATGACTGATTTGGGCTATGTTCATTACTATCTTTGTATTGAAGTAACTCAACATCCGAAGTCCATATTTCTTTCTCAAAAGAAGTACATTGGAGATCCGTTGAACAGGTTTGGCATGACAAAATGAAATCCCCATACTACTCCAATGGAACAAAACTTAAAGGTCACATTCATTGAAGGAAAATAATTTGAGGATGCAACAAAGTATAGACAGCTTGTAGGAAGTCTCAACTACCTAACTACTACCAGACCAAACATTTCGTTTGCTGTTGGAATCCTCTCCAATTTTATGCAAAAGCCTTGTGAGGGAAATTGGTCTGCTACAAAAAGAGTTCTAAGGTACTTGAAGGGAACTCAAGACTTTGGAATCAAATATACACAGGTGGATGACTTCAGCTTGATTGGATACTCTGATTCAGACTTCGATGGAGACAAAGAAACTGGGCTATCTACTTCAGGTTATGCTATGAGTCTTGGATCAGGACTTGTCTCCTGGAGATCATGCAAACAATTAGTTCCAGCAGATTCCACAACAGAAGAAAAATATGTGGCAGCAGCTGAGGAACAAAATAAATTGTGTGGCTTAGGAAAATTCTTGAAGATTTGCAGGTAAAAAAAGAACAATTGACTCCACTCATGATTGACGATACCTCAGCAATAAAGTTGGCCAAGAACCCAAAGTTCCATGATCGAACGAAGCAAATCAATACTAAATATCATCTGATTCGACATCATGTTGAGGCCAAAACAATCCATCTCTACCATTGTTCCGCTAATGAGAAAATTGCAGACATATTCACCAAAGCGCTTGGAAGAGAAAAGCTTGAACGATTCGGAATGATGCTTTGACTCACCAACATCCCTTTAGATTAAGGGGGGGAATGTTGACACCTAATCATTAGGATTGGGTGTGTTATCACAAAATCATGTTCTGATGGCTGCTAACCAGTTAGACTTTATGTAACTATTTCAGACCAGACTCTTGGCTAAGGATTAGCCTCCCTAACCTGAGAGGGCTCTCTCAAAACAAACTACTGATTGTGATTAACACTAAGAGGGCTAACTCTTGAAATGAAAACTTAATAACATGCTGGTTGGACAGACAACATAAGATTTCTTCCATTGGGCTCATGGAGTCAAACACCATTCCAGTAAACTATCAACTACTCATTCATGGAAGTCAAGGCATATAATGTCTAAACACTCAAAACATTTCTCAAAGGAACCTCAACTCATAAATATGCACAGGAAATCTGAGCAACTAGGTGAATTCAGAGTGATTGCACATCTATGAAGCTGTAAAATATGAAAGATAAGACAAAACCACATACATCTTGAGCATTTGAACACAATATGAATCTTGAGAAGAAAAAGTAATCTATTATATTACTGCAACAAGTCTTTTACATAAGCAAATGTAAAACTCTGTTTTCAATAACATCCAACCCTCATTACATCAGAGTTTTCACTATATATAGGAAAACAAACTTAACTACTTTGAGTCTCCTCCTCTAGCATGAGGGGAGCTCGATCACTTATCATTAACTATCCTTATCTATTTTAAACAGACTCATTAAATACACAAAGTGTTGAGCTGTAATTACAAAGAGTCCTAATCAAACTAAAACTCTAATTTCATCTCCTCGTAGCATGATTCTTTTCTTGATCTTTGACAGCTGTCTTCTGTTGGTTAGGCTGAGATGACTGAGCTACAGGTGCAAGGAACGCTGACTTTGGATACCTGAAGGCGCTGATGGATCATTTATCATTAGGATCAAAACCCCTATTTTTATGGTCCCTGTCTCCTACCATCCTCCGAAAATCAAGCAACATGTCCCAGCTCCTTTAATGTCCCAAAACTTACGAGCCTCACCATACTTCAAATGCGTTGGAAGCTTTATGGATAGCCAGGTGTATGAACCAAAAAGATACTCCTCGTATGCCATTCTGCTAAACCCTAACTTGTCATAAAGTAGCTTTACAAAAGTTTAACTTGAGACAAAAATTTTACCTTTACCAAAAGGTCCACCTGTCATTCTCTGAATAGCCAGGATAGCCTTGAGTGATATCTCTTTCATTACTTTGGCGTTTCCTTCAAAAATCTGCTGACCTCACCATTAAACTGCTCATCTTCCTTATAAAACAGCACCTACAGCAGTTTCGTAGCGCGCTACGAAACTGCTGTTTTTTCAAAAACACAGTCTTCAGTGAAGGTCTCAATATTCTCTGTGGATTTTCGTTCATTTTGCAGGTGTCTCTGATCTTCTACCAAAAAGTGTTTTTGGAGTTAAAGGAGAGTAACTCATGCTGCAAATTTGATATGAATTATTTCCACTTGTACAGAACAGTGGACTATTCATATTTTGCTCAATAAGAACCCCGCATGTTTACACATTCTCAAAACTTGATTGAATGCTTGCCTTGTGTATTTCATCTTTTCCACTTCGTCCAATGTCAGATGGATGATTACTTACAACACCAATATCCACATCACACCCCTTTTCAACATTTCCACTTGCATTCAGCTGCTACAAAACTACCGTTCTGGCTGAAAAATATGTCTTGGGACAGAGTTCATAATTTCTCACAGAAAACGTATTTGGAAAAAACGAATGAGGTTTTTGTGAACCCATCCGTGCTTAACAAAAACCTCTTTTGGTTTTTTGAAAAACTACTCCAGCTGCCCAGAATCGATCCTTGAAGAAGATGTGTAAAACAGGAAATTAAAAACTGCATCTACAGCAGTTTCGTAGCGCAACCTTTAGTCACTCGTTTCTCCCAGCTCATAATCAATTTCAAGAAAATGAAAGAGGTTTTTCTATTTCCATATGTTAGGAATAAAAACCTCTTTCAGTTTTCGAAAATATTCTTTCAGCCGCGCTAAATACCTCCTGGAAGCTGACTGCTTAAAACAGAGAAATATGCCTGTAACAAACATCACCTACAACAGTTGTAGCCAGTGTACCAGTATGGAGATCTCCCTCGGGAACATTATTTGTCTGTGCATATTTGCCAGAACTTTCATCTTTGGATGTCTCAGCTTCATTTATATACAAGCTGGGATCTTAAATAGCTTAGTGCATCTGGGATCTTGTTCTGCATCTGTAGAGCCAAACATATCTTAAAACATAGTTGTGAAATATGACGACTGTTGGGTTCTTTCAAGCGTTCCAATATAGAAGGAGCTCTCAAGTAATCACTTGCAGAAGTCTGAAAATTCTCTCTTTCCAATGATGTATCTTCTAAGGCACTATTCCACGACCAGCATCTTATAAATCTTGATATGCTTTCCTTCTTATGATTGACACCTTATTCAAAAGCCACCTTTCTATTAACCTCAGCTGTCATTAACAGTGGAACTGATTGAGGACTTTTATCCTGGTTAACAAGCTTTAAACTCTCACTAGAAGGCAAGCAAGCCTGTAGCCATAACTTAGATGAATTACAAAACTTCACCATCAATTTGCCGAAACAGGATTTTCTATGCATATATCATATTCCCACATAACTCATAGGAGACAAAAGTGATATGGGTGAGCAATGGTTTCGGACAAATTCCCAATTTCGTAGCGCAGCCAGTGCAAATTATGAATTATGCGCTACGAAACCACCTAAACATTTTGCGCTGCGAAACTGCTAAAAAGGCTTTATGCGCATCAAACTAATGTGAGCGGTTTTGAAATTTTGGCATTGGAATTTTCAGTGATAACAGTGGCTCCACTTGGGATAGTGTGCCCTTGTGGTACACTAAGAACTTGCAGTTCCAGTGCCTTATCCATTTTTGATAAACTGAAATTTGCTTGACAAGCATCCCTTTCCAGCTCCTTGGGCCTTCACCTTGGGCTTAAACTTGATGATCACTGTAGGAGAAAGAAATCTACATCTACTGAAAAATAAATGCTCAGTCAACCTTGAGCTTATTTGCATTTTCCTACCTACCTACCCTAACAATTCAAACTTCCTTCAGCTCAATCAATGTGAAATTTCCAATGTAGCCAATCATTTGTCTTATCTGATGTTTGATTTCTTTGACTGCATCGGAGTTCAGAGCCAATATGATATTGTGATGACCGCTGCCATTGAAACGGCCTCTGATCTTCATTGAAAAATTGAAACACGGGAGAGTAAAACTCTTCCATGAAGTCAGCTATAGGGTCCCAGAATACTTGATCAGCTTGATGATTCTTGTTACTTTCTGACTGTGCAAGCTTATTTTCAACAACAGTGAACAGTTCCTCAATCGTGAAAGAGAAAGGAACCAGCACTCTTTCCTTGTGTTCTGTCACAGAAAGCTTCTGAAGATAATGATCATGATTATGAAAACTATATGCCTGAATTTGTCCTTCTAAATCTTCAATGTCTTTCTCAATGTCCTCAGCAACTTCATCCAAAAATCCCATCTTATCCTCTGCTTTACAGTCAAAGGACTTTAGATACGAGGACAAGGACAAAGAAAAATTTTCACTTATTGCTTCATTAATATGATCATCATTCCATTGTTTGAAACCCTCAACTGAAGGAGAGTTTGCCACCACCTCTGACCTATCTATCCATTCCTCCAAAAACATAAGCCATAAGTCTTGAAATGACTTAATGAATTTGATAGGAAAGCTTTCAACCCATTGTTTACATTTCCCTTGAAGTGAATCATAGAATAACATAATGCAAACATCCTCATGTTTAACTCTAAGAAGCTCAGCAAAATGACAGAAATCTGAGATATGCTTCAGAGTTAAACTCAAATCTTCTCCATTAAATTTGGGACCATTCCTTAGAAAATATGCATCCTTGGGAAAATGATTTGGGAAACCATGAATTCCTGAAAAATCTATGCATGCATACCTTGAACTAAGAATGGTAGCTTCTGGGTCCTTCATAACTCCAGTGGAATCACCATGAATGTATGAATTTTGAATTCTTCAACAATGGAGTTGCCAAGGTAGTTTTGCAGCCTCAAAAACCTTCTAAGCTCCTGCTACCTTCAGAAGTTCAGCTTCATAATTTCGGGAAAGAATAATCTTCAGGCTCCCGGAAGACGCACCAAAATGTTATCACAAAATCATGTTCTGATGGCTGCTAACCAGTTAGACTTTATGTAACTATTTCATACCAGACTCTTGGCTAAGGATTAGCCTCCCTAACCTGAGAGGGCTCTCTCAAAACAAACTACTGATTGTGATTAACACTAAGAGGGCTAACTCTTGAAATGAAAACTTAATAACATGCTGGTTGGACAGACAACATAAGATTTCTTCCATTGGGCTCATGGAGTCAAACACCATTCCAGTAAACTATCAACTACTCATTCATGGAAGTCAAGGCATATAATGTCTAAACACTCAAAACATTTCTCAAAGGAACCTCAACTCATAAATATGCACAGGAAATCTGAGCAACTAGGTGAATTCAGAGTGATTGCACATCTATGAAGCTGTAAAATATGAAAGATAAGACAAAACCACATACATCTTGAGCATTTGAACACAATATGAATCTTGAGAAGAAAAAGTAATCTATTATATTACTGCAACAAGTCTTTTACATAAGCAAATGTAAAACTCTGTTTTCAATAACATCCAACCCTCATTACATCAGATTTTTCACTATATATAGGAAAACAAACTTCACTACTTTGAGTCTCCTCCTCTAGCCTGAGGGGAGCTCGATCACTTATCATTAACTATCCTTATCTATTTTAAACAGACTCATTAAATACACAAAGTGTTGAGCTGTAATTACAAAGAGTCCTAATCAAACTAAAACTCTAATTTCATCTCCTCGTAGCATGATTCTTTTCTTGATCTTTGACAGCTGTCTTCTGTTGGTTAGGCTGAGATGACTGAGCTACAGGTGCAAGGAACGCTGACTTTGGATACCTGAAGGCGCTGATGGATCATTTATCATTAGGATCAAAACCCCTATTTTTATGGTCCCTGTCTCCTACCATCCTCCGAAAATCAAGCAACATGTCCCAGCTCCTTTAATGTCCCAAAACTTACGAGCCTCACCATACTTCAAATGCGTTGGAAGCTTTATGGATAGCCAGGTGTATGAACCAAAAAGATACTCCTCGTATGCCATTCTGCTAAACCCTAACTTGTCATAAATTAGCTTTACAAAAGTTTAACTTGAGACAAAAATTTTACCTTTACCAAAAGGTCCACCTGTCATTCTCTGAATAGCCAGGATAGCCTTGAGTGATATCTCTTTCATTACTTTGGCGTTTCCTTCAAAAATATGCTGACCTCACTATTAAACTGCTCATCTTCCTTATAAAACAGCACCTACAGCAGTTTCGTAGCGCGCTACGAAACTGCTGTTTTTTCAAAAACACAGTCTTCAGTGAAGGTCTCAATATTCTCTGTGGATTTTCGTTCATTTTGCAGGTGTCTCTGATCTTCTACCAAAAAGTGTTTTTGGAGTTAAAGGAGAGTAACTCATGCTGCAAATTTGATATGAATTATTTCCACTTGTACAGAACAGTGGACTATTCATATTTTGCTCAATAAGAACCCCGCCTGTTTACACATTCTCAAAACTTGATTGAATGCTCGCCTTGTGTATTTCATCTTTTCCACTTCGTCCAATGTCAGATGGATGATTACTTACAACACCAATATCCACATCACACCCCTTTTCAACATTTCCACTTGCATTCAGCTGCTACAAAACTGCTGTTCTGGCTGAAAAATATGTCTTGGGACAGAGTTCATAATTTCTCACAGAAAACGTATTTGGAAAAACCGAAGGAGGTTTTTGTGAACCCATCCGTGCTTAACAAAAACCTCTTTTTGTTTTTTGAAAAACTACTCCAGCTGCCCAGAATCGATCCTTGAATAAGATGTGTAAAACAGGAAATTAAAAACTGCATCTACAGCAGTTTCGTAGCGCAACCTTTAGTCACTCGTTTCTCCCAGCTCATAATCAATTTCAAGAAAATGAAAGAGGTTTTTCTAGTTCAGTATGTTAGGAATAAAAACCTCTTTCAGTTTTCGAAAATATTCTTTCAGCCGCGCTAAATACCTCCTGGAAGCTGACTTCTTAAAACAGAGAAATATGCCTGTAACAAACATCACCTACAGCAGTTGTAGCCAGTGTACTAGTATGGAGATCTCCCTCGGGAACATTATTTGTCTGTGCATATTTGCCAGAACTTTCATCTTTGGATGTCTCAGCTTCATTTATATACAAGCTGGGATCTTAAATAGCTTAGTGCATCTGGGATCTTGTTCTGCATCTGTAGAGCCAAACATATCTTAAAACATAGTTGTGAAATATGACGACTGTTGGGTTCTTTCAAGCGTTCCAATATAGAAAGAGCTCTCAAGTAATCACTTGCAGAAGTCTGAAAATCCTCTCTTTCCAATGATGTATCTTCTAAGGCACTATTCCACGACCAGCATCTTATAAATCTTGATATGCTTTCCTTCTTATGATTGACACCTTATTCAAAAGCCACCTTTCTATTAACCTTAGTTGTCATTAACAGTGGAACTGATTGAGGACTTTTATCCTGGTTAACAAGCTTTAAACTCTCACTAGAAGGCAAGCAAGCCTGTAGCCATAACTTAGATGAATTACAAAACTTCACCATCAATTTGTCGAAACAGGCTTTTCTATGCATATATCATATTCCCACATAACTCATAGGAGACAAAAGTGATATGGGTGAGCAATGGTTTCGGACAAATTCCCAATTTCGTAGCGCAGCCAGTGCAAATTATGAATTATGCGCTACGAAACCACCTAAACATTTTGCGTTGCGAAACTGCTAAAAAGGCTTTATGCGCATCAAACTAATGTGAACGGTTTTGAAATTTTGGCATTGGAATTTTCAGTGATAACAGGGTGAATAAATATAACTGATGTAAGTAAATAATAAGAAATATAAATAGTCATCGGGAGATGAAGTGAACAGTCTCTCCCTCATATATATAATAAAGACCAACCTGAAGGAATAAATGTGAATTGATTTGGAGGAGTTATTGCCTGGCCTGACAGATTATATGCATACAAGCTAAGATAAAGAAAGAAGGGCCACACCAAGGACAACCAAATGAACCCAAGATGATCAAAGGAGAATCAAGATGAGGTATGTATGCATCAAGATTTAGTCTGTTGAAAATAGAAACAAGAAATGCTAAATATAGAACTGCTAAAAATATCATTGCCATAAATAGCATTTCAAGATACCTTCCTATTTTAGTTAGTCCCTGAACGAAAATAGAGAAGTAAAATTCGAATTTGATCTTAGCAGTTGTTTGTAAAATAATTAATTAATTCATATTGAGTTAATTAGTTGTAGAAAATCAAACATGAAGTCTATGTGAGGACATGCAACAGTTATCCCATTAATTGAGGAATTTATCCCTTAGTTAAAGAGATAAGGATGAGTTGTAATTAGTTAGCTCAGTTAACTGAGTTAAGTCTAGTTAGATTAGTTCAAATAGTTTGTTGAACTAATTGTGAGTTCAGTTAGTTAATGCATGCATGCATGTAACTGCTGCACTTCAGATAACTGAATATTCTCTCATAAATAACTCATGCATGTCAGTTCAGACAGAGACCCAGTTGAGATCAGATGATGGGACAGTGTACTATCAGTTGCAGGAATATTCCATGGAGGATATCTCTTGCATGCAGAAGGAATTCATTCCTTGGAGATTGTGCAGTTACTTCTTCAGTTTAGTGAGTGTGTGACGAGGCCAATCACACAGGTAGCATCATTGGACCCCAAGAAAAACTACGCAATGAAATAGGAGACTTGGAGGGTTGAGGTAAGGCATATCTAGTGTCTATTCAGTCTGTGAGCTGTATTTTTTGATTGCAAAGAGAGCAGGATAGCTTGTGAGCTGATTCTTTTTGTAATCTAAACATATTTTCCACTTGTATGATAATATAGAGATTAGGGTTTTAGGCTGAGGCTTTCCCCGGGTTATTCTTCTGTGTTCATGTGTGATTGATTTCTCATTCTTAGTTATATGTGTTCTATTTGATCTTGCTCATATTCGATTAAGCTTCCGCAAGTTTGTTGTAGAAGTAGATCTTGTATTTTGCTTTAGTATATTGCATAATCTGTTGATCTACAGTGGGAATTTCTACATGGTATCAGAGCAAAGGTGATCAAAGTGAAGAACAGTATACAAGAAGGGAGAAGTTCAAAGTTTGAGGTTCTTGAATATAGAAATCGAGTTCTTATCACATCTCAATTTCACCAATGGTGTTCAACGGTTTAAGACTCAAGTATGCCCTTGATGGCAGCTCGAATTATATAGCCTGGAAGGATCGCATGGAAGCAGTATTAGAGGATAACGGTCTAAAGGACTTCATTGATCAAGAATTCCCAAAGCTGGCAGTAGTTGATGCTACAGAATTGGCGAAATGGAAGAAATGTGTGGATAGAGCAAGGAGAATCCTCCTAGAGGGAGTTCGAGACCACATTTTCTCGACCCTCCATGGGAAGGAGACACCATTTTCGATGTGGAAAACATTGAAAGATCTATATCAGAACAGCAGCGATCAGAGGAAGTTGGCGATGAAAGACGAGCTTCGGAAAACCAAGTGTAAAAAAGTCGACACGGTCTCTACATATCTAAACAAGCTCACCACCTGCAGGGATGAGCTTGGAATTGTAGGGATCACAACAGTCGATGATGACATTGTGAGTCTTGCACTCCTTGGTCTTCCTAAGAGTTGGCATAGCTACCAAGGCTCAGTCAATGGAAGAGAAAAACTGCCAGATTGGGAGCAACTTTGGTCGGACCTGATGCAGGAGGAGATGAGAAAAAGCACCAGAGATGGATCCTCATCAAAGCAAGATGATGAGGAAAATCTAGCCTTAGCGAGTAAGGCAAGGAAGGGGAAATGGAAGGCGTCCCATTTAAAATCCAGTTCTTCCCATGGTGGGAAGAAGTTTGACAAATCAAAGGTGTGATGCTTTCATTGTCATGAAGTGGGCCATTATGCTACGAATTGTCCATAGAAGAAATCCAAGAAGGGATCCTCAAAGGGATCTGATGGTGAGGCACTGGCCTCACATTTTGAGTTGGATTTCTCTCTTATCACATGGATGGTTTCATCCATGGTGGGATGTGTGTGGTACCTGGACAGTGGAGCCTCTTTCCACATGTCAGGTGACAAGAATCTTTTCAATGCATTGGAGGAGAAGGATCTCCAGATGCGGATCGAGATGGGCGATGATGGAAAGTACCATGTTTTAGGTGAAGGTACGGTTGTGTTTCAAAGGGAGCATGGAGCTCCTCTCACCCTGACTGATGTAAAGTATGTACCAGGTTTGAAGAGGAATCTTGTGTCCGTTGCTATGCTAGAATATAAAGGCTATGATGTAGTCTTTAGTAAAGGAAAGGTATTCCTAAGGCATATCGGCACTAGACAAACTAAGTGAATCGGGATTCGAGTGAAGAAACTCTACAAGCTAGAGGTAGACGACTATGCTGCATTGAGTTCCAAAGCTGAGATGGTGTAGAGCCAAGATGTTGGCGAGCTATGGCATAGAAGATTGGGCCACTTGCACCATGGAGCCCTAAAGATCATGCAGTAGATTTCTACCGGACTTCCAAAGGGAAAATTGGAGCAGACGAATACATGCAAAGGTTGTACCTTGGGTAAGTATGTGAAATCTTCCTTTCTGAATCGAGATAGTAGAGCTGGAGCAATCCTGGAGTGAGTTCACTCAGATGTTTGTGGACCTTTCTCTACAGCCTCCACTACTAAACAAAGGTACTATGTTATTTTTATTGATGATTTTTCTCGTAGATGTTGGATCTACTTTATGCAAAAGAAGGATGAGACCTTCTTGAGGTTTTGTGAGTTTAAAGCCTTGCCAAAGAAAGAATCTAGAAAGAAAATAAAAGCCTTGCATAGCGACAATGGTGGAGAGTATGTCTCCCAACAGTTTAAGGACTTCTACGCCGCAGAAGGAATTAAACAAGAATTGACGTCACCCCATAACCCACAGCAGAATGGGGTGGCCGAAAGGAAGAACAGATTGATTGTGGGAGCAGCCCGAGCAATGTTGCATGACAAAAGCCTACCACTGCATTTGTGGGCTGAGGCATGTAACACAATAGTATAATTTCATAACAGAAGCCCGCATCGTATACTGGGAATGAAGACACCTATGGAGGTCTTTTCTGGGAAGCGACCAAATGTCAGTCACTTCTGAATCTTTAGATCATCAGTTTACTGTCATGTGACCAAAGATGCCTGGAAGAAGCTAGATCTAATAGTTGAGTTTGGAATACTTGTGGGGTACACTGATACACCCCACAACTATCGAGTGTACCTTCTACCAGTCACAGGACATTGGTACGCAGAGATCTGAAGTTCGACGAACAGAAAGCCATGCGAGTATCACTTGAGAGGGAGCTCAAGTTGCATGCAAAGGGGGAACTTTCAGTTCCTAAGGAGGAGGAGCCTTAGATTGATGCAGAGTAGCTGCATGTAGAGGATCTGGGAGTGGAGACATCCACTCATGCTGAGACTTCTAGAGATAGGCGGAAACGCTCAAGGGAAGTTGACAAGTTGATGTTGGATGAGCGAGAGAATGTGGGACAGCCATCTTCTCAGCGTAGACAGAGGAGGTCGCCCGAGCGGTACACTGGGTACATGGCCCTGGTTGGGGAGTGTGTAGAGTCTGAACCTTCTTCATTCGAGGAGGCAGTGCAGAAACCAGTCTGGGTTGATGCAATGGTAGAGGAGTACGACTCTATCATTTAGAACAGTGTGTGGGATGTTGTCCCAAGACCTCAGGACAAGTCAGTGGTTAGTTCCAGATGGCTTTACAAGGTAAAGTAGGCAGCTGATGGCAGTGTTGAGAAACATAAGGCAAGGTTTGTTGCCTGTGGTTTCTCATAGGTCGAAGGGATCGACTACGATGAGACCTTTGCTCCCATAGCAAGGTACTCATCTATCCGATCAATGTTGGCACTATCATCTCAGATGGATTGGAAGATCCATCAGATGGATGTGAAGACAGTATTCCTCAATGGGAAGATTAAGGAGGAGGTGTACATTCAGCAGCGAGAAGGTTTTGAGACCTTTGATCATGAGTTGCATGTGTGCCGACTCAAGAGGGCTTTGTATGGGCTGAAGCAAGCACCCCGTGCTTGGTACACCAGGATCGATAGATATTTCACTAGGTTGGGCTTAACCAAGAGTGAAGCAGATGTGAACCTTTACCACATCATGGTAGAAGGTAAACCATTGATCATTGTTCTTTATGTCGATGATCTGATTTTGACAGGTGATGATCAGCTGATCCAGTCTTGCAAGGAGGACCTTGTAAGAGAGTTTGAAATGAAAGACATGGGTCTTATGCACTACTTTCTAGGCATGGAGGTGTGGCAAAAAGATGGTGAAGTATTTGTGTCTCAAGGCAAGTATGCCAATGAGATACTCAAACGCTTTCACATGGAGAAGTGCAAGCCCATACAGACTCATCTAGCCGGGAACTGGAGAAAGAAGGATGCTACTTCAAGTAAGGTAGTAGTTGCTATTGTTTATTGGTAGCTTGTGGGTTCACTTATGATCTGGTGAACACACGACTAGACTTATGCTTTGCGGTGAACCAGCTGAGTCAAGCTATGGTTCAGTCTACCAAGCTATTTTGGAAGGCAACAAAGCATGTGCTGAGATACCTCAGAGGCACATCTCAGTTTGGATTGTGGTACAGATGGACAAAGGGAGTGAAGCTTCAGGGCTTCACAGATGCGGATTAGGCAGGGATTCCATCAGACTGGAAGAGCACTTCTGGAGGAATATTCAACCTTGGCTCAGCTGCAGTTTCCTGGTACAGCAGGAAACAGATATCAGTTGCACTTAGCTCAGCAGAGGATGAATACATGGTTGCTTGTCAAGCTGCATGTGAGGTCGTTTATGTGGAAGATTATAGTGGGATTGTTTGGTCAGAGGATGGATCCAACCATGATCTACTACGATAATTAGAGTAGTATCAAACTCTCTGAGAATCCAGTTTTTCATGACAGGTCCAAGCACATTGATATCCGATATCACCATGTTCGAGACTGTGTGGTCAAGAGGATCATGTTGTTGTTGTATGTTTCGACCGAGGAAGATGATGTAGATATCTTGACAAAGGCATTGTCAAAATGCAAGTTCAAGTTCCATAGAGACAAGATTGGGGTTACTGATAATCCCTTTATTGTTGAGAGGAAGTGTTGAAAATAGCAACAAGAAATGCTAAATATAGAACTTCTAAAAATAGCATTTCCATAAATAGCATTTCGGGATACCTTCCTATTTTAGTTAGTCCTTAAACTAAAATAGAGAAGTAAAATTTGAATTTGATATTAGCAGTTGTTTGTAAAATAATTAATTAATTCATCTTGAGTTAATTAGTTGTAGAAAATCAAACATGAAGTCTATGTGAGGACATGCAACAGTTATCCCATTAATTGAGGAATTTATCCCTTAGTTAAAGAGATAAGGATGAGTTGTAATTAGTTAGCTCAGTTAACTGAGTTAAGTCCAGTTATATTAGTTCAAATAGTTTGTTGAACTAATTGTGAATTCAGTTAGTTAATGCATGCATGCATGTAACTGTTGCACTTCAAATAACTGAATATTCTCTCATAAATAATTCATGCATGTCAGTTCAGACAGAGACCCAGTTGAGATTAGATGATGGGACAATGTACTATTAGCTGAAAGAATATTCCATGGAGGATATCTCTTGCATGCAGAAGGAATTCATTCCTTGGAGATTGCGCAGTTACTTCTTCAGTTTAGTGAGTGTGTGATGAGGCCAATCACACAGGTGGCATCATTGGACCCCAAGAAAAACTGCGCAAGAAAAGAGAAGGCATATCTAGTGTCTATTCAATCTGTGAGTTGTATTATTTGATTGCAAAGAGAGCAGGATAGCTTGTGAGCTGATTCTTTTTGTAATCTGAACATATTTTCCACTTGTATGATAATACAGAGATTGGGTTTTTAGGCTGAGGCTTTCCCCAGGTTATTCTTCTGTGTTCATGTATGATTGATTTCTCATTCTTAGTTATATGTGTTCTATTTGATCTTGCTCATATTCTATTAAGCTTCCCCAAGTTTGTTGTAGAAGTAGATCTTGTATTTTGCTTTAGTATATTGCATAATATGTTGATCTACAGTGAGAATTTCTACATAGTCATGTTATCATTTGTATTGTTGAGCCATGGGAATAGTTCTACAACATGATAAAGTATGAAAGAATCTCTTTCACTAAGGACATGCTTGAAGGCATGTACTACAATGTAATGAAGGTCAACAAAAGAATATGCTCACATAAGGAGTATAAGGTTGTTGACTACAAAGCAAGAAGAAATGATGACAAGTCCAGGAAGCAAGCAAAGAAGGAATGATTTCACCAGAAGCATAAGATGGTTGACCTATCTATCTAAGAAGAAGAAAATTAAGAAAGATATCTAGAATGTGAAGAACACCATGATCACCGAGAATCATTATCTGATAAGATACTCTGAAGATATCTCCCGAAAGAAGGCAGGACAACTCTGATATAGGAAGAAAGAACCCTTGACACCTATGAAGGCCTTGGAGATATAGAAGGTGCAGATAATTGATTCTAATCTACAGAGATTTTGTGATGAAGAAGCCATCCAACAAAAGAAAAATCAATGTTGAAGTAATATCAAGATAAAGTCATGATGGGCTACCAGGTCGAAGCATGTAAACAAGCAAGTACAATGAAGCATTCATGAGAAGAGTATTTCGAAGCATGGACAAGATGACAAAGGAGTAGCCTAGATGACAAGAAAACTTGATGAATAACAAGAAAGCCACTTTCCATGAAGGAAATAAGACATGACAACCCAGGAAGGAAAGTGATCAATATATGGTGCCCTACCTAGAACAAGTTCAAACAAAGAATTCATTACATCAAAGAAAGGAAGAAGATCAAGTAATTGAAGGACACCCGAACAAGAAGTTGTTGATGAATGAAAGAGTCCCTAGTTAAGAGGGAGCTCTAACAGGTCCCTAATCAAGAGGGATTTTCGAATCACCCCTGATTACAAAGGAGTGGCATTTGTGTTCTTCCATTTCATGGGTCATGCACTAGAATAGGACTAATAGCCATAATTCTATATGAAGGCCATGAATTTAAATGTAGACACAAGATAAACACTACATTCTTGTCTTCACTTGGGAAGAAATAATGGGAGGATTAGGTAATCATATGGCATCTGATACTCTTTGAGGATGTGCAGGGCATCTAAGACAAGAGTAGGCAAGAGGACCGATATTCTTTGAGGCCTAGGAACCAAAGATAAGAATAGTCCTAAAAGGTCATACTCATCGAACACCCGAGTGGGTATGTACCTTGAGAGACAATGATGAAGGTGTCTATAAATCATTGGTCTCAACAAAATTGTAGCTAATGATCTCATGAAGAGATGGAGTTGTCAGTCAAGGCCTTGCACTATGAGAATGCTAATGAATATGATGCTATAACAGATGGATTTCTAATATGGTTTCTCTTATGTGAATTATTCAAGATTGAAAATAGCCAAACACCTTGTAATGTTGTATGAATACCTCCCTAGTTAAGAGGGAGTTTTGAAGGAAATGTAACTAGGTTCGGTCTTCATAAATGTACTATTGATATTTGTATTTATTCAAGAAATAAATATTATTTTTATAATATATGTCAATGAGTTTCTTGCTCATTGAAATAGGTATAACACTAGTTAAAGTGTTATAGGTGATTCAAATAGTCAAAAGGAAATGTTGAAGGCCTTAAGGGCTTGTTACACCTTGTATGAATATGTATTAGGGTCATAAGAAGTCCTCCAAGAAAATTCACGAGTCTTCTCCAAGAAATGGCACCATTAAAAGAAGAAATATGAATAGTGTCAATCAAGTCAGCCTCAAGTATTCATGTTGACCTCTAGTCATCCTAAAAGAAGGGACATACTCCTATATAAGGAGTCATTCGACCTCCTCAAAAGAGCACAATATCATCTCTGAAATCTGTGATGAAGAGGATAAGAAAAGGGTACGAAAAGACAAGGGAAGAGACCTCCAAGCATATTGAAGAAGAAGGAAGAAACACCGAAGGTTTAAGGACTATTCTAGGGATAAAAGACAATCACACGTGCGAAGAAGGAGACGGTCTTCCTACTGCCATAACAACCCTCTATCACAAACATACAAACTCCTTTTTTTGAGTGCGGATCATAGGCCTAAAGATCCTCCCACTTAAGTGAGAAAGAAAGGAAGGAGATCGAAGTAAATAGGGATGATCTGAAGCTTATAACAGCAACACATGCGAGAAAAGAAGAACAACCTATAGTCATCATTGTAACATTATCATGGCCACATATATCTCATTGTTTAGATTTCAAACTAGGCCTACAAAGGCTTATCTCTCAAGTGTGGAAGAAGGATATGCAAGAAAATAAGGGAAGACAAGTCTAACATAGTTTTGTGAGGAGAACCACTCACACGTGCGAAGAATTAGAGTTGCATTGTTGCTGCCCTAAGTCTGCAACAGTCGCTGGAAGAAGTGTCCAAGGGAAGAAGACAAAGTTCCACAAGAGGAAGTTCTCTTGAAAGGACTTGACTTGCTTGGAGGATCTTCTTGTCAAGGTTCTAGGGTTTGGCATTGATCAATAGAAGCCTCAATAAGAGAAATTCACTAAATGGTTTTCCTCTCAAGAGAAGAGAGGTTTTGGCCCTGGCAAAGAGCCAACTTCTTGTGTGCTTGTTTTTATGCTTTGGTAGCATTTTGATGAAGTACACACATATGCACTAATAAGAAGAAGACAAAGGATATGCTAATAAGGAAAAGTAAAAACACTCCACAAATTGTTATCAAGTAACGAAGAATCACAGTACACTACTTTTCCCTAGATTCTTCAATAGGTATTGTAAGTGGCATCCACCCATGGTATTCATCTACCCAAAGTATTTATCCACCCATGGAATTTACCCATGGTATTTTAAGTGGCATATACCCATGGTATTCATTCACCCATGGAATTTACCAATGGTATTGTAAGTGAGATCCACCCATACTATTCAATCAGCCATGGTATTTACCCACTCATGGAATTTACCTGTGGTATTATAACTATAAAAGAAAAAAAAATTATAAGTAACAAGTCACATTTTGTAAAAGGATAGATTGTCCCCCACAATGTAGATTTTATAGTTATTCTCTATTTTAATAAAAAGTTTCTTGGTGGTTTTGTTTAATGTGTGTTCTCCTGTTTTCTTCTGGCATTTCAATTTTTCAGATCTTGGGGTTCTCCCCCAAAGATTCGGATTAGGAAAAGAGGATGTTTCTAGTCCACACATGTGAAATTTCTAAGTTGCGGGAGGGCTAAATGTTATAGGTCTACAATAGAGGCCAAAATTTTTCTGCAGAAAGTCAAGATCTAAATTTTGAAGGAAGTTGACTTGGATTGACTTTGTTGGATTAAGTTGACTTGAAAGAACTTGTCTTGGAAGTCTAACTTGGTGGATGGAAGAAGGTTTGGTGTTGGTATATAGGTCTTGGTTTTCTCGTTTGATTTGGTCCTTGAAGAAGAGAAGATAAGTTTTTGCTTTGTTTTCCCCTAAGACAGGGGTTTTTCCCTCGCTGAGAGCCTAGATCGTGTATCCTTCTTGTTTTGATATTCATGTGTTGGTTTTGATAGTTGATTAATGAAAAGAAGACATAAAAGAAAAGAATAAGAATACAAAGAAAATACAATTATAAAGATAAGAAAATATTTTTTCCTTTCTGATTTTCTAACATGGTATCAGAGCTAAGGTGAAGTAGAAGAGGAAAAAGGAAGCTTGAAGATCAATATCTCTCATCATATTAAGGAAGGATTCAAGAGAAGTTTTCAAGGTAGATCATAAGGAGAAGTGAAATCTTGCCTATTGAACCTTTGAAGATCCATTGAAGGACTCCATTTGCTAGGAGGAAGGAAGTTTTAATATATCTTATAGAAGTCTTGATCCACCAAGATTGAAGAGATTGTTTTGTGGCTATAAATTTTGAGACTCCATTTGAAAGAGTAACTGGATCAAAAGTCCTTTTTATAGTGGAGAAAATATTATGAGAAAGGAAGAAAAATTCTCTACAATTCTGATGTGAGTTTGCGATCAAGAAGAATATCTTTGTGATGAGATGGCTAAGTTATTTTAAAGTATTGCCTATGGGGATGTTTTATGAAAACTAGATTATTTGAGAAAGATTGTGGTATTACAAGTTGAGGGAGGAGAAATTTGGGTTGTGGAACTATGTTTCCATGTTATTACAAACCAAAGTTGAAAATTATAAAATTGTGGATATTGTGCAAATTGTTGTTGAGCTGCCCAAATTGAGCTACTTATAAATCTAGATGCCCATTTTTGTAATTGATTCATATGTGAAATAAGTATTGAGTTAAAAGTATGGGAATGATATAAAGGAAGGACATGATATTTATGTGTGTAAGAAGTTGAGTAGCCAATATTGAGAGAATCATGAAAGAGGAGCCACGTAGGTCTGAGTTTAATTGCTCTATGGATTGTGTCATGGTGTAAGTGTAGTGAAAAGGAATGATATGCTATGAGCTTGGCTTGAAACTGTTCAAAGGGAAGGTATTTCAAAGTAAAGGAGGAGTTGGAGCCATGTAAGTGAGAGGTGTAGAGATTGTGTGTAAGCATTGAGTTTCATACTATCTTAATGGTGTAGTTATGTTACAGGTGTTATTATGGGGTTGAATAATGCTGAATAATCAAGAAGTTGTACATTTTAATGTGGTAGAACCAAAGATAAAAAGGGAGCTTCTACTTTCTCAAAAAGATAAGTATTATTTATTTATTTCATTGCTTTGATTTCCTCTATATATCTATCTTTATTTTTGTTACTTTATTATAATCCTTTCCCTTGAATTTTCCATGGAAGAAAAAAATGCAAGAATACTCTAAAAGAAAGGATTATGGCTAGATTCAAAGGGAGCCTTCAAAGGGAGACTTTTGAGAAGCTTTGTTACAAAAGGAGCCTTTCAAGGTTTGTAGTAGAAGCAACTCAAGGTATGTTTAATATTACAAGATTTGTAGCAAGTCTTCATCATAAAAGAAGGTACGACTATTTTTCCTTTAAAAACAAAAATTCTATAGAATCATAAACATTCTTATGTTATTAGGGTGTTTTATATCTAGATTAAATCAACCCTTGTAATAACTATATTTTTCTATTTTTTCACTTTGATAAAACCCTAGCCTTTTGAATTTTTTAGGGTTTGTTGATAGTATCTAGGACATATGATAAAACCCTAGTTTCTTAGGGTTTGATAATTGTATCTAGGGTCAATGACAACCCTAGCAAAGGTTGATGTAAAGTTCTAGGGCATGAAAGTGTAACCTTAGGTGTAAATGTCTCCGCTACATTTGATAAAGTTAATTTCATGCTCTTGTACATATATATTTGTGCTTGGTTGTACTAGTGTTAGCCTCCTGTTGCAACAGGTGTTCATCTTTCATGATTGACATTTTTTCAAGCCAAATATGTCATACTTTGCATACTGCAATGCTCCATATTTCCTAAAGAGGCCAAAGAAGAGGCCATGAGAGTGTGCCAGTCTAAATGACACTGCTGTATTCCAATTTTGATGACTTAACCATTTTTGAAGAATGTTCTGTAAAAGGGAAGGCCAAACAGCCTAATCTTGGTTTCGCTAGGTTTCAATTTCTTGCTTTAGAAATAGAGAATGAATATCTGTCCAAACAGCTTAATCTTGGCAGATTTGTAGATAGGTAGAGAACCAAAGGATCCCAACTGCTTAATCTAGGCCCTTGGCAAAAATAAGTGTAGATTTAGATAGGAGGGCAGTCGAAAGAAAAATTGTAAATCAGGGTCTGCAAGTCTAAGTGCACCCAAGAAGAAAAAATGCTAGGTAAGTAGGCTGGGTAGGTAGTTTTTGAGGTTGTAGAATGTTGATATGTGATCAATTTTGTGTTTCAAAGTGATATTTTACTTCAGATCACAATGTAAGGCAGTTTTTATTTTGGAGGAGATCAAGTTGGATACCTCTAACTCCCCTTCTTCTTATTTCCCAAATCACTCACTAATTTCCCTAAAGAGGTCAAGATCTGCTTGATTCCTCTTAGTTTCATCATTTTCCATATCATTTTCCTGGTGAAGATCTGCTTCACTCAAAGATTTCCATTCTTCCTCTATGAGTCACTTTTCCCCCTTTGATAGCCTAAGATCCACATACTTAGCACTTTCTTGTCATTTCCATATTAACTACTGACTCTATTATGTAAATCCCTATCTGTGTTCCCCTTCCCCTACTAAAATTATGTTAATAGCTCCCCTATATACTTATCCCCTCCCCCTGGTTGAAACATAACCATAAGTTCATTGGGAATTGCTAAGTTTATCTGAAACTCAGCAAGAGCCCTCATCTCCACCCTCAAACTATCTCTTCATGCATATTACTCCATCACACAACATAAAATTCCTTTCATGTGTATAAAAACCATCTTATTTGACTTATTTTCACCCTCCCAAGGCATAAACCCCTTGTTTTGCCTTAAAACCCTTCTCAAACCGCATAAATCCATCTTTCTAGGCTTTCAGACCCCTTCCGATGCCTTTAAAAATCTGTTATAACCCATAAACCCACATTTCTAATGTTTAAAACCCCCCTCCATTTAATAAATCATTCAAATCGCGCCGCGGGCCCCGTCCCTAATCCTCCGCCGCCTCATCTTTGCCACCAACCGTTAGATCTGGCGCGCCGCAGATCAACGGTGGGCGGGTCCTTTCCCCAGCGAAGCCGCCGAGGGTTAACGCCCGGGAGATCGGCGGTTTTCCCACCGTACTCCCGCCACGCGTCACCCTCTCGACTGTGGCGGAGCCCCCTCTGCCGAAACCACCTGCGGGGAAAGGCGGTGCGCCCGAAACCGTAAACCGCCTTTCCCCCCTCCTGCGTCAGCACCACGTCACCGCTGACGTCACCATCCCGCGTCGGCCCCCTGCCACCGTGTCCTTGCCACGTAGCTGCCACCGTACTACCACGTCACCTCCTCCGCCGTACTGCCACGTCACCCGACCGTACTGCTGACATCACCCTGCCACGTCACCGCCGTACTGGGACCCGCCTGCTGACGTCATGCTGATGTCACCGTCAAAAAGTGCGAAAGGCGCAAATCGCAGCCTAGGAAGCCCGGAATCAGAATCTGAGGCAGTTTTTCATGCGCGATTAGCGCCTAGCGCTAATCGTGCATGGCTACGGGAAATAGGCCAAAATGGAAAGCCCCTTCGTGACTCGGCCTCCAGCATGCCCGAAAGGCGCAAAATGACCAGATTTTCTTCGCGAAGCGTTCAGAAAGGGGCGAACACAGTTTTTAAAGCAACAGAGGGCCGAACAGTAGCCATAAAAGATCGATGGGACAGTCTAAAGCACTCAGAAGACATTAAAGAGGCTAGATTTAGCGCCAAAGAGTATCAGGAAGCGGAAAAGAGTATCAGTTCAGCAACATCAAAGCAAGTGAAAATTAAAAACCTTCATCGAAGTCAACAAAGCAATTAAGGCCATTTAAAAACTTATCTGGTCGGGATTAGTGCACATTAATGCCACCAAACAACAGCAGAACCAAGTTAGAGGTGGAGGTAAAAGACAAATCACAGTTATTACAGAAAGACTGTACCACGCCACCCAGGACAGACATTAACTCAGTTTGATATAGCTGCCCTCAGCACAGCTCAAAAATATTTTCATGCATTTATTTCTGGATAAGATTAGGTTAAAGTAATCATTTTCTTTTGGACCTGTTTAGGTCGGCTGTAGTAGATTAATTCTGGATCATTTTCCCTATTTATACGACCCTCTGCATTGTTAAGGGGGTTGGTTGGTTGATAATCTTCATTAGAGACTCACACTGTATCTGAGATGTTTTATTTAATCAAAGATTGCTAAAAAGCTTTGGAGGACAGACTGTCTGCTCTATGTCTAATGGTTTGAAGAAGTGAATGTGGAATTCTTGTGCTGCAGTATGAATCAATAAGTGTTCCTTACCTCTGTTATTTCAATTTCACATATGCTCAAGTCACTGAACAAAGGATTGGTTTAGAATTTGCTTAGCTACACTCTATGCTCAGTTTCTGTGACTTTTTAATGTTTTCCTCTTGATTTAGGCATAAATATGAATTCTGTTATGGCTCATGTTTGATCTATTTCACATATAAATGACTGTTATCTAGGAATTCTTAACTGCTCCTAGATAGGGCTCATTTATCCTCTTTCTGCTAACTTGAATGAGAGATTCTTAATTGCCCCTCATTCCTTAACCTTTAATCCATCTCTTTTACCTTGAATGATTGTTTCATATGCAGCTGTCTTGCTCCATAATTCCCTCTTGTGACCAAGAAAACGCACCAGCAGTCCTACTCCTTGACTCCACGCCCAATGGTTCTAAAACTTTCATGCTATCCCTGCCTCTTTACTTGAAAGCATCATCCTTCCCACCAAAATCAAAACAAAACCCCATGAATTCAATAACTAGCCTAAAACCATATCAACAAAGCTAAATCAGAAAGAGAGAGCCCTCTCTGATTGCAAGTGGGCTAGAACCTGCAGTCCAAAGATTGGTCTGTGGTTACCTCGGTCGTATCCTTTTTAGCTGACCAAAAGGACAACCTAAGTGATAACAACTAGCTGACAAGATTTGTAGGTACATAGTTTCTAAGAGGTTGTAAATATGTATGCCTACCTCATACATGATGATTAAATTATGATGATATTTAGCATGATGAAAAGAGGGAGTTGTAAGAACTTGCTGATAGCACTAGACCTGCCAACATTCAAAGGGCTCTCCCTGATATGCGGTCCCAACTAGACCTCACACTATTTCGTGTAGGAGCCCCATTCATAATACGACCCAGTTGTCGTCTTCTTAAATATTTTCCTTCTCTTTAGCTTCCAGAAAGAGAGAGAATCGCATAATTGCCTTCAAAAAGCAAGCAAGTGAGCTTGGTGAATATTCAGTTGCGGGTGCATCAAGGTTGTTCTACTGCGAAGGGGAAAGAAAGTGAGCCTTTAAGAGAGTAACACCCTAGCAGAGATGCACACAAACAATAAAGATTAGCCTAACATCCAGTGGAATAGTCCACAAACATGTGATGATCATTACAACCATTACAACACATTCTCAATATGTTAAGCACTAAAATAACATAAATAGTTCAACTACTTTAGTATAGGTGAAAGAAACCATCAATCATAAACATTTACAGAACAGTCTCACAAATATTCATAATCCATGTATGAAAAATCTGTTAGCCATTAGGCTTCAAATATTAAGCGAAAATCCCAAGATTCATGAATACAACGAACATTACTTGCTCCAATAGTGGAGCATTGGAGCCACTATTAGCTCCCCAAAAGTACTAACTTTGTCTCTATGATGCTTTATGGGAGAAGCCAAGGTGAAAATTCCTTTGCTTGTACAATAAGGGTGTATATATAACAAATGGGGTGATCCTTCACCTCCCTTGTGACTCTTGGACTTCCCTCATGAATATTTGACTTCCCTATGACTTTTCAACTCTTACATGACTCTTTACATTTTGTACATGTCCTTTGGAATTCCACTTTACAATACATTTTCGAATAAGAATTTTCATAATCCACAAAATGATGTGGTACATGATGACTCATGACATGACATGAAACTAATGACATGGAATGAATGATGACATGGAAATGTCAATCCATTCTTTGTTGATGCTTTCTTTGTGTCTTCTTAAGGATGATCTCTTATTCCACCTCCATATGCTTAGACATGAGGAGTCTTTAGTGTTACTAGATCTTGAGTTGTGTCATAAAATGATGTCCCTTTGCTTCCTCCTGATTGATCAAATTGTACCTTCCGCTATAGAGGTGTCTTCTAGCATGGTATCCTTTTCCATCTCCTTCTTCATCATCTTGTCATAGCATGATAGAGTACCTGCATTTGCAATTCAGTCATGACAAGATGACATCAGTCTGATAAACTTCTAGCCTAAGATGTCACATGACGATCCACTAACTCAGCTATAATTGGGTGCCAGGCTAAGGGAGAGACTAAAGGACCTCGCAACTTCGCATCTCAAGTTGCCAAGGGTCAGGACTAAGCCTTAACGCTGTGCAATGTGTGATCCAGGGTGGATTGGGCTTGAGTATTACGCAGTTGAGGGATTCAAGGAGGTAGGTTGAGGGCTTGAGCACTGAGTTTACCCACTCTGTAGTGTTTAATGGATAGAGAGGCAAAGTGATTACATAATTTTGTAGTTCAGGAGCTCAAACTTGAGGCTTAAGGACTGAGATTGTGCAATGCGTCGTTGAGGCCTAGTTGGAGGGAAATATTTTGTAGTTCTGGACCTTAGTGGTTGGGCTTGAGAATTAATATTGTGTAGTGCACAGTTCTGGGAAACCGAAACTGTGCATTACGTAGTTCCAAGAGACAATGTTGTTGCTTGAGGACTGAGACTACACAATGCATAGTCTAGGAGGGTTGAATGAGGTTGAGTGGCACGATTCAAGATTTTTCCCAGTTTTTACTAAGTGTTGGATTAGTTAGATGAGATTGAACAAAATCAAGACTTGAACATGGTCACACACTTATATTACTTAACGAAACAACAAGAAACACTCAGGACACATGAATAACATACTTTCCTCAATGCGACAACTTTATGACGGCTAACACCAAGTGTGAAACCAAAGATACACTTTTTGACGATCGTGACGACACTTATGCGATAGTGCTTGAAACTTTAGAGATGATTTTGATAGATGTTTTCATGATAATAACAACTTATTTGCACAAGAATTATCACTTAAACATATCAAACCTATCATGTATACAATGTGCGACACTTAGCATGTTAGAAGACGACACTTTGATCTTCTCACAAATGGGACCAGAACACTTAAAGAAAAAACATGCAATGACTCTTACTATTTGTGACGACAACATGTAAAGTCAAAGTAGGCTCTAAAATTTAGATGTAGGCCAAAATTTTGGAGGGTGTTGTAGCAGCGACAACACTTGGCGACATACTAGTAGAATTACAGCTTTTCTACCTTGGTTAGCTCTTTTGTGCAGGGTCTAGCTCTTCAAGAAGTATTGATTCATCGTTTAGATTACTTTGGTTTCCCCACTTACCCCATGTACAATATTAGTCCCCTTTGTCCTTTCTTGGTGAAACACCAATATAAATCCAGCCAAATCATAATATTTCGAATCGGGACAAGGGTAATGAAGTTCGTGAGCTTTAGATTTTTAGAGTATAGTTTCATAGTTGGTGTTGCTCCACTACTAGCAAGCCTGGAAAGTACCCCGACAGAGTCACTATATGAACACAAACATTGCTTCGTTCCCAGCGAGCCTGGACGATACCCCGACGGAGTTGCTTGCTTCACCTCATTGTTTCTCTTCTTTCACCCTTTATTTATGTATTTTATATATAGTATTATGCATAGTCACTTATTCATTTCATGGGTGGAAGAGGGATCTCGACTTATTGAGAGAATAAGAGGTTGCTCCTTCAGAGAAGCATAAATAAGACCTATGATTTTGGTTTGCTCATTTAGATTTTCTCCTTGTCCTTCTCTACTTGATTCGATAAGCGTGGAAAACACCGAAACATACAAAACTGAGTGAAGGTGTAAGGTTTTCAAAATGGACACGGATATCATGGCTCAACACAAATATCTCTTTACGCAAGGATCATATTTTCCATCAAAACATCATTGACCAAAAGGTGAAACCAAAAATAAGAAGAGGGACTGAAGGTTTTCCAAATGTTGTAGTATCACAAGAATATTTTCAATTCAACCATGTGCAATGAAGCCAAAGAACAAGTTTACACACAACACTTTTTTATATAAACGAAAGGAAGCAACAAGACAAGACTCGACAAAACAAAAAACGAGAGAATAGAATATGTACATAGAGTAGGGCACAACCATAGACCATCATTGGGAATATTGCTTTAAATTTTGACCATTAACAGGGAGAGAGTTAATCTTCACGTCTAAATATTGAAGGTGATATGTGTGATGGCAAAGCTTCTCATGCATGGTATATGGTCTGATCCACAGGGATCGGAACTTAGTATGTTTTTTTTGTCTTCGTGGGATTTATCCCACTTTAATACCAGGTCACCCATACTGAATTCGTTCTCTCCTGCAAACTTCTTTTCAAACCATCTCTTGATACGACTCTAATGGATAGAGAATTTTTCTTTAGATTTATTTCCTTCTTCCTCTAGCTTAGGAAGAGTGTTTATCCTACTCTGAACCAACAGGCATGGCTTACCTTGAGATTCTTGTGAAAGTTGAAGGGAACTCAAATAGATCTTTGGGCGTAGGACAACTTCTTTTCCATACACCACAAAGTAAAGAGACATATTTATAGAAGGTTTAGGTGTGTCGTGTTCAGCCCATATGGTGTTCACCAAAGCAAAATTCCAGTTTCGTTGTTCAGAGAAAACAATCTTTTTGAAAACGCGGATAAGGTTCTTATTGGTAGAATCAGCAAGACCATTTCCTTGCAGGTAGTAATTAGCATAATGTTTGAATATGATGCCATTTTCCAATGAAAAATCATATAATCTTAACGATGATAAATACGTTGCATTTTCGAAAACAAGTGAAGTCGGAATTCCATTTATTTAAGGAAGTTGATGACTTCCTGATCATTCACTTTCTTGAGTGGAACCACTTTTTTCCATTGCGTGAAGTAGTTTTTGGCAGTAAGAATGTAGCGGTGTTGCTTCAATGAGTGCAAAAATATCTCACTAACAATATCTAGGCCCCATTGTTGAAATGATTCTTCCACAGCAATAGGTTGTAATGGGCAGTTGACTTCTTTCCTCGGCTGATACATTTCTGACAGACCAGACACTTGCGGGCATAAGCATGAGCATCATTGAAAAGTGTGGGCCAATAAAAACTTGCCCACATGACTTTGTGCATTTTAGTGTCACCTGCGAAGTGTCCTCTAAATAGTCCATCATGAAGGGAACGTAACACCTTTTATAAATCTCGTGCTTCCAATCATCTGAGAAGATGGTGCTTTCTAAAAAGCACTCCATGTACCAACTGGTAAGATAGAGATTTCAATTTGTCAGACCTCTTCTATTGTGCGGATAAATGAGAGGGAATATTACCGCGCTCAAGACATTGTCGCACGTCTAGGTACCAAGAGGTTGGAATGTTAGTGGGGGGAGCTCGCTCCACATTGTACATCTCGATCTCCTACTCCCATCTAGACGAATCATCTTCTAGTGTATTCACCGCTACTACTGCTTTCCGGCACAAACCATGAGCCTTGATAGTGTGAACTAGTTTGAATTTGAGATCATCTTCCTATAAACCAATCATCTAGTTCACTCTTCTTTCACCCATCTCTTGTTGAACAAACAAATCTAACTACTAGGTGTGGAATAAAGATAATACAATGATTCTTCAAAAGATAGGGTCGAAAGTGCTTCACCACCTTGTAGACTGGATAAGCTTGTTTATCAATGATGGGGAAGTTAAGCTCAAGTCCTTGCAAGCTAGCACTCATGAAAGATATAGGCCACTAAATATTCTAAGCATCTTTCTGTGTAAGCGCGGCAGCCAAAGAAGTATCAGAAACAAAGGCGTAGAGCAAGAAATCCTTGTTGAAATTTGGTTGTATAGGGTTGGTGCTTCTGTGATTTCTTTCTTTATGTGTAAAAATGAATCCTTTTCCCTTTATCCCACTTATACATTGTGTCCTTCTTCATCATTTCATGCACGGGTTTCACTATATGGGCATAATCGGAGATGAACTTGCAGAGAAAATTTATCTTCCCCAATAAGTATTGCATGGATTTCTTGTTCATTAGGGAGGGAATATGTGTGAAAGCATTGACCCGCTCAGGGTCAACTTTAATCCCACTTTTCTCTAGGATGTGGCCCAAGAGATTTCCCTTAGACACTGCGAAAATTCTCTTCTTGGGATTAAGATATTTGCCGTATTTTTGACATCGCTCAAAAGTTTTCTTCAAATGGCACAAGTGGTCGGATCTCTTTTTTTAAAACATTGTGACATCATCAAGATAAACCACCACACTCTGACCAATCAAACTGCGAAATTAAATTTCCATCACACATTGGAAAGTTGCACCGACATTAACCAACCATAATGGCATTCTTATGAAAGCAAATGTGTCGCACTTTGTTCGAAATGTTGTTTTTAGTCTATCATGTTCTAAGACTAGAACCTGGTTGTAACCTGAAAATCCATCAAGCAAAGAAAACATTTATGACATTGATATTGTCTATAAGATATGCTCCATTGCTGGCACCAGGTAATGGTCTTTTTCTAAGGCACGATTGAGGTTTCAAAAATCCACACTCAAGAGTATCTCCCTGGAATTTTTCCTTACTGTGACCAACTTGGAAACCCACAATGAATGTCACACTTTATACATGATACAAGCATCCAATAAATTCCTTAACTCGTTTTGGATCAAAGGCTCAAGTGTTGGATGTACTTTCTGCAGCTTCTGTTGGAACGGCTTGGCCCCTTCTTTAATTAGAATGACGTGTTAGATTATTCGCATGTCATAATTTTGGAGATCATCGTATGTCCACATGAAAATATATCTCGATACTACTTGAAAAGGTGGATAAAATATTACCGCTCTGGAGGTGCACAACAAGTACCGAGATTAACAAACTTCAGATCACTTTTTGTACAAATATTGATATGTTCATGCGATAGAGTTGAACTATGAGTCTTCACATTCACTGATCCTCGAAAGTGATTCTAAAATTAATACATATTTTCTAATAATACCACACCCTTAGGCATGGGGTTTTCTTTGTTCACCCGAACCGCATCTTGCAATTCTCTTTCATGCTTGTCTTCGTCAATGACTACGTCTTTGAACACACCAATGTGTTTCATGAAATGTTGTATATGTTGGTCATCATTGAAAACGCGCAAATTAATAATATTATCAAGGACAGACGGCTTATAAAGAAGCTCAATTCTAAAAATTGTCCCTAAGCAGTGACAACCTAGCAGCAACATTTTCTAATGCGTCCGCAACCACATTGCGTATTCTAAGAACAAAAACAATATTAGATGCTTGGAATTGTGAGATTAAATTCCATACCTCTTGTTGATAACTTTTGAGGTTAGGTGACACACAATGTATGGTATTCCATATCTATCGTACAACGATCTCATAATCACCTATTGCTTTAAGAACTTCCATTTTGAGGTCAATAGATTTATGTTGGCCCAAGATGAGTGCTTTGTATTCTACAGTGTTGTTGGTGCACTCGAATTCCAAGTGACAAGAGATCGGGTGTTTTCTCTATTGCGAGTCTATTAAAACACAGCCAACTCTAGATCCCTCCTATGTCTTAGAACCATCAAAATATAAAATCCATACATCAGAAATACCAAAGCTATATCCTACACTAGTACTACCAATATCTACTACACATAAGTCATAACCGTCAGTTGGACTAGGAAGGAGTTCCAACTATGTGTCTGGTGGGACTGGGGAAGGTTGAGCAAGATAGCATCCAAGGTCATTTTGCAAAAAACAATTTCCTAAAATTAATTTTGCGAAAGAAATAGGCTCATTTCTCCCTTCGAAGGGTGTGATAGTGTGTTTCATGTAAGGTTCTGATTCCACCCGTATTTGGTTATTCCTTCACTTGTAAGGAATCCATAGATGTGACTAATCGGTAGCAAAATACCCCTATAATTTTCTTGACCAGTCTCTGCTTAGTAATATGTCATAGGCTTCGTATGTCGACAATTACTATGTTTATCCACTACTGAACTCGGCAATCAAATGATAATCGAATAAGAACATTATTGAGTTCACCGATAGATTGGACAACAGACTTTTCCAACCGAATAATTTTTGCATCGATTTTATCCCATTTGGCATTGATTTTATTGGCATCAGAAAATGGAATTACATTCACAGATGCACCAAAATCAACTAAATTATTGTGAACATTATTATTGACATTCTCGAAAGTCAATAAAAATGGAGGGAAAAGAGTATTGGCTTCTAATGTTATAGTGTTAACAATTGATTCTAGGTGTTGGAAAATCAATGCAAATATATTAGGGTTTGATTCTCCTTACTTGATAATTACTTGTGAGTTATGTTGGCTTCTTTTATTTCGTTATTATCTTATCTTTCATTAATCAATTACCATATTATGTGTGTATGAAGATCACAAAATAAGAGACACAAGATTTAGGCACTATGCCAGCGAAAAACCCCCCTCAAGGGGAAAACCCAGGCAAAATTATCTTCCTTTCAATAGTATTATTTGGGACTCTTCACCCTAGACAAAGATCAAACCTTCCCTCCACACCAAGTCAGCCTCCCAAATCTTTGACCTCTTTCCTAGAAACTTCAACTATATAGTAGCTTCCAGCATCGAGCAGTAGCCAAACTTGGAAGACCTCGATCTCCAAAACTAGGACATGAAACAGAGAGAGAGAGGCACCAAAAGCTTGATTTTCTTCCTCTCCTTAGACTTCACCCAACTCGCACTTCCTTTTCTTCCTTAGACACACTTCACACTTCTCCAACTTCCTTAGAGATATCGAACTAGCTTGAGATGATATGCTCCAAATGAATTCGACTTGCTTCTTTTTATAGGCTTCAAAGGAGGTCTAATTAGTGTCCTGTTGTGGTAAAAACACAACACCCCCCCATTATTGATGCGTCCACTTCGAATAATGGGGACCCTTTCTATAAAAATTTTGGCTAAACACCTTTTTGGATTTTTATTTTAGTTGATTGCCCTGCGCTTTTGTTAATTTTTAGTTTTCTTTGGATTCTTGTTTTGATTGCTTTGTTAGAATCGATTTTCTATAAGCTTCACATTGACGCTTGTTTGGTCTCATTTGGTCAACTGGTTTGAAAATGGCACTCCTTTGAAGTCTCATCATTTATCTAGCCTGGGTTAAAATTGCATAAAACATATAAGATTGCATTTTGTAAATAAATTAGTTCAATAACGCATTTATTTTAAATATTAACCATAGCAAGTTTTTACTAACATTTTTCCATTTTTAGTTATGCAGCCAAATCATTAATTATCGAGATTTTAAGAAATTCACTCCGATGTCTAAATCAATTATTAATCTCGAAAATCCAAACATTCAAGTGGCTGTAGTTTATTTTTCAAGTGGCTATAGTTTAGTTAATTTCATAACTAAATTTCATTAAAAATAAAATCAAAATAAAACATTAATTTTATATATTAAATTTCAAAATAATTAAATTAATTATTATATAAAATATAATTAATTTAATTAAATTAAAATTTAATATATAAAATTAATATATATAAAATAAAATTAATCGCGTCGGGACTTTTTTATCGCATCGCAAGTTTGGTTCGCAACATATTTTAAAAGCCATAAGCCACCCCCCGATGCGATATCGGGTCACAAGTTTATTCGCAACATATTTTAAATCTCATAAGCCACCCCCGATGCGATATATCGCATCGGGATTTCGCATGGTATTAAGGGCCGACACCCCTCCTTCCCGATTCGTCGATGCGATGGAGCGTAACCCATTAACTCAAGTATCATTAAAAGGTTTGAATTTTGTTTTTTTTATCATACGTTTTAAATTTTTGTTTTTAATCACTCACGTATGAGTGAAGTGTGAGTTAAGTGGGTATATATTAGTATAATATATTAAAGTAGATATTTAATATTTTAAAATTAATTAATATATATTATTTAATTAATAAATTTTAAAATTAATCATATTAATTAATTTATAACAGTTAATTAATTTGATTAATTTAAATTTAAATATCATTTAGATTAATATTAATTAGTTTTTTTAATTAAATTAAACTCGTTTATAAATAGTTAATTAAATATCAGTTAGTTAGATTAATAAATAGTTCATTAATAATTAGTTTAATTCATAAATTAGAATTCTAATTTAGGATTAGATTTCTAATTCAAATTCTGATTTTTTAGCCCAGCAACAGAATTTCCAGATTCATGCCAGATTTGACCCATCAACTTTGGAAGCTCATAAATTGAGTTATACTTGGCCAAATGAGGCCCAGGACGGCTCATTGGAAAGAGAAAATCAAGGAGAACATTTTGGAGGAGGTTTCACCAACAGATTTACTCATTTATTGGGTCAAAAATCAGGCAGAAGATCAGGCTCCGAATTTTGAAAAACAAAATCAATTTTCTGAGTTATTTTCTTCAATTTTATTTATCCAAAGCCTCTTCTAATTACAGATCCATTGGCCAATGATATCCTTTGCCAATCAAATCATTCCAAGCATCAATACAGAGTGTATATTTTATTTTCAATTATTTATTTAAAATAGAATTTGATTGGGTTTGATTTAATTGCCAGAAATAATATTTTGATTGCATTTTTAATTTATTTTGATTTCTTTTACAGGAAAACAGTGGAAAAGATATGGAGAAAAGGATTTCAAGCAATGAGAATGCTCCAGCAATTGAAGATCAGAATTAGGAGCAAGTAAAATTATATTTGGCAGATCTCTCTTCAACAAACTCTCCTCTCCAAAATTTCTTCACAAATATTATAAATAACAGATTGCAGAATGTAAAAGGGGGCCGCTCTCCTCTGCAATTTTAGACTTCTGAAAGCACTATTGTTATAGGAATTTAGAGTTGTAGGAGAGAGGAGAGAAATCTCAGATCTGGGGATTATTGAGGATTTTCCTTTTGTAGTTTGAATTATACATGAAGGGAAATGTTTACACTATTGTGGCTTTAGCTTTCAAAGTAGAAGTTCAAGCAATGTAAAGGGCTGTTGGAGACCAAGGACAGAGAAATGGATGCAATAAATTGGTATTTCTAATACTACTATTTCAAATATCAGTTTTATTTTTATGGTAACAAGAATGTGTCATTTTGTTCATGTTTTTGCACTATTGTTAAAATGAGTAATTTGTCTCAATCTTGTTATTATGTATCTCTGTTTTTATGGATTAATTTCTCATTTTTGAGTAACTACTTACTCATAAATCTGTCTTATAAAACTGATTTATTGAATAGTAATGTGTTGTGAACTATTTCCACATATTACTGTTTAATTATTAGATTTATTGATTTAATAATTAATATCATTTTTGTGAACTACTTCCTGAATGTTATTGATTTATTATTTCAGTTAAAAGGTCTCAATAGGATTTGTTTTGATATCCACAATATCAGTTAATTGAATTACTTCATTAACATGATATTCATTATAAGCAAAGCATGTTTAAATCCCAATATTTTAATTATTTTGCTCTTAGTTGGATTAGATCTATATCTACCTAATTAAGATAGGATTAAGATTAGTTTCTTTTGCTTGCATCATAGAATAAGCTTGCATTTAGAGTAAATTCTACATTCTTTTAAGTCCTCTCCTCAAAGAGGCAAAACTTTAGTCGTGGCTTGGCTGAACCCAAATCAGCTTAAGGGTCATTCTCTTGCCTGATCAGCAAGAAGAAGTGATCTAATGTCCCTGTCTATTGGTAGTTAAAGATACATTATAAACCAATAGCAATAGGGAGAAGGTAACTGGACCTAGATAAACAGTCGGAGCCACCACACCAAACGGAAAAGGAGCTGCTTTTAAGGTCCGGACTGGGTGGTTATCCCCCAATGTTGTTGCAGCGATTTTCGAGGCATCAACATTTTTGGCGCTAGAAGGAGGGCCTGAGATTTTGTCTATTGGAGTCTTTTCAAATTTTAATATTTTATTTATTGTGATGGCTCCTCTTAAACTTCCAATTTGGAGTTGTATCCGTGGACGTGCATCCTCCAATACTCCACCCGAAGTGGTAAGACTCTTGTCTCAGGTAAAGTTTAATGGTAAGGGGAATTCTTCTGCTTTTAACCATGTCTTTCAATTTATTCAAAATGTTTCAAAATATGATTTTCAAGGAATTGATGAAGGCATTTTATGCAGAATTTTTACTCTCACATTTGCGGCAAAAGCCAGAAGCTGGTGCAGAACTCTTCCAGTTGCTTCAATCCACAGCTGGGATCAATTTGTTACAATTTTCATTTGTAAATTTGACGGCTATGATTATGAACAGGTATGTGAAGAAATTGAATATCTACGAAAGTTTAAAAATGAGTCTGTTAATGATTATCATATTCGATTTCACTTGAATTGTTTAAGATTTAAGGATGAAGATAAACCTACGGAAGAAGAATCATTAGATTGGTTTAAATATGTTTGTTCTCTTCCAACCATTCCCAATCCATATGAAATTAATTCAAGCTTTGTTCCATCCCCTTCCAATATAAATGAGAATTCCAATATGGATGTGCAAATAAATGGTGATGAAATGGTTTCACAAAGCTTGGAAAATATTTCCATTCAAATGCAAGAAGACAACAGCAGCAATTTTGGAGAAAAAGCCGCCTTGAAATCTGAAAGCTACTTTGAAGTAAATTCAGAAAATCAAATCGCAAATCAGCAAGTACAAGCAGCAATCAAAGTAAATAAACTGCAAACTGCTGTACAAATTTCTGAATTTCTCCATGATGAGCAAATGCCAAAATCAGAGAAGCAAAGCAGCGTTCTTCAAGAAAGCATATGCACGCAAAGGAATGATCTGCAATCTGAAATTTACAATGAGCATAATGCACAAGAGCTCTCAAACAGAGACAGTTTTAAATGCATTGTTTCAGGTTCACATTTTTCCCTTTATCCTGATATTTTCAATAATGGTAATATTTTTCCTCTTAGTATCAATGATATTTCAGAAATTAAAGAGGATGATTTAAATGAATTACCATTAAAGTTTTATCAAGATAAAGAAATAATAATCGATCATTCTTTTGCCATTAATGAACATGAAATGCTTGTTCCTCCTTGTTTGGATATATTGGATGAGATTGAAGGGAATTCTAGAGAGTCTTGTGAGGTCATTTATGATGATTACTCTGATATTGAGGATGTTGATTTCAATTTTTCTCAAGAGAATCCTCATGATAAAATTCAAATAACATCTGAGAATGAGGAACGCTTCAATTTAGAAATTATCCCAACTAATCCTCATTTTAGAGCAGCGAATTATCTTCATGATTTCACCATTCAAGAAAACATTCCAATTTATGATTCATATGAGGATCAAACTCTCATTCCTATTCATAATCATAATTTGTTTTCTAATTCACAAGTTGGAATTCAAAATTTTTCAAATTCCATAATTCTGGCCATTCCTTGTGAAAATGAAATCATTTCAAAACGATCCCAAATGTGCTGTAACATTAGTTGTACAAATAGTGATTTCATTTTAGTTTTTCTTTCACAGCTATTTTGTTTAAACTTAGATTTATTTTCTGATTTTATTTTGCAAAATTTTCACACTTTTCGCTGGCATATTGAACACCTTACTATCAAACACTTAATTGATGCATTGCCGAATTGGGAAATTGAAGTTTCATGTTATAACCATGAACATAGAAAACTATTAACATATCAATGTCAATCGATGTTCATTGCTTATCAGAAGCTTCTATCTTCTCAAAGGCAATATCAACGAGAGAATGTATTTTTGCAATCTAGCCAGCAATTCAATTCAATTAATAAATTGCCATTTTATTTGAAAGGCTTCCATCCATTTTTCATTGACTCATTTGAAGATTATTTGGAAATTCTTCCTTCAAGGAAAATTGTCAATGATTTAACATTTGTACATAACACTAACAAATTTTTTCAGGTCAAAGAATCTAAATGCTCATCTTCACAATCTGGCATGTTATCTCTTCCTTTGAATATTTCTCAATTTTTAATAGAAATCCATCCAGATTTCTATGATCCAATTGGTATTCAATTGGAAAGGAAATTTCATGAGAAAGAGATTTTAAATAAGTTACTAACAATAACTGTATATTCTGATTTCATATTTAATTTTCTTAGTTTAATTAGATTTGTATTTTTATTACTAACATTTGAACTATACATACATGCAGCGATTAAAATGATAAAATGGCTACACTGGAAATATGACTATACCTAGTCATTCTCATGCATATGGTTAGAATAGGAGTAGAATTAAATTAGTTAGTTTGTTTTATGTAGTTAATTTATTTTCAACAGTTCTGTAGATTAAAAATAAAACAAAGCAATCAGCCTTCTCATACATGTTCAGTGGAAACATTTTTCCTTATCAGAAAATTTTAATTCTTGCTTTCCTTTTTGAAATTTCTTATAGCGATATCTCTACTCTGCCTATTTTGAATAATGTCTTGATTAAATTCAATTAAAGTTGCACTTGGTATCGATTGCCTCAAAGCCACTTTTCTTCATTTCGGGATTTCCTTCTAAGATTTTCTTTTGAAATTTATATGGTAAGGATTTGAGGATATAAAAGCTTCATGATCCCATTATCCCATGAAATGTATGACTGTTCATGATAAGCTTAATTCTAATTCAATCATTATTAGTCAGTCTAACCTTTCGGAATTTTCCAAAAGCTGATCTTAAGGATGCCCATTTTGCCGAGTGCACACATTCAAATCTGTTTTGATATTTTTCTACAATTAATGGCTTAATCTCATTCTAATCGTTAGTTTATTATCTGATGCTGTAAAACGCATCATATTCATTTACTAAAGGTATTATTGAACAGTCACTATAACAATACAGATTTTTCTCAAGATTAATTCGGAATGAACAGAGGTAATAAATTGTTGTTTCACTTCGAAAGGGAAGCATAGCTTAATATTTATTTCTGATAAGTTTTATATTCCCTGGACATGAATAAACAGATTTTATTTAGGCTGATTGCACACTTAGATTTAGAATAAATGATGAGATGATTTTGAACAAAGTCAAAATTTTGATAAATCGAAGGAAGAATTTGAAGATTCATAGGGTAAAATTTACAAACAAATTCCTTTCAGGTATGCATTTACAAGTTTATTCTCATCCATTATTAGTTCATATTTTCCTTAGTTTATTTTTAATTTGTGTTTTGTTTTATTCACAGGTTTTCAGTTGTTGTCAAAACTTGAAGTAAGCAGCAAACCCAATTCAAATTTGCAATAGGCTCAGGGAAATTTTATTTGTGATGCATTATAATTTAAGCATTTTTAATTTTGCTTTTATTCACTTAGAAAACACAATTAAAATTTCAAGGAATATCATAAGACCATTCGCATCATAAGATTTCATCGGAAGTAGTTCTTAGCATTTCTTTTGATCACAAATTGTTCATCAAAGACCTCCGATGTATTATCTTACTCATATATCATATTTCATTTCGCATATCGGAACTTTCCAAGTGAAGTATACTTCCATGAACATGAATCGCCGATCTCCGATAATCGACTTTACCGATATTGCGATAAACACATAATTCCGGACCCGATATGAAATTCAAATCAAATTCATAAAATATCGCGTCCGCTTAATCGCAATAACGGTAGGAGAACAACTTTAAAAGGGCCTATGTCTCGGATCCGATATGTTATTAAAATTCCATTGTAAAAGTTATCGGGTCCGCTCTTCATCGCATATCGGCATATCAAATATTGTTGCCGATCGCCGACTAGCCACGTCATTCATCGCATATCGGCATCGCAAGAATCATATCGTGTTATATCGGGTACCAAAAGTTTGCCAATCGCCGATATCGCAATCGCTTCGTCGCATTGTTATTTATGCTTGCATCAAATCTCTGATTCTGCGATGCGCGATGTGGAAAGCACAGTGTCAATATTCTCCAATCCCGGATATAATATTTCTTTAATCATGCGATCGCTCCATCTCATAGCACAACTCCTCATTGCACATGTTCTTATCAACAATTTGTCATTGTAATCCCCGATGCTATAGCTTCCAATGCATGCCTTTGAGCCATTCACATTTAATCGATATATGGCATAGCAATAAAGGTGAAGTTTTGCAGTTTAAGTTTGAAGCATGGTGAAGAAACATGTTATGTAAATCATCCGATACGGCAATGTGTTATTTTAAAAGCGAGCTTGGGTAACCACTATGGTAAGAAAGCAGTTAATGACCAATTTGCAGCATATTCAAATTATTTCAATTTCTCATACATTTTAGTTTAAATATATAATTCCATAATTAAAAATGGAATTCAAGACCTCTCTATTTTCATATTTAAATTTTATTATCGTAGATTTGGTCTTGATTCTGGACAATTTACAAAATCATGGAGTTTATATAAAACTAATAATATTTTGAGAAACAGTCATTACTGCAAATTCTCATTTTCATTTCTGATGTATTTCTTTTGATTTCAATTCCCTTGAGCACTAAGCATTCCATTTTTACTGCTTGCTTTAGTTTAAATAAAATAAATAATGATTTTGGGGTTATATGATTTTGGTTAGTTTGACTTCTTCATGTTTTTAATATTAATTAAAATAAGAAGTCAGCCACTTTGGAGAAACTGATACCTTTCAGGTAAGATCAAAAGCAATGATCCAATGGTAAGATTCATGTACCCACTTTCATTAATTTCCATTTCATCACTCTAGTTTCATTTTTTGTTTTTAAATTATGCTGATATAAAACTCTGTTTTGCAGCTCTCCATTTGAAGTTTCCAATCCTCCGCCAGATCATATTTTCGAAGTCCATACTCTTCTCCTGGCTTTATTTCAAGAAGCAGCGATAATCCTCATGGAAACAGCCACACCAGGAAGTTTCTGAATCTTTAGTTTGTTTCTTTAAGCATTCCTTTTATTAGAAAATAATTAAGATGATGCTTAGAAATAAGAAAATTCATATCAAACAGAAATTATTCATTGTGGCTGAATTTTACAATCATTGTTATCTAAAAGCCTAAAGCATTCACAACTCTGCAAAGTATGGTTTTCTAAATCTCAACATAAGAAGGAGTGATTACATGCTTATTTTTTTTTTCTTCATATTGTTGGAGACATTGGTATAAACATTCTTGTTTGAGTTTATCTTGCGAAACTTGGATTTTCCTTTCAATTTTTAGAGATTTCTTTGTTTTTATTTTTGTTTGCTAATTTCTTTTCTCATTTTAGTATAAGAATTCTTTTCCTTCGTATTTCAACTTTGATTTTGGTGACTTTGCCATTTTTTATATGGAAGGCCTATTTGTTACCTAGCAATGGTCAGGATATGTGGAGAAAAATTGTTAATAGTCACCTATTAGCTTTTTCTTAAATCTCTTAGTGAAGTTTGATTTTCTTATTATAAAGGTAGACATACTTAAGGAAGATATTACCAATCAAGAGAAGTTGGCAAAGTATCATAAAATCTGAAAATTTCTTCTTCATCAAATTGTAATCATTTTGAGATTTCAAAATTTCATTAGGATCTTTCAGAGTTCTATTATCAGTCAAGAAAAGTTATTTTTAACCAAGTAAAGACACTTTACAGCAAAGCACCTTTAACTCTGAAATTGTCATTCTTAACTCTTAAGGAGTCAATGATTCTCCCTGTCCCAAAGAGTCTTATTTTCTATAGTATAGTCCAGAAATATATTTAAACTTAAAAGATAAGGGTCTCATAATGAGCCTGCTTACCATGATCATAGGGGAAAAATAGGCTGACATTACCAATACTGCTAAACAAACCAGGGTAATGGCTTATGATTGCAAACAATTATAAGACAAGAGGTCTCATCACGAGCCGGCTTGTTCAGCCCAATTTTAACCAGTGAATGGCATTGTCAACTATCTGGCTACCATACTAGGACAATGGCTTTTAAGATTTAATAAAAAAAAATAATAATAATAAAAAGTAATACATATATAAATGGATTTATCTCTAGGTCAATAATTCTTGAAAAGATGGGATTCTGAATCATTGATGATTAAAAGGTAACCCTGTCGAAACTATAGACGTTTGCTGGCAGCAGTGGCTCTACCTGTGACAAACGAGTATATTTTGAAAGCTAAGCTGTAAAGTGACCCCTGCTTTATCTCTACAACTAATTAAGGACTGATATAGAGTTTTGAAATATTTTAATTTATGAGGAATTTTAAGAAAATTACAGTTAAATGATTCTTGCTTTTAGTCAGACTAATGAACCTAGTCAAGCATTTCACGCAAAATTTTCTCTTCTTTAATTATTTTTACTTCAATTTTAGGAAAATCTCATTCATAACAAAAAGAGATAACTGGTTCTTCTCCCGTGTGTCGCCAATTGTTGTGGTAAAAACACAACACCCCCCCATTATTGATGCGTCCACTTCGAATAATGGGGACCCTTTCTATAAAAATTTTGGCTAAACACCTTTTTGAGTTTTTTTATTTTAGTTGATTGCCCTGCGCTTTTGTTAAATTTTAGTTTTCTTTGGATTCTTGTTTTGATTGCTTTGTTAGAATCGATTTTCCATAAGTTTCACATTGACGCTTGTTTGGTCTCATTTGGTCAACTGGTTTGAAAATGGCACTCCTTTGAAGTCTCATCATTTATCTAGCCTGGGTTAAAATTGCATAAAACATATAAGATTGCATTTTGTAAATAAATTAGTTCAATAACGCATTTATTTTAAATATTAACCATAGCAAGTTTTTACTAACATTTTTCCATTTTTAGTTATGCAGCCAAATCATTAATTATCGAGATTTTAAGAAATTCACTCCGATGTCTAAATCAATTATTAATCTCGAAAATTCAAACATTCAAGTGGCTGTAGTTTATTTTTCAAGTGGCTATAGTTTAGTTAATTTCATAACTAAATTTCATTAAAAATAAAATCAAAATAAAACATTAATTTTATATATTAAATTTCAAAATAATTAAATTAATTATTATATAAAATATAATTGATTTAATTAAATTAAAATTTAATATATAAAATTAATATATATAAAATAAAATTAATTGCGTCGGGACTTTTTTATCGCATTGCAAGTTTGGTTCGCAACATATTTTAAAAGCCATAAACCACTCCCCGATGCGATATCGGGTCACAAGTTTATTCGCAACATAAATCTCATAAGCCACCCCCGATGCGATATATCGCATCAGGATTTCGCATGGTATTAAGGGCCGACACCCCTCCTTCCCGATTCGCCGATGCGATGGAGCGTAACCCATTAACTCAAGTATCATTAAAAGGTTTGAATTTTGTTTTTTTTATCATACGTTTTAAATTTTTGTTTTTAATCACTCATGTATGAGTGAAGTGTGAGTTAAGTGGGTATATATTAGTATAATATATTAAAGTAGATATTTAATATTTTAAAATTAATTAATATATATTATTTAATTAATAAATTTTAAATTAATCATATTAATTAATTTATAACAGTTAATTAATTTGATTAATTTAAATTTAAATATCTTTTAGATTAATATTAATTAGTTTTTTTAATTAAATTAAACTCATTTATAAATAGTTAATTAAATATCAGTTAGTTAGATTAATAAATAGTTCATTAATAATTAGTTTAATTCATAAATTAGAATTCTAATTTAGGATTAGATTTCTAATTCAAATTCTGATTTTTTAGCCCAGCAACAGAATTTCCAGATTCATGCCAGATTTGACCCATCAACTTTGGAAGCTCATAAATTGAGTTATACTTGGCCAAATGAGACCCAGGACGGCTCATTGGAAAGAGAAAATCAAGGAGAACATTTTGGAGGAGGTTTCACCAACAGATTTACTCATTTATTGGGTCAAAAATCAGGCAGAAGATCAGGCTCCGAATTTTGAAAAACAAAATCAATTTTCTGAGTTATTTTCTTCAATTTTATTTATCCAAAGCCTCTTCTAATTACAGATCCATTGGCCAATGATATCCTTTGCCAATCAAATCATTCCAAGTATCAATACAGAGCGTATATTTTATTTTCAATTATTTATTTAAAATAGAATTTGATTGGGTTTGATTTAATTGCCAGAAATGATATTTTGATTGCATTTTTAATTTATTTTGATTTCTTTTACAGGAAAACAGTGGAAAAGATATGGAGAAAAGGATTTCAAGCAATGAGAATACTCCAGCGATTGAAGATCAGAATTAGGAGCAAGTAAAATTATATTTGGCAGATCTCTCTTCAACAAACTCTCCTCTCCAAAATTTCTTCACAAATATTATAAATAACAGATTGCAGAATGTAAAAGGGGGCCGCTCTCCTCTGCAATTTTAGACTTCTGAAAGCACTATTGTTATAGGAATTTAGAGTTGTAGGAGAGAGGAGAGAAATCTCAGATCTGGGGATTATTGAGGATTTTCCTTTTGTAGTTTGAATTATACATGAAGGGCAAAGTTTACACTATTGTGGCTTTAGCTTTCAAAGTAGAAGTTCAAGCAATGTAAAGGGCTGTTGGAGACCAAGGACAGAGAAATGGATGCAATAAATTGATATTTCTAATACTACTATTTCAAATATCAGTTTTATTTTTATGGTAACAAGAATGTGTCATTTTGTTCATGTTTTTGCACTATTGTTAAAATGAGTAATTTGTCTCAATCTTGTTATTATGTATCTCTGTTTTTATGGATTAATTTCTCATTTTTGAGTAACTACTTACTCATAAATCCGTTTTATAAAACTGATTTATTGAATAGTAATGTGTTGTGAACTATTTCCACATATTACTGTTTAATTATTAGATTTATTGATTTAATAATTAATATCATTTTTGTGAACTACTTCCTGAATGTTATTGATTTATTATTTCAGTTAAAAGGTCTCAATAGGATTTGTTTTGATATCCACAATATCAGTTAATTGAATTACTTCATTAACATGATATTCATTATAAGCAAAGCATGTTTAAATCTCAATATTTTAATTATCTTGCTCTTAGTTGGGTTAGATCTATATCTACCTAATTAAGATAGGATTAAGATTAGTTTCTTTTGCTTGCATCATAGAATAAGCTTGCATTTAGAGTAAATTCTACATTCTTTTAAGTCCTCTCCTCAAAGAGGCAAAACTTTAGTTGTGGCTTGGCTGAACCCAAATCAGCTTAAGGGTCATTCTCTTGCCTGATCAGCAAGAAGAAGTGATCTGATGTCCCTGTCTATTGGTAGTTAAAGATACATTATAAACCAATAGCAATAGGGAGAAGGTAACTGGACCTAGATAAACAGTCGGAGCCACCACACCAAACGGAAAAGGAGCTGCTTTTAAGGTCCGGACTGGGTGGTTATCCCCCAATGTTGTTGCAGCGATTTTCGAGGCATCAACATGTCCTTAGACTGAATTTATCTCTTCTAGGCCGACTTGGTGTGGAGGATTCACAAATTATATTTGACTCAATACTAAACCTTTTTACATGATTCAAAATCCAAAGAAGGGTCTCTTTGAATGTACAATGACTCTATAAACTCAATATTAATCCTAGGAGTTCACAATGGGGACTTTGACTAATATAATGATGACCCAAGCATGAAACCCATGCTTTAATAATTCATTGTTACAATAATAAAAAGTATTTTCTTTATTCTTTTGGCAAGTACATTTCATGATGACTCAAATACATTAATGAAGATAGAACTTAGTTACATTTTCCAACACTCCCTCTTAACTAGGGAGGTATTCATAATATACAAATAAAATGGAAGATCTCAAACTATATGAACGATGAAGAACTTTAGGCATCGCAATGCCACTAACTAGATTCCTGACCAGGGAAATCTATCCATTGGTCTCTCATCAATTTAGGCACCGCAACCCCACGAACTCGATTCTTGACCAAGGAAATCTATCCAAGTGGGAATAAGGTGGACTCAAGATTTTAGCCTCTCTAGGTACCATCGAGATTACTTGCTAACCACCAACCCAAGGACCTACGTGTGTATCCATGGTCAGAGCTCTATGACCCACGCCACCTTCCCTACTTTGGGACTTAGACATCAACACAAAGTGCTGGCCAGATGTTCTCCCAGGCAATTCTTCACTCACAAAGCCTCAAAAAATCTCTTCCAATCTCTTATCATCAATACAATCAGCAAAATCAAGCAGGTTCCTTAGATATTCAAACTTCTTATTAGAAAGATCCTTTGTCAATATGGTTGTTACCTATTCATCTATCAAGACATACTCAAACTTCATGATCCCATCATGTACCAAGTCCCTAATAAAGTGGAACTTATTGTTGATATGTTTCATTCTAGCATGAAACACAAGATCTCCATACATATTGATACAAATTTGATTGTCACAATTAATCGCAATAGGACCTAGAGACTTCTCGAAAAAATCTGTCAGAAGCTTCCTTAACCAAACAGCCTCCTTTCCTACTTCACATGCAGCCACATATTCTGCCTCAACACTACTTAAAGCAACGGGATATCTCTTCCTACTCATCCATGAGATCATAACAACTCTTGTACTAAAACATCCTTCGATAATGCTCCTTCCATCAATCTTACTTCCACCCCAATCAAAGTTTGTGAAGCCAATTAGCTTGAATTCCTTACTATCATACTTTAGGTAGTTATGTATAGTGCCATGAAGATACCTCAATATATGTTTGGCAGTTATCTAGTGATCATGATGAGGCTCCAACTAAAACTGACTAAGAATGTTTACTGCAAAACATATATATGGCCTAGTATTTACCAAATACATTAGGGAACCCACCAATTTTCGATAGGAGGTAGGATCCATGAGACTAGAGTCAAAGCCCTTAACTTCTTGAGATTAGTGATCATAGGAGTAGTCATCATCTTGGAATCCATCATCCTGAATTTCTTAAACAACTTGATGATGAACTTTCCTTGCCCCAAATATATCTCCCGGGTCTCTACCATACTTTTAGACCCAAGTAATAGTGCGTTAGTCCTAGATCCTTCATTTCAAATTAAACTACCAACATCATCTTGCATTCTTGAATTCTTTGCTCCACACCTACGAAGAATATCTCATCCCCATATATTAGAATAGTGATGGGCTCATTATTCATGACCTTGATGTAGAGATTCGGATAAACATAAGTATTCACGAACCCAATTCTAAGTAGATATGCATCCATCCTTGCATATCATGCCCTAGGTGCTTGCTTCAAACCATATAGGGGCTTCTTAAGTCTGCAAACATGAGATTCCCTGCTATTAACTTCAAAGCATTCGGGTTGTTCGATATACACTTCCTCATCAATGGTCCCATTCAAAAATTCAGTCTTCACATCCTTTTTATGGATATGCCAACCCATTGTAGTAGCCAATGAAACCAAAGATCTAATGGTAGTGTACCTTGTTGTGGGAGAAAATGTTTCTTCATAATCAATCCTTTCATTTGAGAGAAACCCATTGCAATGAATCTTTCTTTGTAATTTTCTATACTTCCATTAACATCATGTTTGATCTTATAGATCCATTTGGAGGTGACAACCGATTTGTCACTAGGTCTAGGAATGATTTCCCAAACCGGATTCTTCATGATGGATTGATATTCTTCCTACATTACTTTCTTCCAAACCTCTTGATGAGCAACTTCCTTGAATCTAGATGGTTCGGGTTCAATTAAATTTGTCATGTATGTAGAATAACCAGAATATCTTTTTGGTCTCTTACTTTCCCTTAAGGTTCCTTTCGCAGCTTTATCCTTCAGCATCTTCTAATGTGGCTTTTAACCAATTTGGCCTTTTCCTTGTGGTTGGGATGACCATCAATTGAATAGGCTCACTTGGTCCTTCTTATTCTTCTTGATTTGTTGTAGGGTTTTCATGATGAACTTCTTATTCTTCAAATATGGGAACTTCTTCATCATCATAATCAATAGGAATACCCTTGGATTTCTTGTATGCTTTATTTTCATCGAATATGACATCCCTGCTTACTTCAATATCTAATTCAACTGATGAGCCTCATCATTGGGTAATTATATGGGTCTTAATTCATCTCCTAGCTTATTCAAACCAACTATTATCACAACTTATTGCATACTTTTGATTATATTCTTCTTATGAGATGAGTTAGAGTTGGATATTTTGCTTTGTGGTCTAATGTGCATGTGATGTAGGATTAAAGGATAAAAGCAAGGAGTTTTAGCAAAGACCTTGGTCAAAACTCGAATGGGACAAGGGAGAGGAATTATAGGAGGTAAATCCTCCTCATTTACTACCTCCATTTGAATATTCCTTCATCATCTTGGAGTGAAACCAACCAAATCATGAGGACTAGAAGGCAGCCGAGCAAGTGAAAGTCAAAGCACCAGTTATCTCGAGTTTGGGAGTCGAGCCTCCCTAATTTTAAGGAAGTCATTGGAGACTTCAGCCATAAAAGTAGAGAGGCCTAGGACCCCAATAGGATTCGGAATTTTAAAAACTTTACTTTATTTTCAAGTTGCAGACTTGTGACAGTTGTTGATGTAATCCATTGTTTTGAAAATAAGAATGAGTTTTGTTTTGAGCCAGCACTGAATTAACTCATAAGGCTGAACCTCTTAAGTTAGGGCCCAACCCTAGTAGCTAAGGCTCCTCTTTATTGTACATGTATGCTAGCATATATTCATGGTTTAATTGTTCATTTGCTTAAGTAGCTACATTTCCATTACAGCAGTGTAGAGTAGATTGGTTGTGTTTCAGATTTCTAGTTATCGCATGAGCTTTGGAGTTTGTTGTCTTGATTCAGTACTTGGTTCATTTCATTGTTATCATCTTCAATCACTCTCTTTCTGTAATAGATCTCACTCCTATTCTCATTTCCTTCAACATGAAATACTTAAGCGCGAGCCAATAAATCACGTCTTAAGCGGATTATACCCGTAGATCTCCTTACCGTCCGATCCACAACAAACTTGACAAATAACCATCTGATTCATTTCAACGCTTGACTTTATGTACTCCAGATCTCCACCATCGATCTGTCTAGCTTGATCCAATGGCTATCGTGAATTCTTCCACCTACTTTATGTGCTCCAAATCTCCACCATTGATCTGTCGTGCCCTCGATCCAATGGCTATCGCATCACCCGATTGCCAACTAGCTTGGTTAATCTCCACCGTTGATCAACCCCACCCGATCCAATGGCTATTGCGCAATCTCTCGCGGATTCTTTCACGGCCAATATCTGCCTGATAGCACGCGAGAAAATTGGTTTCTCGTGCTACGTGTCACCCAATTAGGCTAATCGCACAAAATTTTGGAATTCCGCTTACAGCCTTGAGGGCACGCGAGAAACTGCTTACCGCCTACGGAAACCCGCTCCATCATTCCACACATTTTTTACCCTTCTGTCACCACGTGACTTGATGTGATCCACCCATCTATTCACTTCATCTCCGTGATAATATCTCTGCCATTCATCTCCCGTTTAACCTTGTTCGTCCATCTATTCACTTAACCAACGCGATAAAATCTCTGCCAATCATCTGTTGTTAGTCCTATTCATTCATCTATTCACTAAATCGTGCCACTATAATATCTCCTATGCTCATCTTTCGTTAACCCTATTTGTTCATCTATTCACTAAATCGCCCACGATAAGATCTCTGTCATTCATCTTCCGATAGTCTTATTCGTCCATCTATTCACGTAATCTTCTGTGATAAGATCTCTACCACTCATCTCCCATTAATATTGTTCCTGATCGATCCAACGGTTCCTATGTGCTATTGCTTCGTTACGTCCTCCCTTTGCTAATTTCAATATTCGCTTTCTCTTCCGCTTAATTCCTTGCATGCTTGATTTTACCAACAACAAAAAAAAAACAAACAAACAAAAAAGCGAAAACAGTTTTAGTTTAGTTTCTTTGCTTATTCATTAGTTTAGTTTGATGCTATTTACTTCTGTAACTTAGATAGCAGCATTAGGTTAGTGTTGATTTAGCAATTCTTCTTAGCATAGTTGTTTAAATGGTTAATTAGGATATGGTGTGATATTAGCATTACATGTTGTTTTTTCCATTACTGCAATAGAGTAGCTCTCTTAGAATAGATTTTCTCTTCTTCCATCAAAGAATCAAGCTTCTTCTAACTCTATAGAAGTCTGGATTGGAACCCCTTGGGTCTCTTGCCAGACGAAAAAGTGACAACAGGCAGGACCTTCACTTCTACTTGTGTATATAGCACTATCACCTCCAAGTTTATACGAACCCCAGGTTGATAGGTAAAGCTAGTAGCCTAGGAGTTGCAGCATCCTTGCTGCAATACTGGCGCTCACCATTAACCTCTTATTAAAATCCTTAACCTTTTCTTTTTCCCCCATCTTTAGATTCCCTAACTCCTTGAATAACATGGTTTGGGTTTTTTCATCAGCGAACTTTTCAAGGAACAACCTTTTAAACCCCCTCCAATTCTGAATTGAGTTTGCAGGAATACTATGATACCAAACAATTGCTCTACCATCTGAGGTACAAGGAAAGAGTGTACATGTAACATCGTCATAATGTACCTCAGGCATCTACAGGCGTAGGTAGAAGTTATCTAAGTGCTAGTCCACTTTGATCGACTTATTGGGTCATATTTCGTTAACAAATTTTTCGGCTGCCTTTGCATCTTATGTAAAATACCTGGAAGAGTGATTGGGCCCTGAGTCATCCAATCCAAATCTTGGTCTGCCATATTCTCTTCTTTATGCTCCTCCTCCTCTTCGAATTTGAGGAATCCTCTTTGTGACCACCTATCCCATGGAAAATATCGTCTAAAAGAACAATGTTATCCGTGTATCCTTCGTTGTACGGTGGAAGATGATCTGGGTGTTCTATGTCGTCTGCACATTTTGTTAACTCTTCAAGAGTGGCAAAAACTAGATCTTCCACTGTAGAAACCACTATGTCAGCAGTAGTTGTTTATTTTCTTTTTGGAAAATGAGGAATATTTGTGCTCTAGGAATTAGTCTAATAGCCTTTGCAAACCGACAGGTTATAGGTCGAATTTCCTGGATCTACTCGTAATCAACTTCGCATGTTGGTTCTCAGCCTGGCTGAGAAGATCCTCCTGTTTCAGGAATATGATTCAGAGAGGTGTTGGGAATGTTTCTACCTTTTCCGGAAGAATAATGATGTGGATGTTTGGAGTTATCATCAATAAAAAATTGGTTTCCCTCCTTCTAGTGCCAGAAATGTTGACAGCACCGGGCCTGCAAACATTCAAAGGGGTCTCCCCGATATACAGTCCCAACTAAACCTCACACCATTTGGTGTAGGATCCCCATCCGGAATATGACCTAGTTGTCATCTTCTTAAATATTTTTCTTGGCTTTAGTTGTCAGCAAGAGAGAGAATTGCATGTGCCTTCAAAAAGCAAGCAAAAGTGCCCGGTGAATGTTCGGTTGCAGGTGCATTAAGGTTTTAAAATTGCTGAGCAGAAATAAAGTGAGCCTCTAAGAGAGATGTAATAGTACCACCCTAGCGAAGACATGCACAAACAAGAAATATACGCCTAACATACAATAGAACAGTCCACAAAGATGCAATGATCATTACAACACATTCTCAATATGATAAGCACTAAAATAACCGAAATAGTTCAACTACTTTAGTATAGGTGAAATAAAACATGAATCATAAACATTTACAGAACAATCTTACAAATATTCATAATCCATGTATGAAAAATGTGTTGGCCCTCAAGCTTCAAATATTAAGTAAAAGTCTCAAGATGCATGAATACAACGAACATCATTTGCTCCAATAATGGAGCGTTGGAGCCACTACTTCTCCCCAAGAGTACTAACTTTATGTCTTTGATGCCTTATGGAAGAGGCCAAGGTGAAAAGTCCTTTTCTTGTACAATGAGGGTGTGTATATAACAAATGGGGTGATCCTTAACCTCCTTTGTGACTCTTGGATTGCCCTCATGACTGTTTGACTTCTTTATGACTTTTCACCTCTTACATGTGTCTTTACATTTTTTACATGTCCTTTGGACTTCCACTTTACAATAATTTTTTGAATAAGAAATTACATAATCTACAAAATGATGTGGCACATGATGACTCATGACATGACATGACACTGATGATATGGACTACATGATGACATGGAAATGTCAATCCATTCTTTGTTTCTTCTTGCTTTGTGTCTTCTTAAGGATGATCGCTTCTTCCACCTCCATATGGCTTAAAGATGAGGAGTCTTCAATGTTATTAGATCTTGAGTTGTTGTCGTAAACTAATTTCCCTTTACTTCCTCCAGATTGATCAACTTGTACCTTGCACTACAGATGCTCCACATTATGAGATGGAACTACGTGGCAAGCTGAGGAAGAGACTCATGGATTGTGCAATTATGCAGCTTAGGCAGTCAAGGGTCAGAACTAAGACTTAAGACTGTGCAATGCACAGTTCAGGCTAGACTAGGCTTGAGGATTTCCCATTTAAGGAATTCAAGGAGCCAGACTGAGGGCTTGAGCACAAAGTTTTCCCACTATGCAATGTTTGAAGGACAAGGAGGCCAAGTGATTGCACAATTGCATAGTTCAAGAGCTCAAGGCTGAGGCTTGAGGACTGAGACTACGCAATGCGCAATTCAAGCCTAGCTAGAGGGAAAGATAGTAAATTTCTGGAGCTTAGGGGTTGGGCTTGAGCACTTAGATTACATAGTGTGCAATTTTGGGAGGTATAAATTGTGCATTGTGCAATACCAAGAGACAAAGTTGTTACTTGAGGACTGAGACTACCTAGTGCACAGTCCAAGAGGGTTGGATGAGGTTGAGTGACCTTGATTGGGGAGTTTTCATACTTTTGACTAAGTGTTGGATCAATGAGATGAGATTGAACAAAAGAAATACTTGAACATCATCACACACTTAGATTACTTAACGAAACAACGAGGAACACTCAGGACACATGAATGACATACTTTCCTCAATGCGACAACTTTGCGACGGCTAACACCAAGTGTGACACCAAAGATACACTTTGTGATCATCGTGATGACACTTGTGCGACAATGCTTGAAACTTTAGATATGATTGTGATAGACGTTTTCATGATAAGAACAACTCATTTGCACAAGAATTACCCCTTAAACACGCCAAAAATAGCTCATATACAATGTGCAACACTTAGCATGTTAGAAGGCGATGCTTTGATATTCTCACAAACGGGACTAGAACACTTAAAGAAAACACATGCAATGACTCGTACTATTTGCAACAACAACATATAAAGTCAAAGTAGGTCCTAAATTTGGATGTTGGCCGAAATTTTGGAGGGTGTTGTAGTGATGACAACAGAACCCTGATAAATTTTGGAGGATGTTGTAGCAGTGACAACAAAACCCTGATGACATTGAAGTTTACATTAATGATTGAAAGATGATATTGTTTCCAGATGAATGAATTTTTGAAAGGTCAAAGTTCTATGGTAATATGGTGATGCAAAAAGAAATAGCAAGTGTAGCAGGAAGAATGAAGTTGATAATGATGGACTTATCTCCCTAAGTTAAGAGGTAGCTTAGATGTATTTCTTTTATGAAGAAAAATGTGGATCCTCCATAGTTGAGAAGGAGGACATGATGTATAGTAAAGAATATGAAGAAATAATAAGAACAAAGAATGGATAAAGCACTATTGATGGTTACTCTTGTTTGATTAAGTGGTAACAAGGCTATTATTTTGAACAGTGTTGAGGTTGAGTTTGGTGATGCTTGAGAGGTTGGAAAAGGAAGATTCTGTTAATATTTGTTTGGATATTATGATGAATTAAGAAACATCGGAATGATTAGGGACCTCATATTTTATGCTAACATATTGATAATAAGAACCAATATATTATAAGTGATTGGGGTAATGAAGCTATAGTATGTTTTTGTGGATGAACAAGTAGTTGATGTGTTGATCTCTCCCTGAGAAGCTTGAATATTTGATAAGCATGCCTGGATTGATTTCGTTGAGAGGGAGAGATGAGTACCTTAGGCTGTGTATTGAAATCTCAGTTATAATGGTATTGGGAGGACATCTTGGCCTAGTTTGTATTGAGATCTTAGTTATAATTTGGCCTTGATGATGCCTAGATCTCAGTGTGGGAGGGTATCTTAGTCTTATGGAGATTTGTTTTAGCATTGACCTTGATAATACCTAGATCCCTGTAAGGGTTGGTGTCTTTGAATGGAGGCCTAAATGGTATCTATATCCTTTTGGATTTATACTAGGATTGTAGCATGATGGTACCTATAGTGGCAAGTTTCCTTGATGACACCTTAGTCCCTATTGAGTTGGTAGATCCTTGAATTAGTGTCTTGGAAATGACACTTGGATCCTTGAATTGGTGTCTTGGTGATGACACGTGGATCCTTGAAATAGTGTATTGACACTTGGATCTTTGATACCTTGGCAGTTTTTGCCTTGATGGTATCTAGCATTGGATATGTTGTTGTACTCTTCTTAGAACACTTCAAATTGAGGTCATCCTTGTACCAGTTGAACAATTATGAATGCCTCCTTAGTTAAAAGGAAGTGTTGAAAATGTAACTAGTATCGGTCTTCATAATTGTTGTTTGGGTCATAACATGATGCAATTCTTATGTATTTGTAAAAGAGAAAGAAAAGAATATTATTGTAAAGATCAAAGAAAAAATATTTTTATAAGCATGGGTTTCATGCTCAATTTATTTTTTTTATAGGTCAAAGCACCCATTGAGTGCTTCTAGGATTGAGTCATGAGTCATAGTCCTTGTCATCATGTAATAGACCCTTCTTGGGATTTTTGTGTCAAGAAATAAATTTGTGTTTGTGTCAAAAATGTAAGTTTACCCTCCTCCACTGATCAGGTGCTCATGTCCTAAGTGTCGTAAAATGCTCAAAATTTAAAGTGCTTAGAACTAGTTCAAAATTGAATGACTGGAAAGTTCTCGTCTTCCCAATTCTGGCGCCGCAAACGGTTCGAAAAACAGTCGCCGTATGAGGAAGTTATGGCAAAAAGAAGAATTTGTCCATAACATTAGAAATTTTAATTTTTCAAAAAAAAAATTTAAAAAAGGAATATTCCTCTGTGCACGAAATCCGAGGCAACCACCAAACATTAAATTTAACCGCAGTTAAGTTGGCAGAATTTTGGCAGGAGCGCCAAATTTGGCGGACCCGCCATAATTGGCAGAGCTATCTGGAGTTAACTAAAGTTAGCTGGAGTTTTCCTAGGGGCAAACTGGAGAAACTTTAAATGACCATAACTTTGGCTAGGAAAGGCGGTTTTGGACAAATTTTTTTTTTTATTTTGGGTCTCTTCGACCTTCTGAAGCCATTGGCATAGGTTTCACAGCCATATGAGGTCATTTTCAGGTGTTTTTGCTTCGTGGAAGTTCCAGGAGCCACCAAGGCCAAATTTGTTTGGGAGCTGCATTGGGAATTGTGCAGCCATTGGAAGTGGAACGAAGGTCATTCCTGAAGTTTTTCAGCATTCTAAATCCATTTCTACAGCTCGTTTTTCCTTCTGAGGCATTCTTCTCACTGTTTAGCTTCAGGGAAGCTTTCAGGGCCACCAAGGCCATTTCAGTGCTTGAGCTGTTTGGGGGCTATGTTCATCCGTTTTTGGTGATTCAAAAGCCTATGTCTGCTATTTTCGACCTTCTGAGTCTAATGGAAGAGGTTTCAGAACCAATTTAGGTCATCTTCACCTCGAAATTCTCCATGCAAGTTTAAAGGGCCACCAGGGCCAATTGGGGAAAGTACTGTATAACGTACAAAATTCACTATTTATTGTTTGGGAAAGAGCATGTTTGGCTAATTCCTATCTTCTGATTCTGTATTTACAATCAGGTCTGTCCTTTGAGACACCCATATTCTTGTATTAGCCTTTGTAGCAATTTTAATACAAGAGGACAAGCCTAGTTGGAGAGGTTTGGTCCAGCAGATATAGCCCAAAGGGGGGGTGAACTGCTTTATCATTCTGATGTCTTTATTTGCTGAAGATGATATGCTAAACAAAACTAATATAAAGTATTGAACAGCAAATAAATATAACTTGCATATACACATAATCACCTGTTTAGCTGCAGAAAGTTACTTGTCTTATTCCGCAAGACCTTAAACTTCAAGTATGTGTATGTCAAAGACTTCTAAGTGTTTACTTTGTTATTTCTTTAGGCAGAGCCTGTAGAGGGCTAGGTAGCATCTGGAACTCATCCTCGTTTTAGAGGTGACATGTCCGGTGAATGCCCCTACAGTCTATCTCTGTATAAGAAATAAGAAGTTTATACATTATTAGAGGTCATTTGGAGTGTCTAGCTCACAGTTGAAATTATTGGAAATGGATACCTTGCACCCTTAAACAAGTACATTCCATTTTCAGATCATCCACCAAGTCATCGTCATCATCCATCAAGTCTGCCTCATTGAAGGGATTCAAGAAACTATATATAAGAAATGCATTTGACCTATTGTGGAATCAACTCAAGCAAGTTTGATATGAAGTAAGCAAGCAAGGAAAAAGAGCGGAAGTCTAGAGAAATCAAGGAGACAAAAAGAGAATCTGAAATCTAAAGTTTGTATCCATCTCTCTCACACGTGCAAGTATTAGTTAGGATTATTACAGTTGTAATAAATGCCAAGTTCAAGAGGTTTGATCTACAATCAAGTAAAGAAAGGAAGTGTGAAAAAGCATAGAAGGAAGGTCTATCTCGTTGCAAGTAGAAGAGGAACCCTAGTGAAGGAAAGGAGGATGTTTCTATCCACACATGCAAAATTTCTAAGTTGCAGGGGGCCAAAAGTTACAGGTCTACAATACATGCTGAAATTTTGTTACAGAAGGTCGAAATCTGAAGTTTGAAGGAGTTTGACTTGGATTGACTTTGTTGGATTAAGCTCACTTGAAATAAATTATCTTGAAAGGTTGACTTGGTGGATGAAGGAAGGTTTGGTGTTGGTCTAGAGGTCTTGGTTGTCTTATTTGATTTGGTTCTTGAAGAAAAGAGAATTTTTGGTTGACTTTTCCCCTAAGAGAGGGGTTTTTCCTTGGCTAAGATCCTACATCCTGTGTCCTTTCTGTTTTGATCTTCACGTTTTGGTTTTGATAGTTGCTTAATGAAAAGAATACATAAAAGAAGATAATAAGAATGCAAAGAAATCACTAGTAATTATCAAGATAAGAAAATATTTTTGCTTTTTTTATTGTCTAACAGAAAGAAGGATCTAAATTGAAGGAAGCCTTCATAGATGGACATATAAATTCATTTACCCATCGTGAGAAGGAATGAAAGGAGTGGTTGAAAGATGATAATCAAAGTTGAGAGATGGACGTAAATGTCAATTTCCATGTGATCACCAAAGCTTTGAAAGTGAGGTTGAATGATGATAAGTATAGGAGGAGGAGGCTCATTTTCAAATAGATAATTCTAGTAAATTGGAATCCCCCTACATCAAATATCTTCATTAACTCAAGTATAGGTAACTTTCACAGTGGGGATAAGGGAACTAGATCTCTACCTACTAGTGTTGATAGGGTGTCCAAATCCATAACCATGGGAGGAAGAATACTTAAAACTCCTTGGAAAAATAAAAATCATAAAGGGGAAGAGAATATCAATATTCTCTTAAACAAAGCCTGGAGAAAGAAAATAAAATAAATAACATGGAAAACGAATCTAACACCTAGAATTCTAACTTAGGTGAATCCCAATCCCATAAGCCCAAACCTACTTACTTTTTAAGGCATGTAAAGGGGTAAAACGATTTCTATGAAGGTATAGAGGGAGGGTTGGGAATTGACTTGTCAAAGGAATATATTCTAATAATCCATGTAAGAATTATTTATTGTACCATGTCGAAGAGAAGGTCATTTAAGATATTAAACAAGGGAAAAAAATGAATCACATGGATCTTTTTCAAGATACAAACCCTCAAATAATTCCTTATTGTTTGTCTATCTTTAAGTCTAAAAGGTTTGGGTAGCCCCTCCAAAGGTTATCCCTTTCTAGGAATATGAAACTACACAAGCCAAAAATCATCTTAATACATGAAAGTATGGGGAAGGCCCAATGTTAATGGAAGCTTAAGGAAATTGTTAAAGGATTGCACAATTTCTTGTGAACTCAGGGGGATTAATTACTAGATGAAGAGCATTGTGTACATAATGAATTATTTGTTTTTTCTACAAGTATCTATATAGAATTCATGCTTCAAGAAATAAGGAAAATTATTTTGGTGATTGATTGTTACAAGCCTTATAAGGACATGATATTTTGCGTTGATATTTTTTCTCGGTTACCCTAAGACACCAAAGATTTATAATGGGGGGGGAATTAAATTTCACTCTTAGTAGATCATAACGTTGGAGGAAGGATGCCAAGATGAATAATCTAGCTTCTCAAGGCACAAGATAAAGAAGTTGAGTTCATTGGATATTGACCCTATCAAACTTGTCCCAACATGAAGGAATAATAGGGTAGGAGATGCAGGGTTATCCAAAAGGATAGATATGATTTTGGTCTTGGAAAAAAAAATTTATGGTAGCTATAAATATTAGAGCTAGCGTGGAAGTAGGAGGGGGTTCTAGGAACTTCCCTATCATTCTATAGATAAACATAAAAGACTCAAAGCCAACATTGTCTTTCAAGTTTGAATGGTTAAAAGGTGTTGAATGTTTGAAAGAAGTAAAGGAAGAATGGATAGTGTATGATGCAAACTCAAAGGATGCAACAAGTTTTCAATTCATTGAGTCCTTCAAAATGGTAATAAAGGTGGTGACTACATGGTCTTCAAACAACTCTTCAAATTGAACAAGGACTTAAAGGGCATTGAGAACTGGCTTTTAGAATTGTATGCTGAAAATATGAAAGGAGTTTTGAATAAAGAAGAGAAGAATCGAGAATTCGGAAACCACAAAACACAAATGGTTGGAAAGAAGTGAGCTTGATTGGAGGAATAAGAATAGGGTGGTATCGATTTATAAAAGAGATGAAAACACTTCATTTTTCCATAATTATGCAAATAACGCGAAAATAATAAATACAATATGGGAAACGGGAAAACCTTATGGCTATGAGGAAAAAATAAATAAAACATGGCAAAGATGGGAGTATTTATTTCCAAGAGATTTACTACAAACCTAATGAAGCAAATATTGTTGAGATTCTCAAAATTACATATTTTTCCCCTAGATTTGTCTTGGAGGAAGGATTCAATCCTAATAAAGGAGGTGTCCAAAAAAGAGATATAATCTCTTATGGAATCTTTTAAAAGAAACAAGAGTTGGACCAAATGAATGGTTGATATAATTATTTCTATGGTTTTATGAACTTTAAAAAAATTGTTGGAGGGGAGGGAACTTAATTGGAGGAATAATAATAGGGAGATATCATTGGAAAAATAAGATGAAAACATTCCATTTTTCCATAAATATGAAAATCACAAGAAAAGAATAATTACAATATGGGAAATGGAAAAACCTTGTGGCAATGAGATAAATATTTTTTAAAACAAGGAAAAGGCAGGAATATTTTATTTTCAAGAGATTTACTCAAAGCCTAATAAAGCAAATATCACTGAGATCCTGAAATTACATCTTTCTTTTCCCTAGATTTGTCTCAAGGGAAGTTCTCAATCGTAATGGATGAGGTGTACAAAAAATGACCATAATATCTTATGGCGACTTTTAAAAGTAATAAGAGTCTCAGGCTAGATGAATGGTTGATAGAATTCCTTCTATGAACTTATAAGAAAAATACCTAACAAGTAAATGAGAAATTTAAAACAACAATGTAGTGCTTGGAGTTTTTGATGCTACCATTTTAGCATTGGTTCATAAAAATATAACCCATGAAGCTTTGTAGATTTTAGACCAATCTCTTTATGCAATTGTATACACAAGATATGAAGATCTGGAGAGAAATAATATTAAGGAGAGATGGAAGCGACGAACAAGGTTTCGGTGTGTAGTTCCGCAGAGGCTTTGATTCCTCTCATGCCGGATGGATCAAATGGAGGTCAAGGGCATCGTCGTACTGTGCAGGGTCGAGATCTGCCTAGATCTGCAACCTATCCTTATCTGAAGAAGTTGCCCCGTCTTCCCTTCATCGCAGGAGAAGAATTGCTCATTTCGAGGAGTCAACCCACGACTACAATCGAGGATTATTCCTCTGGAGAGGACCCAGCAGAAGAACCATGGCTAAAATCATTGAATCGGGTGTCTATACTCTTGCAGAGGACCCTGTATAACCGATATTGTAGGTTGGGGATAGAACTGAGTCGCTTGATCAATTTTCTAACAAATCGGTTCTCTGTTTCAACAGACCAGAGGGTAAACAAGGCTCACCTCCTGCCTATGATGTCGTAGCCTCTGTTATGCCTCTCAGAACAGTCTTATGACATAAATCTAGTTCTTGAAATACATATCTATCCATGAAGGAGACCGGATCCAAAATCAAAGACACCCTTTCAAGTTTTTATTAAATCCCCAAAGGGAAAATCACATCTCATATGGGTCCTAGCTTCTGAATGGGTATCAAAGTTGAAGCAAAATATCCATCATAACCTGGGTTTCCTGACGTGCCTACAAAATCTAATCTGCGAAGGCAAAACAATGCAGGATGATTGAAGCATACAAGAATACAACATCTCCATGTCATCTACCATCATTTTGAATCTGAGATTGCGGGGAGGATATGTTGGATCAAGCAAATCAAAGGGAGCAGGGGATGTGTCTAGATCCAATCTTCCAAAGGGAACATAATTAAATCAAGGATAGAACAATGGAGGCCCTTCATTCAAAGACATCCTTAAAGGAAAATCGGCTACCCCCGCAAATCCTGTTCAGACACATGACATTCCTAGCCCCTATATTGTGGAGTAGTTGAATCAAGTGCTAGCATTGATTGTAGATAGGGCATATGAATGATGTACTAACACGAAGACCTCATATAGGGAACGAATGGTGTGAGTGAGGGGAGCTGGAGACTGGCGAAAATGGTGGAACCCTAACCCTAGGTTCGATACAGACTGGAGTTTTCTCCATGGCGTCGATCGGTCTGTGTGCAGGTTTCTCGGGTCACTGACAGGCAGCTACGCGACAACTGTTTTCACGGATTTCTTGGAACTGGTAACTCTGCGGTCCCCCTCCGGTCCTCCCAACGCTCAGACACTCCGCACTATCCGTCGGGCGGTCTCCTGGGTGGTCTCCACTGGAATCACTGTATTGACAGGCAACATGGATGATGAAGAACTGGTTGACTACGAGGCGGACCCCACGCCTCACCAGGACATCTGGGCACACTCAAATCTGACCTCTATGAAACCCCGGTGTATAGAACTTGCATCTGAGACAGCTGGCCCTTCCCAGCACCCGCATCTGCCGCTATCAGGCAAGAAGAAGCCCTCGGATCATCACCTGGCCGACACTCCGACCCTTGAATGCCCACCCCTCTCACCTGCTACGCTCCACCTTTTGGGCAACTGCCTTCAGTCCTCGCCTTCGTTTGACTCCCCGCTTCTGAACCCTTCTCGCCCTGCTTTACCTATCCCCCCTCCGCCTCCGCCTCCATCCACCTCACTTTCACCCTCCGTCTCATTCATGCCGCACAACCCACAGGTTTCTTTGCGCCCCCCCTGTACTCTTCTACCGGGCAACAGCAGTACTGGTCCTCGCTCCCCCATCCGCTCGGGCTGTTTTAACACACCTCCGCTTCCGATTCGCTCTGCGGGTTCCGCTCAGCACAGTTCATCCGACCCGTGCCGCAGACTTCTAAAGGACCTCCCTTTTGGCAAGCGCACTGAGAAACTAAAAAAAGGCAAGTGCCTCCGCGCTATCGATTCAGATTTCAACATCACATTTGGCGAAGAAGCTCAGCTGCCGGATGTTATGGAAACTGCACGAAAAGTCCTGGTCGGTAGGGTCAGGGGCCGCACCTACACTGTGGAAAGACTCAAGCTATGGGCTGAGGAGATTTGGGGCACTCTACTCAAAGAACTACCGGTTATCAGGGTACTCGCGAGGGGCTGGTTCGCTTTGCACTTCCACAGGCCTGAATACACCCAATGGATTCTCTCCCAATACTGGCATATCGAGATGGCTCCGGTCCTACTAAAGCGCTGGGATCCCCTCTTCGACCCGGAGCGTGAACAATTGGGAGCTGGACCCATATGGGTCCGTCTTCCTGGATTGCCCATGCAATTTTGGAACCCGTATGTCTTCAAGAGAATCGGCGATACTCTCGGCACTTACTTGGAGCATGACAAATCCTATGAGAAAACTGGTATTATGACTTTGGCACGCATCCTCGTCTACCTTGACACCAGGCCGGGACTGGAGGAGAAAATCACCCTGCATCACAGACATTTCTCGCGCAAGCAGCTGTTGGACTACGAAGGAGTACCTTTCCGTTGTCGCAGATGCCATAAAATTGGGCATCTCTACAAGGACTGCCCACTGAATTCGGGGGTGACTTCCGAGGATACCAAAGGTCCCAGACAGCAGCCCTCAGTGGATCAAGACAAAGGAGTTAATCTTCCTAAGGACGGGGAGCCGACGCAACATGAGACTCCTACAGAGCAGGCTACTGAAGGCGCCAAGAAGAACGCCAGAAAAAAGGCTTCATCTACACCAGCCCCGCCGCGCACTCGTTCAAAGACCGCGGAGACTGCTACATCTCACCCGGGTAATGTCTCTGTCCCTATCAGTTCTCAAAATTTTACTGATGTCTTGCATTCTGTTATGCATTCATCTTTGCGGTCCCCTCATACTGATCATGATCCCTTTCCCTCCATCCCCTGCACCATTGCACCCCCTCCTCCCACCTTCTCCACCACACCCTCCTCTCACAAATTGGAGCTGGGCCTCCCCGAACCCTCATCCTCCCCGGTCGGCTCCGGTTCACACCCCTACCATCTCAGACCCCGGGCTCGATCCAGGCTGCTTGGTCTGGGACCTTCCCCTGGTCGTCACCGCAAACCAAAAAGGGGTAGACCATCTCAAATCAACTCAGCCATTCAAAATGCTGTTGCTGATGTCGCCCAGGGGCGACAGTACACCATTGAACGGGCACTTAGAGCAATTGCGCCCCTGACCTGTGGTTCCCCATGATCTGGCTCTCCTACAACTGCAGGGGATTAGCCAACCCCAAAAAACGATTGGCTCTGAAAAGACTTTTGTATGAATCAAGATGTGATATAATATTCCTTCAGGAAACCTTATGCACATCTGAGGTGGCTGTGCGAAGCCTACAGGCTCTTCAACCGGGCTGGATATTCCATGGATTGGATGCTTGTGGCCGTTCAGGTGGTCTGGCCATCGGCATAAATCCAAGAAAAAGCAGGCCCCTCTCCATATGGGGGGGCAGGGGTTTCCTGGGTATGGACATCCACATGGGCGATTTGGGTTTCCCTATCAGGATTATCAACATATATGGACCCAACCAGAATAGGCTATCATTTTGGCAGGACTTTCTGAATGGCAATCTCATTACTCAGCACACAGTTCTGGGGGGCGACTTCAATTTCTCCCTGGGGGTTGGAGAATCCTGGGGACATCATGCTCAGACTGACCCTATTGCGGATCAAATGAATATGTTAATTGACGCACACAGACTAGTGGATATTCCCATGAACAAGAAGATCCCAACTTGGCACAATCAGCGTACTGGTGACGCAGCTCTGGGGAGGCGTTTAGACAGATTTATGATGCATGAAGATCTGATCCCTTTGTTTCCCCTATATCGACAATGGGTCAGCACTGGTGGTCTCTCTGATCACCATCCGATTCTTCTACAGGTCAGCGATAAAAAAATAAAGCCCCGTTCCCCTTTCAAATTTTTCGCTGGATATCTTAAAGAGCCGGATTTCATTAATATGGTCTCGGATTTTTGGGCATCTCAACCTCCCCTGAGAGAGCAGCGGAAGGCAGCGGATTTTTGTGATAGGCTAAATCAGTTAAAAAAACTAACTGAGACCTGGGCGAGGAGAAAGCGTCACAGCGATGAACAGTTGCTAAATGACACTGAAGCACAGATAGCCCTATTGACAGACGAAAAAGGGACAGGCTACCTCACTGATGCCTCGAAATCAATACTGAACCAGCTGCTTGGACAAAAAACAAAGATACTACAAGAAAAGGAGGAGCTCTGGAGGCTCAAAAGCAGAGCCATTTGGCTCAAAGCTGGCGACAGTAATACCAAATACTTCCATAATCTTGCCAATGGCAGAAAGGCAGCAAACACTATCTGGAAATTGCCAGTTGAACCAGATGGATGGGCATCCACGCATCAACAACTTGCCAAATTGGGAGTATCACATTTTAAGCAACAATTCACTGCTCCGAATGACATCAATCTACCGGACATCATCAATCTTGCAGGTCATTTTCCTAGATTTGTGGGTCAAGAGGATATTGAAGATCTCATTCAACCAGTCACCATTCAGGAGTTGGAAAGCACCCTCAAATGGTTCAAGAAGGATAAGAGTCCGGGGCCGGATGGATGGCCAGTGGAGTTTTATCTTGCTTTCTATGATATGTTGGGCGAGGACTTATTGGAGGTCATTGAGGAGAGCCGGATCACTGGGCACATCCACCCCCCTATGAACTACACCCTCATTGCCCTGATACCCAAAACCGATGACCCTTCATCCTTTAATGACTTCCGTCCCATTTCATTATGTAATTGCCTATACAAAATCATCGCTAAAATTATTGCAAATCGCATAAAGCCTATTCTGTCCGCACATATCTCAGCTGAACAATTTGCCTTCCTCCAAAATCGCCACATCCAAGAGGCCATAGGCACTGCCCAGGAAGCCTTACATTCCATCAAGCAGAAGAACCTCAAAGGCATATCCCTGAAGATCGACCTTGCTAAGGCTTTTGACAAGGTAAACTGGCTCTATTTGAAGATGATACTCACACATCTGGGCTTCCCCCACATTCTCATTAACTGGATTATGGGTTGCATATCATCTGTCTCATATGCTATCCTCATAAATGGCTCGGCCTCCACTCGCTTCAACATCAGCAGAGGAATCAGACAAGGGTGCCCTCTCTCCCCTCTCCTCTTTCTTATTGTCATGGAGGGGCTCAGCAGACTCATAGCATCTGCAAAAAGAAATGGTGACTTCAGTGGACTTAAAATCACTGAGCAGTACTATCTTACTCATCTACTGTTTGTAGATGACATTCTAATTTTCTTGAATGGAAGTGTCCGGGACTCCATTGCTCTAAATAATATTCTTCAACTCTTTTGTAAGGCTACGGGCATGGTGATCAACAGGGAGAAATCTACCAGGTCAACGGCGGGGTGCACAAACCAGGAATCTCTACTGGCGTCACAGCATTTCCCCTTCTTGGAAATCAATCTGCTGGATGGATTCAAATACCTTGGCTTTAGACTAAGGCCGGATGGGTACAAAATCGAGCACTGGTCTTGGATCATCAACAAAATTGAAAAAAGAATAAATTGCTGGCAACATCGTCTTCTATCTAAAGCAGGTAGACTTCTGCTGATCAAATCTGTTCTTGAGGCTACCCCAGTGTACTGGATGTCCCTCACATGGATCCCAAAGGGCATCCTCCAAAAAATCCAACAAATATGCAACAGATTCCTTTGGAATGGGAACAAAAAAGGGAAGATATTTGCCTGGACGAGATGGTCAACAGTCACTACTCCAAAGAGATGGGGAGGGTGGGGACTTAAAGCTCTCTCGGAATTTGCACAAGCGCTAACTGCCAAGCAAGGCTGGTCTCTACTCAAACAGCACAGTCTCTGGGCGGAAGTCATTCATCAGAAGTATATTTGGCCCTCAAATATCATTGATTGGATCCGTAGACCTCATTGGAACCGACAAGGCATATCTGCGATCTGGAAGGCCATCCTTAATGCCATGCCTCTTATTCGAGACAATCTTTTGTGGCGTATTGGAAATGGATCACAAGTCCGCATAGGCTTAGACCCTTGGCCCGGTTCTGGAAATGCGCACATTCTGCCGGAGGGGCTGGTTCGATATCTTAATAACAGAGGCATTAAATATCTAGCGCAGATTGGAGATCAGCAACACTCTTCCATCTTCACCCAGGCATGGATAACAGATCGACAGTGGCAACTGACAGATGAATGGCACTTAAACTGGAAAGACTACATTCAAGCTTTAACAGAATCACATGTCAGGCTAAAAGAGGATGAGGATGAGCTTATTTGGGCGGTTGCCAAATCTGGTAACTATGCGCCGAAGTTAGGCTACTATAAACTGATTGAGGCAAAGAACCCCGACCTGCATAAAAGCTGGTGGACAGCTCTCTGGCACCTTCAAGCTCAACCAAGAACTCGTCTTCTCATGTGGAACATCCTTGCAGATAAATTACCCACTGGATCCAATCTCAGGAAAAGAACTTTTGCTGGACCGACTTGGTGTGTCCTCTGCAGGAAAGAGGAAGAAACAACTCCACATCTATTTCTTACCTGCGAAGTCACAAAGGATATATGGAACCAGGTCACTCAGGCTCTCAATATCAATACAGCTTGGCAGGGGGATGATATACCAACGGCTTGGGAGCTGTGGTGGAACGCAGTGGCTTCAGGCAAGTCCAGGAACTTACCGCTATTGGTGTCCTGGCACATCTGGAATCGACGGAATGCAATCATATTTGAGGATTGTATTACAAACTGGAACCTTCTTCCACCTTCCATTTGTGCGGCATATTCGGAGATCCCCTTTGAAAATAAACAGATCACCCCCAGGAATATTACACCAGAAATCATAAACAAGAATATACCGTGGGCATATTTTGATGGGGCAGCTCCGAGACAAGGATGTGGGGGGGGCATTCTATTTCATCTATCAGACTCACACTATTTTCACCTGAGAATGGGACTTGGCCCTGGCACAAACAACCATGCTGAACTAATTACACTGAGACATCTCCTCTATTTTGCATTGTCCAAAAACTGTCGGCATCTACAAATTTTTGGGGACTCAAAGATTGTGATTGATTGGGTTAACAACAAATCCATCTGTCATGCATATTCATTGAAACATATCTTGGAAGAAATTGTTTTTTTCAAAACACATTTTGACCAGATCACTGTTTCTCACATTTTCAGGGAAAGAAATTCAACTGCTGACCGACTCTCGAAAGAAGCGGCGGATCGTCCTCTAGGAGATTGGCTGATCGAGGAACACAAGCCGGAAGGGATGCACAGATTTTTCCATCGCCCATATATGGATGGCCTCCCACAGGGTGACAATGCACCCATCTAAATTTTGGCTCTGCATTGATATATATTGTATATAACAGACTCAGCACAGTTATTTTATTTCCTTTTGCATATGTATAGCGGTTATACTTTTCAGACCTGCTTTTTTGTAATTTTGAGACATTGCACCTTTCTCTGAGGGATACAGATCCACCGTATCTCTGTGGGCACTTTGATGTAATTTTGTTTTCTGAACAGTGGTGAAAACCACACTACAGCATATGCCAATGGCATCAACAGCATGTAATTTCTTTTAATAGAAATTATGAATTCTCTTTCTTCGGAAAAAAAAAAAAAAGTGCTAGCATTGATTGTATATCTAACAAAAAAAAATTATATGCACTCAATATATTAAGCCTAAACCATTATATGCAGATTCAACAATTTCTAGCCAAAGCCGATGGATCTCTTTCATTGGATTCACAACTTAGACAATAAACTGCGAGATCCACCTCTGCTCCAAAGGTATTTTCATAGTAAAGCTTTCATCATCAGAAGAACGAGAATATATTTTGTGAGAAGGCCCTTGGTTTTTGGGGTCTAAGGGAATTTTTGTTACCCTGTGGTTCCCATAATTTGATGCAAATGCAATGGTAGTGTCAAGAATGTTAGTATGGGTCAGGCTGCATAATCTTCCCCTACACTTTTGGCATCATAAAGTATTGGAAGGCATTGGGAACCTCTTAGGGTGATACATCAAGACAGTGTTGAAATTTCATGACTAAAAAAAAGTTTTCTGTAATCCTAACCTGGTTTCAATTTCACCTTATCACTCCCATTCAATTAAATGCCCTTTCCCATAAACATACATTCAACATATAGAATTCTGGAAATGAAATTTTCGGATTAAAACACATGGGACTATCAACACATGTTGAAAATAAATATGGACATAAACAAACCAGCAACACACATAAAAATACACACAGATTTTTGGTCAACTTAGAGCCAGGCAAAACCCTTTCAATCTTCTCCAAGGAAACCCCATTAGAGAGCTCTTCAAATTTATTTATCTTTCAAGTTCAAGAAAAATACGTTTGCAAATAAACAAAATAGCAAAATACAACTTATCTCTTCAACCCAAAACTGCTTGAAAACTGTGCCCACTTTGCCTCGATTTTCGTGCCCACTTGAAGCTAAAAATATGTACTATATGGATACGGCTGTATAGACTGCATTGTACAGATTAGGTACGTACTATATGGATTTTTGTACCGCTGTACGGACTGTATGATTTTTTTTCTCAAAAACTTCTCTCGAACGACATGCAGCTCACAACATTAAATGTTGTTCATATTGTACCTTATGTTGTCTTCTATGCCTCGATTTCCATGACCAAATTTTCCCATAAATCACTCCTTCAGCTTGCTACAACAAATTTATCGTTCAGAACTTTTCTCCACCTCTTAGCCTCTTCTCTCCAATCTGCTCATGCAGAATGAATACAGTCTCTCCTTTCTTTTCCCCCTTTTGTTTCCCTAAATGACCTTTGGGAAACCCTAAGATGTAATGGCTCAGATTCATTTAGATCAAGGGATGAGAATAAATGTGCATTTAATTCTCACTTTTAATTTTTTAACTCGCCCATTAAATAAAGTACCCACATTGTGCTTTATGTCTAAAGTCACTTTTCACTTTATAATTTAACATTGACTTTACCACTTATAAAGTCACTTTCACTTTATAAAGTCACATTTAGGAAAAGAACTATTTTGGACACTTTTCCCTAGGTAGAGACTAACCCATGGGAAACCACTAGTCCAAGGTACATTAAAAATCAACACTCCCTCTTACTGAGAAAAGTGTTTCTCACCACACCCATCTTGTCCTTGAGATGGACATGCTTGCCTCTTGGCATGGACTTTGTGAGAACATTGGTCACTTGCTCATCTATTGATATATACTCCAACTTCACTACCCCCTTCTAAACATAGTCCCTGATGAAATGATATCTGATGTCAATGTGTTTTGACCTGTCATGAAACACTGGATTATCCGTGAGTTTAATGCAACTTTGACTATCACAGTGAATAATCGTCGGTCTCAACTCCTGATCAAATAGGCCATACAACAATTTGTGAATCCAAATGGCCTCACAACTAGCCTGGATAGCAACCATATAATCAACCTCAAAAGAATTCAAAGAACCCAACTTTTTCTTTCGACTGAACCACGACACAACTGTCGAACCTAATCTGAAGCAACACCCTGAAGTGTTTTTCCTGTCAGAAGCACAACCTCCGCAATCTGCATCTGTGTAACCTACCAACCTCACTCCATCTACCCACCTATAGTCCAGACCATAATCGACAATCCCCTACACGTAGCGAAGAATGTGCTTTTCAGTTACCCAGTGCACCCTCTTGGGCTCAACCATGAACTGGCTAACTGTGTTCACTACAAAACATATATCTGGTCTAGCGTTGACCAGATACATCAAGGGCCCAATAAGCTACGTATACAATGTGGGATCCAAAAAACTAGAATCTGAAGCATGAAGCTTCTTCTAGTTGGTGATCATAGGTGTAGACATGGGTCTACAGTCTGTGTCACACGGAATCTGTCAAGGGTGCGGACACGACTGACCTTCCTAGAAGTCTAAGACATTCTAATGACAAACAAGACAAAATGGAGTGATCTTTCTCTAAATACACCTTTTACAACATGAAAACTACAAGTGTTTAGGCTTACCTTATTCCAAAACGCTGTTGTTGAAGTTCGTTCTTGACGATCCGGATGAGCTCCTCCTTCAAGTCAATTCCTGCAACCACAAACAATCAAACAATTACCAAGCACTTGCATTTCATATAATAAAACATATATTCAACATGCAGACCAAGGAACACATGAAATAACTCATTAACACAAGCTATTGAGAAAAATAAACCAGTTTGTATTAATAACGAAACAAAGAAACTCTTACAACCTGGCCTTGGTGTTGTGCAAGTTCCTCCCAGGGTCCATCAAGGGTTTTCCTCTACTTTGACAAAGCTCACCCTCTCCCAAGTAGAATCAAGTGAAGACAATCTCTCCTCACAAAGGCTCTAATGGAAGACCTAAATCCTGCAGCATTTACCCAAAGAAAATGTATAGCTCCAACCTCTTCTCCTTCTGGCTCAATGCCTTTATTTATAGTGCTGTAAAGAGATTATTCAGGTCCACTATCAATGGGATCATCCCCCTCTATGGGTGGGATAGCTCCCTTATTGATGGGATAAGTTCCCTCTTAATAGAGATACATGAACCAACTGGAGGCGCATCCATTTCATCAAACCGACCTCTAGAATGTTCTAGAAGTAACCACAAGTAACTTTTTCAAGATAAAACTCGCGCATTTTGCCTTTTACAGAGGGACGCACCTGTCCCTTAACATACAGAGCGTCCATGGACGCAGATTTTGTGAACATGGTCAGCGTCCCCGCAGGTAAGGCTAGAGAGAACCTGCGACCCCAGAGATAAACATGATTTTTACAAGACTTTCTCTCTTCTTTGAGTTTGAGATGGATAACAGAGGCATGAGACTTGCCTAAGAGGGTAGCATGACTGTTGATTTGAGCCATACTAACTGTAAGTAGTCAAGGTGACATTTTTTAGTGTAACAGATTGCCCCCTAAAGTGCGAAGCCTGGAATAGAATAGGGTTTTGTAATTCTAGGAAGGGTGAAGCGCTTTATCATTTCAAGGATTGTCTTGTGGATGGCCTGGTTGGAACCTGCAATTTTCAACACAAAATACATGGATAAGATTATATCATCACTGAGGTAGGCATTCCCATACTCAGATTCAAAACTTTAACTAATGGACTAACTATTCTGATACAGGAATGATCTTGCAGTACATTATTTTTATAGACTTTTGTAGACACAGTATGGACGCAGCCATCTGTTTATGATAAGTCTACATAGACAATGAATACAAAACTCCTCGCAGCCTGGATGGTAGAAACTAGATCCAGGGTCTTCACTTCTACTTCCCGAATTGGTACGATTCTAGCCATGTGATTAAATGATTCGATGTCGAACATGGTAGAAACCACTTGATTACCAGTCAATGATGTAAACTGTTAACAAGCATGAGAGAAACCACCAGTAATGTCAATGGTCCTCAAAGTACCAAGCACAACCCGTGAAATGTGAATAGATGTTTTGATGTCGAACACTTCACGGAATCCTCTGATCGAAAGTCAATGATGTAAACTGACGTCAAAGGCGAGAAACCTGCCATTGATGCATGCAGACTTCAAGGTACTGTCGATTCCTAAGTCATCTTTCTAGATAATGTGTCGATGTCGATAGAAAGCGACCCGTTGCAGGCAAGCCCGCAACACGAAATCATTGTTCAAGTTGAAGAAATGTTGCTGTAAGGACTGACTCAGGGATGGTCAAATGGATGACAAGTATTTTGCAGATGAAAGTTTTGCTTGCAGACCTCTTGAACACATAACGACACAACAGATGGTTTGGTGACGAATAACTCAAAGTTGATCCCTGAACCCGGTTAAAGATTTTCAAAGTGATTTGGTCAACTGTGAGGTAAAAGATTTCCCAACCCAGGTGAATGAAAAGTGTCGTGTTCAAGAGCGGTAATAAAGTTTCTTCTGAGGCAAAAGGTGACAAATAGGTTCATTCTTCTCTTTTTTCCCCCACCATTTCTGGCAAGTACCTCTTTATTTTTAACAAGCTTGAGGAGGATAACATATGCTTGATTATAAGCTCATCCTTCGGACGAGTCCAACCTAGTTTAAATTCGAACCCTAGGAAGGAGTGGTTCGTTCCTGTTTGTAATTGAACAGGTCCTTTACTGTAAAAGTTTAACGAGCCCAGTATAGGAGAAACTCGGCGTTTTTCATTTTTAGAGAGTCTGAAAAACTTAAGGAAACTCCACGTTGAACTTTTTCGTATATTTGTGTCCCTCAAGCCCGAAAAAGTATAAAATAATACCTGGGGGAACCGCTTGATCTTGCGACCAAGGAGTACTTTCATAATAGTGTCGTTGACCTGAAAAGTAAAAAGCGATCAAAGACACGTCGTTTTATTTCCTTATCGAGTTTGAAACGACAAAAACCCGGCAATCTTTTCCTGATTTTGCGGTCAGAAAAGAGCTAAAAGGGGACCGTCTTTTAATTCCGTTTTAACGAGTGAAAAAGAAACACTCGGCGATCTTTTCATGTTTTAGGAGTCAGAAAAGGGCTTAAAAGATGACTCTGAAATTTTGTTTGTGAAAAATTACAATTTCCCTCGAAATCCCTTCGTCCTGCACAAAAGCGACACATTACTCATACCTGTTTAAAATAGGCAAAAATACATTCGAAAACATCTTTTCATGGTAAAAAATGAACTAATTCATCCAAAAAACCTATAAAAAGACCTTTTACCATGTCATTTTTACCGTTTCACTGTTGAGGTTGAAAAAGGAGCTTTTGACAAGAAACTTCCCGTGGTTGCTGCGGAAAATCTGACCGTCGGAATCGAACGCCGCTTCACCGAGGTATTTTACACATCCCACTCTTCATTTTTATCCGTTTAGTTTTTTGTTTTCGGTCTCTGTTTCATTTTTTGGGGGGTTTTGGGTTCAAAATGCGCCCCTCGGCGGACGCAGGTGCCCTTCGGGTGACCTGCGTCCCCCGACTTTTTCTCACACGGGAAAAAGGTCGGGGGACGCAGTCCGCCTTCAGGCGAGCTGCGTCCGGACGCCCTGTGCTACAAAGCCGGGGTGCGTCTTCCGCAAAGGGCGCATTTCAAAACCCTAACTCTCTCAAAAAACCACCAAATTTTCTCAAATTAATTTCTAATTGACTCTTTTGATGTGCAGGGCCTAAAACATGTTAGACTGGAGAGAGAGAGAGCACGTAGAGGACGATGAAGCTGCGATTAACCACCAACCCTCTCTGGATGCCTTAAGAACATGTGGATTGTACAAATATTGGACCATACCGGGCATGAGGGGCCAGGTAAGATTTTTGGAATGGCTGGTTGAGCGATGGAACGTTCAAGATCAATGTTTTTACATTGGAGGGCACCAGCTCGAGATAGAGCCCTCGGATGTATACTTTCTCACTGGCTTGCCAAACAGAGGTGAGCAACTCAACCTTGCGGGGACCAGGCCGGGTGGCCAATCCCTTGATGATCTCCGCGAGGAGTGGTGCAGACCAGGGACTCGCCATAAAAAAGGCGTGGAGATAAAGCACATCGCTCTGGCGGAACTTAGAGTTATTGCATTTACGGTCACTAGGATTTGTGGCGCGGCCGCCTTGCACATTGCCTCCGGATCCCAAATGCGGATGGCAGTTGACTGTTACCAAGGCACCATCTTCAACTGGTGCGAAGCTGTGTCGGCTCATATGAAGAGCCAACTAACCAAGGCAAAGAACGGACGACTAAAGACTTTTGGATATGGGCCTCTAGTCGTGAGCTTTGCCTTGGAGAGAGTTCCTATGCTGATCCCTCAGCAACTCACTGTTGATGACTTGGGTCCTCGGGAGCCAAAGCTTGTTCGATGGGTTGCGGTGATGGCCCGGCATCCTGACGAGGGTGCTGCAGTGGTTCGATTCTCAGACAGTTACTTCGACTGGCTAGAGGGCCAGCTTTTTGTGATACAAGACTTTCCATATGCCGGAATGGATTTCAGAGGTGATCCGGACATGGTTCTTCCACAGGGAGAACAATGGGATGACAGAGGTACTTTCATTTTCACAAGTTTTCTAATTATGTATTTTTTTATTTTTCATATATATCGTCTCAAAGTAACAGTAAAATTTTAAAAATGCAGATGTTGGACCACAGCGTCCAGCCAATCTCCGGCCTTACGACAGACGACATCCAGCTGCACCGGCACCGGCCCTACAGGATGCGACAGCAGAAGTACTAGCTGATTTGGAGCATGATCTAGAGCGTCTCACGGCAGATATACCTGAGACTACTATGGATGATATTCCAATGAGGCTTCAGCGCTTCGTGTCGCGGTCCCTGGACCGTTTAGGAGATTTCTGCGCAAGATAGCCCGCGCAGTGGTGTCGTACAGAGAGCACCACCAGTGATTGACTAGTCACTTTTGTAGTCACATGTGACATTTTTGACTTTTTGCACTATCATTTTGCCGATCATAAGGTGTGTTAAACCTATGATCGAAGACGATGTATATATTTTTGGACACACTTCTATCTATATCTATATATCACTATTACCGGCTTATCTTGTTTAACATGTATGATGAAATGTCTTTAAATTTACTTGCATGATTATTATAAATGTCTGTCCAACACTCGAGAAGCAATTGCATCTGCTAATGTATTCAAAGACCTTGGAATATGTTGATATTCAATGTAATCAAATTCACGTTCCAAGAGACGCACTCTCAAAAACAACCTTAATAACACAGGATTTCTAATGGCATAAACTCTATTAAGCTGTAATACAACAAGTTCAGAATCTAACCTCACTATCAAACGTCGAATTCCAAATGAAATAGATTCGGATAATAATTCAACCACTGCACTGTATTCTGCAATGTTATTCGTTGTTTGACCGAGGCTTACCCCATGCATAGAAACTAACTCGTCAGAGGGTGAATAGATAACCCAAGCTGCGGAAGAGATATTCCGTGTACTACGACAAGCACCATCAGCAAATCCAATGTATGTTTGGAGAGGCGTCGACATCTACAATATCAAGAGTAAAACCAAGATGAGCCAAAATAATGACGAAAAACCACACTTGCTAAGCTAAGCACACTGACTAAACTAACACACTTGCTAGCTAGAAAGGAAATCTAACCTATCTAAAAATTTCTCCATCCATCATTTTAAGCATAATACCTCTTTAGGTAAAGTCCATTTCTGGGTTTGCCCAAAGAGTCCCCATCAAAATCAACTAACTCATAAGCCCCTTTTGCTAGCTTTCGCTTTACAATGTAGGGCCCATGCCACATGGGAACGAATTTTCCGGCACCTAGCTTATCGTTAGCTTGATCATATAATAGTACTAGGTCTCCTTCCGAAAAACTTCGAGGGGTTACATTTTTATCGTACTGAGCTTTCATTCGTTTCGCGTGAGTCTCGATAGCTAAAGTAGCGTCACGTCGAGTCTCATCTAATTTAGCTAAGTATAACAACCGTTTCTCCTCTTCGGAAGTAGCTGGAAGTAATTCGACAGCCATTTGAAGTGATGGGATTTCGCACTCAATAGGTAACACAGCTTCTAAGCCATAAACTAGCTGAAAAGGGGTGAAACCTGTTGAATTTTTCACTGAAGTTCGATATGCCCATAGCGCCGAAAATAACATGTTATGCCAATTCGTTCGATGGATACCAATGATCCGTCGAATCATGACGACTAGAACTTTGTTGATTGACTCAACCAAACCGTTGGCTTGCGGATAATAAGGTGTAGAGCTATCGTGGCGCAAACCAAGCTGGCTTGTAAGTTCAGTCATCATGACATTTCGAAAATGGCTTCCATGGTCCGTAATGATTGCTTGTGGGACACCAAACCTAGTTATGATATGATTGAATACGAAAAGTGCAGCTGTCTTGCCGCTTGCGTCGAATGTAGGCATCGCCTCGGCCCACTTAGTAAAATAATCAACCGCAAGGATGATATACGCATGCCCCCCGGCCGAGTGAGGGTTACAAGTAATAAAGTCAATGCCCCATTTGGCGAATGGACCAGCGGCAATTATAGGGTGGAGAGGAGCAGGTGGAGCGCGCATCTTGCGATCAAACACTTGACAGTTGTGGCATTTTCTGACGGCAAGGATACAATCTTTAAACATAGACGGCCAGAAATAGCCAGCGCGCAACACCTTCTGAGCTGTGGCATACCCAGACATATGACCGCCACATGCTCCAGAGTGACAATCATTCAAAACTCTCTCAGCCTCATCGTGAGTTAAACAACGTCGAAAAACTAAGTCTGCCCCCAGGCGATAAAGTGTATCTCCAATAATTCTGTATTGCTGGGATTGAAACCGAATTTTTCGACGGTTTTCCTTGGAAGCTTCAGGCCGAAAGGTTTGGGTTTGGAGATAGATGATTATATCCCCATACCACGGATCTACAGTGCTAATAAGAAACAAAGATTCGTCCGCAATGGACTCCTCTGCCACAGTCTCTGTGTCAGCACTCGGGAAATCACACATCAATTCCGCGAAGACTAAAGATTTCTTAGACTTGGACTTCTCAAACTCCAAGTCGAACTCTTGCAGGATGACGATCCATTTAGAGTACTTGCCCCCTAGCAGTTGTTTTGTCAAGATATAAATCATAGGGTTGCAATCCGAAATAACAGTAGTTTTGCGGAGAAGAATGTAGTGACGAAAACGCTGGACAGCTTGAACGGCTGCCAGGGCCAATTTCTCCACATGTGAATATTTTAACTCAGTTGGATTTAAGGTTCTACTAAGGTAATATATCACATGCTCTGCCTTGAATTCATCTTCTTGAACTAACACCATTCCAATGGTGGAATGCGAAGCTGCGAGGTATAAGAAGTAGTCCTGGTTGTAGTTGGGAGGATGCAATAACGGTGCATGGGTCAACGCGTGTTTCAGTGCATCAAAAGATTGTTGAGCAATCTCGTCCCAAAAGAATTGTACGTTCTGTTTCAACAACCGTGTAAAACCTTTAGTGACCTCGGCGTAGTTAGGGATGAATCGGCGTAAAAAGTTCGCTTTCCCTTGCAAACTTTGGAGTTGGCGCAAACTCGAAGGAGGAGGCAATTGGATGATAGCCTCGACTTTCGAGGGATCGACGCGAATGCCGGTTTTGGAAACAACAAATCCCAGCAATCGACCTGTTTCTATACAGAAAACACACTTGTGGGGATTCAACCGAATTCGATAATGCCTACACCTCATAAAGATTGCTCGTAAATGGACAAGGTGATCAGCTCGGTGTAAAGAATGAGCAGGCAAATCATCGAGATAGGGTTGCACAATGTGCTTGATGTCATGAAATGCATAAGACATGGCCCGTTGAAAAGTAGCACCGGCATTCTTAAGGCCAAAAGGTAATTTGCAATAAGCAAATGTCCCCCATGGACAAATGAATGCCGTTTTTGGTTGATCGGCAGGTAGAATATTGATTTGATTATAACCTGAGAAACCATCCATGAAGGAAAACATCTCACTTCCGGCACAATCATCAATAATTTGATCGATATAAGGCGTAGGATAGTTGTCTTTTGGACAAGCTCGATTGATATCCCTATAATCGATACAGATTCTTATTGTTCCTTGTTTTTTATTGACGGGAACAATATTCGATACCCAATCCGTTAACGGGATCGGATAAATGAAACCTGCTTTCAACAGCTTTTCGACTTCGGCTTTGATTGCAGCTGCTTTTCGAGGGTGAATCTGACGCAACCGTTGCCGAATGGGTTTAGCATCCGGGTAGGTTTTGATTTCATGAACAACAATGGCAGGATCGATTCCTGGCATTTCTTCGTAGGACCAGGCAAACACGTCGCGGAATTCTTGGAATAGGGCCTTGTAAGTTTGGATTTCTTCGTCAGTACATGCGGCACCTATATGAATGTTCTCCTCGATTCCGGGCTTCACTGAAATATCAATGGGAATAGTACGAGAAATATTCCCTAAATTCAGCTCTGAATCAGAATGTTTCGTTGGATCCTGAGCGTCTTTGACATATTCAGCGGTAAAGATAGATGAAAAATCATTTTCAAATGCATCATCCTTAGGTAAAAACGAAGATCTGTGATGGAGATCTTCCCATGGTAGATCATCTACACTTAGGATTTCGCGAAGTTGTTCGTCAGATGACACTTCTTCGGGAAACGTTATCCGTTCTAAGGGTGAGGTGAAAAGTGACTCTTCACTGACCACATTCATTTGGTCGGTTGAATGAAAGTCGGTAAAAGACATAAGAGCTTCATAAGCAATCTCATACGGACTCAACGGCATAACATCACCGAGTGAGTCTAGCTCAGAGTCAGAGGGAACATACCAAGGATCATCATAAATAATGTTTTCTGACGTGATCATATGAATTGTTGCGAACGAAGGGTCTGCATTGAGTGGAGGGAGAGGAAAAGTTCCCAGTAAACCGGAATCCTTAACTAAACCTACACCAATGTCCCTATAAGGGATTGTCGTTTTACCAACATGCTGGATAGTTTCTAAAGAGGTTGGGTCGGATGAAAAGTATGTCAGCTGATCAATAGTCACGATCTTACCGTTATGTGGAAACTTAATGACTCTGAAGACCGATGAAACGACCGCTGTCATAGCATATGACCAACTTCGACCCAAAAGAAGGTTGTAGTCTAGAGGGGCATCAACCACTTCCACATCCAGACTAACGGTTTTACCTTCGACCCCTATAGGCAATTCTTGTAGAATACCAAACGGACGGAACCCACGGCCATCAAAGGCCTTAAGGATGGTGGGGGATTGGTTCAACGAAGGAGAACCAAGCGATCTCCAACATTGAATCGACATAATACACGTAGAAGCTCCCTCATCAATCACAGTCCGATGAATAGGCCTGTTTTTGACTATCACTGGAATTTGGAAAGCCATTTGATGGGGGAGACGCGGTGTACTACTTTCTAGATCAAAGATCATTAGGTTCGGGTCCTGAACATCGACAGCTCCAATAGCCGACAAAAGCAATTTTCGTTGCGCTGGACATGATTGCAGCACTTCGAGTGCCGACATTGCTGAAGGTGAAACAGCTAAGTCTTCAACAATGTTGTAATTCTGGGCTGCTCTCGCATGTGGATTGAAAGCAGACCTTCGAAGTACACCCTTGGCGGGCGGCTTAATCACTAAGTCTGGGTTAGGTTTTTCGATCTGTAGTGGATCGGAACCAGGAGCTGAGGTTGATGGGTTAGAGTGAGAAGATTCTGCTTCTTTACCATCAACAGGAGCCTTACTACCATAATCTTGCGATCGAGTCGCAATCCTGACATGAGACATCATCAAAATGGGTTCTTCACTGGCATTCGAAGAAGAACCTATCATCTTATTTTCCTGCTCGGGAAATGGATTTTTTAACACAGCAGGAGTGGGAGAACCTTTAACTATTTTCACTACCTCGGCCCGATGAGGGCAGTCTCTCGTAAAATGATCTTCTTCACAAATGAGACAAGGATAACGAGGTTTGCGCTTTTCGTCATTGGTTTCCGACTTTTCCGTTTTCTCCTTTGGAGCCTTGTCTGCTTTAGCCTTCTTCTTTCCTTTCTTCTTTCCACCGTTTTTGGATTTGGCCGTAGATGACTCTACAGCGTGAATGTCGGCGGTAAGTTCAGGAGGAGAAGACTCTCCTGTCGGAGAATCAGGCAAAGTGATAATTGGAGTATTGGAGGTCTTGGAAGACTTCTTCTTACTCTTCGTAGTCACGATACCGATCATACCATCAGCGGCATGAGATCCCGAAGGAGCAGCAGCGATTTGGTTTGACTTTGGAAGATCCGGAATTTTCTCGTGTAACGTACCCGACTGAGTGTAAACTAAGTCAAGGTATTGTGCCTGAGCAATGACTTGCTCCTCAGTAACTACGCCGGCCTTAGCTACATCTTCAGTAATTCTTGGTAATAATGATTTTACAAACCATTCAGCTAAAATTTGGTCCGGGATAAAAACTTTCACTAATCTTCTTCGACGTCTCCACTCATGGATGTGATCAGAAATGTACGTGGATGTCGATTGTTTTAGCGAAGTTAATAATTCTGTACCATTATCGTATCTGACTGGTAACTGAAAATGAGTTAAGAATGAAGTAGCTAACTGGCTAAAGTTGTAAAAAGAAGCCCGTGGCAACTCAATGTACCACTTGGCTGCGAGACCAATGAGTGTACGCTGGAAAAGACGTAAGCGGATAGAATCATCTGAGATGGAATTTGATGCACACCAGAGGTGGTAAGTCATCACGTGATTAGACGGATCCTCTCCAGACTTACCTTCGAACTTGGGTATATCGCTGGGCAACTTATTTGGCATTGGCGGCCAGAACGGAAGATATTGAATTGGATCGTTCGTTAGGCGCGTCAAGTCGGGTAAATCTAAAGTCGCAATAAACGGTAACTGCCGGTTAGGATCTCTGAAACTCTGAGTCACAATACCAGCCCCAGGAGGAGGATATCCAGGATAACTAGGAACAGGATTCGCATTGGGATATTATATCCTCCTGGAAAACCAGGATTAACCGGACCGTACTGGGGTTGCTGAGGTGGTTGATAAGTGTACCCAGGATACGGTTGATACTGGTAAACCGGTTGTTGGGCAGCTTGCCCAGGTTGATACTGTCCCTGGTACGGAGGTTGAACAAATTGAGGTTGAGTAGTAACAACCGTACTTGTACCAGGTTGACCTGCAGGCATCTGGACTGTGGTTTGAACCGTGGGTCCAGACAACGGTACAGATGTCTGAGGAGCGGTTACAGGGACAGTAGAAACCGGAGCTGCCGATACTCCAGATGTAAGCATGGTAGATGAAGCGGTAGTTGCTGCAGCCGTGTGAGGTGGAGTACTAGGTGCAATTGGCGGCTGAGTAACTACAGAAGTTACAGGGGTCTGAACACTTGACTGGACAGGTTGCGGTTGCTGGGGTGGACCAGGAACTGCAGGTTGTCCTGCTTGAGGTACCGACTGTATACTTGGTTGCGACATCTGTTGACCCTGTGACGGATCCCATGTTAACATTCCAGGGTATTGACTCGTAACAGGTTGAGGATACTGAGATCCATAGCCGTATTGAGGATAGGGTTGATAACTGTAAGGTGTAGTCCCATATGATTGCCCTTGAGGTGGTTGATAACCTTGACCAGGGTATTGACCCGTAGGTTGATAACCTTGAGGTAAATACGAATACTGGGGTTGACCTTGACCTTGAGGTTGGTATCCTTGAGGTTGATACCCTTGGGGTTGATACCCTTGGGGTTGCCATCCTTGAGGTTGCCATCCTTGAGGTTGATACTGATACTGAGGTTGACTTTGGGGTACATATTGAGGCTGGGGTTGATACCCTTGAGGTTGCCCCCCAGTCACAAATGAAGTACCTTGAGGTTGCCCCCCAGGCATTAACGAAGGTTGCCCCCCAGGCGGTAATTGGCCACCTTGAGGTTGGTTAATGGGAGTTGAACCTGACATCATATAAACTTCACCTATACTCAATGGTACATTACCACTGTTTCCAACTAATAACCCATGATCAACAGGTTGAGGAGATGCTCCCGCAAAGGTACCAGAAAGTGATTGATACCCAGTAGGAACAGAAGGACCGCCATGTAAAAATGATTCAGGACTTTGTGAAAACACAGATGACTGACCAGACATATTTACAGGAGAATGAATTCCTCTAGGTGGAACCGGAGTACGAGGTGTAGAAAAACCTACTGAGTTGTCTAAAAAATTGGTTAATGCAAGGTACCAAGATTCACTTCTAGGAGGACTGTAAAAGATGGATTCACGCTCCCTTAGATCAAGGGTAATTAGATCTTCAGAATCAGAAACGCCTATTTCTTCCTCTGGAACAAGTTCTTCTATAGCAATTAATCCAACAGGAAGATTTTCGGTGATAATTCTTTCTATTCTTGGTGAATCAGGAACACTAGGAGTTGGAGTAACAGGTTCTGAAATTTCAGGTTCTTCGCCTGTTTCACTGGCAGATGAAAAACTACCAGCAAGCTCGGAAACTGTAACAGCTTCGGGATTGTAACCTGTTTCTAATCTTTGGTAATCTGGATGGACTACCAAAGAAGATTCTCCTTCTTCAGGTGAACCTACTCTACTGCCACTAGGAGGAGTTACAAGGACCTTTAAACCCTCTAAATAACTGGGGTCGTCTCGAGGAGGTGAACCCCTAAGTTCACGGGATCTTCTCAACAATTCGGCCACAGAAACAACTTCAGGAGACTGGCCCGCAATGCGACGGGACCTTCTCGGTAATTCCGCCACAATTAAAGATTTTAACTACAACACACGAAATCAAAGTAAAAAATTTCAAATCAAACCACCTAAAGTCTTCTAAAGAACCAATCAAATTTGAAGCACACGCCTAAATAATCTAGAGCGTCAAACCACACACAAACAGTAGTCTTCCGGACCAAAAGCGCTAGTTGGTGATTAGGCCCAACCTCGCAGGATTCAGTACAGAAATAGTGGGTGGAACAGTTACCCCGGCAACCTGCTTAATGAATAGACTGGACCAAGTTCCTCCACTTTAACCGTCTCGAAGTGAAGCGAACCCCCCAGAAAATCCAAGTGAGTATAACCGACGTCTGCTCCAGGTACAGTGGGACCTTCCCTCCACCGTCACCTTGGGTAGAATCCTAGATATTATGGCCACTAAGGTTACCAATCACAACAATTACACCTGGGGGAACAGTCTAAACTCCGACAGCACGCAAGGGCAGAGTAGCAAGCTCCAATCCCCTTACCGGCTCCTTGACAACAATCCAAGGTTTACCGATAAGTGACCCCTGGCTCCTCGACAATGGTTAATCCGAGGTTTACCGTTTGTAATACGTACTGCCTGGCGTCGTTCCCAACGAGGGAGGAATGATCCCCTCACTGGTTCGGACACGAGCTCGTGTTTCTCCTTTAAGAGGAGCTTTCCCAGAATGTAACTGAAACAATTGGATTTGTTCTACTCAAGATAGACTATCTGTTTGGTTTTGTAGTCTTGGAGAGTTAAGTACTCACCTACTCCAAGACCCTAGCCTAAGCTATGTTGGTGCTTCAGAGCCCTAGAAAAATAAAGATTACTAGATTGATTTTAATTTAAGCGTTACTTTTAAGGTTGTTTCTTAAGTCAAAAGGTGATGGAAGTGAAACTAGTGGTGTGTTGACTCGACTCGAAACCACTACAAAATGCACCTAAAATGATTTATCCACTACTTTACTTTTTCGATGAATTGCTTAACTAAAAAGTTGAGAGAATGCAATCTTTATAAAAGCAACTTCTTAATTGAAGACAATCAAAGAAACAATTCGTTTTTCTTTTCCAAGCATAAAAACATAACTTCTCTTTACATGCACGAAAAAAACTCTTTTCTTCTTTTGAAAACAAAAAGCTACTTGAAACAAGACTTTTTAAGAAGATGTTTTTGTATTTTTCTTTTAATAAAGCAAATAAATCTAATATAACCAAAAATCAATCTTAACAACTCTTAAAATCTATGAAAATGCACTCATAAGCAAACTAAAGGCAAATTTACTCTAAGCAATCTTAACGAGGCCAAAACTAACAATGATTATTTCTAAGGTGTTTTACTTGATCACAATCAAATCAAGGACTAGCTTATTGCAGAATCAAAAACTAGCCAAAACAAAACTCTAATCTTTTTGTTCTTTTTGTAAAATGGAAATCAATACTTTAAAAACAAGCAATTCGAAATTTGACCCAAAACAACTCAAATGACAAGTTGCTCAAACAAGGAGACTTTACGACAGGCTCAACTTCTAAGAAGGTTGACTAACCAGAGATATCTAAGGCTGGACAACTTTCTACTATCAAAGTCACTACAAAGCCTTTCCAAAAATCAAACCCTAGGTCTAAACTTCGTTGAAAACCACTAAAACACTCAAAGCTCACAAAACTAGTTCAGGTGAGAATTCTTGACAGGGTACTAAAGGATCTGGGCAGAAAACACTAAGAAAAAACAAAATCTAAAAGTAATTTAAGGCAAAAATGGAATTTTCTTAACTTTTACAGGAAGACGCAGGCCACCCGTTGTCACAGGTGCGGCCCCGCACTGTGCAGTCGACAACAGCGCGTCCAAGGACGCACTGTGCAGCACACAGAGACTGCGTCCTTCTGGAAAAAGGAAGAAAAACTAAAGCCAACTAAATCTAAAGCTAAGCCACCCAAATACTAATTCTCACAGTCAAAAACCAGAAAATAAAAATGATTTTCTCAAAGCAAAGTTCATATAAAGGAAAAGACTCTCTCATTAATGGATTCCCCAGTGGAGTCGCCAATTTGTCACACGGAATCTGTCAAGGGTGCGGACACGACTGACCTTCCTAGAAGTCTAAGACATTCTAATGACAAACAAGACAAAATGGAGTGATCTTTCTCTAAATACACCTTTTACAACATGAAAACTACAAGTGTTTAGGCTTACCTTATTCCAAAACGCTGTTGTTGAAGTCCGTTCTTGACGATCCGGATGAGCTCCTCCTTCAAGTCAATTCCTGCAACCACAAACAATCAAACAATTACCAAGCACTTGCATTTCATATAATAAAACATATATTCAACATGCAGACCAAGGAACACATGAAATAACTCATTAACACAAGCTATTGAGAAAAATAAACCAGTTTGTATTAATAACGAAACAAAGAAACTCTTACAACCTGGCCTTGGTGTTGTGCAAGTTCCTCCCAGGGTCCATCAAGGGTTTTCCTCTACTTTGACAAAGCTCACCCTCTCCCAAGTAGAATCAAGTGAAGACAATCTCTCCTCACAAAGGCTCTAATGGAAGACCTAAATCCTGCAGCATTTACCCAAAGAAAATGTATAGCTCCAACCTCTTCTCCTTCTGGCTCAATGCCTTTATTTATAGTGCTGTAAAGAGGTTATTCAGGTCCACTATCAATGGGATCATCCCCCTCTATGGGTGGGATAGCTCCCTTATTGATGGGATAAGTTCCCCCTTAATAGAGATACATGAACCAACTGGAGGCGCATCCATTTCATCAAACCGACCTCTAGAATGTTCTAGAAGTAACCACAAGTAACTTTTTCAAGATAAAACTCGCGCATTTTGCCTTTTACAGAGGGACGCACCTGTCCCTTAACATACAGAGCGTCCATGGACGCAGATTTTGTGAACATGGTCAGCGTCCCCGCAGGTAAGGCTAGAGAGAACCTGCGACCCCAGAGATAAACATGATTTTTACAAGACTTTCTCTCTTCTTTGAGTTTGAGATGGATAACAGAGGCATGAGACTTGCCTAAGAGGGTAGCATGACTGTTGATTTGAGCCATACTAACTGTAAGTAGTCAAGGTGACATTTTTTAGTGTAACAGTCTGCCATGTGAAATCTACTCAACGCATCCACAACATACTACCCCTGCCCCAGAAAGATATGCCCCTCCTCCTACCATGCCTTAAGCCCCAAAAAGTAATGCACCAGCCCAATTTCCTTCATCTCGAACTCCATATCAAGATCCTCCTTGCAACCACTAATCAGTCTCTTTGCCCCAGTAATGAACAAGTCATCAGCATACAACACAAGAATGAGTGGATCATCCCCTACAACAATGTAGTATAGGTTCAGATCTGCATCACTCTTCATGAAGCCCATCTGCTGCAAGTAAGTATCAATTCTCGAATTCCAAGCTCTCGGAGATTGCTTAAGTTTGTAGAGTGCTCGCCTCAACCGGCATACATGGGTCTCCTGCCCAAGTGCCTTAAATCCCTATGGTTGCTCAACATACACGACCTCCTCTATAACTTCTTTCAAAAAAGTGGTCTTCACATCCATTTGATGGATCTGCCAACCCATTTCTGCAGCAATAGAAATAAGGGACCGAATAGAAGTGTACCAAGCTACGGGATCAAAGGTCTCATCATAGTCAACTCCCTCTATATGTGAGAACCCTCTAGCCACAAACCTCGCCTTGAACTTCTCAATTTTTCCATCCGCAACATGCTTGATCTTGTAGAGCCACCTGGAAGTCACAACTAACTTTCCCTCAGGCCTAGGCACCACTTCCCAGACATTGTTCTTCATGATAGAAACATACTCTTCCACCATAGCCTCTCTCCATACCTCTTGGTTGCCAACATCCTCATAGCTAGTAGGCTCAGAGTCCACAATGTTGGTAGCCTTGGCTACATAACTGCAAAACCGCTCAGGTGGCACACTCTCCCTGTTCACCCTCTTCAGAGGACCAACCGACTCTGCTTCCTTCAAGGTGTCTTGAAGCCAATTGGGCGTCCTCTTCCCTGAAGAATATTCCCCATAGGGAACCTCATCCTCTGCCCCCCAGTATAGTGAACTTGAAGGTCTGCCAACTGACCTTGGTGTGCCTGTACTAGCACCTGTTCTCGAAGAACATGTACTGACACTTGTGCCTATGTCAGCTAAAGTGCCATGTGAACTCTGTGTCAGTGGACTCCCTAAAGGAATTCTCGGTGAACTCGCCATTAGTGCCCCAAATGTCACTAATACTGAAGTACCTCCTATACCAGTCGATCCAGAACCTTGAGGTCCTTCTCCCTATACCTGACCTCCCTGTTGAGGAGAAGTTTGTGACTCTCTCTCATCATACTCCCATGATCTATGATAGGCCCTCTCCTCCTCAAACTTCACATCCCGCCTAATCACCACTCTCCATTTAGAATCAATGAAGATTTGATAGGCCTTCGAAGTCTCGTTGTATCCCATAAATATACCCTTCTCTGTCGTGGGTTCCAGCTTCGTCTTCTACTCCTTGGGGATATAAGAATATGTGAGACATCCAAAGATACGAAGATGTCACACATGAGGCTTCTCTCCACTGAAAGCCTCCTCTGAAGTCATATTCCCCAATACTCTATGAGGACTCATGTTTTGAAGATAAATAACAGTATTGCAGGCTCAACCCACAAAAACAAAGAAAACCCTTGATCATGAATCATCGCTCTAATAGCCCCAACAATAGCTCTGTTCTTCCTTTTAGACACCCCATTCTTCTGGGGGTTGTAAGGAACCATGAACTCTCTCCTAATGTCGTCATGTGCACAGAAGTCAAAAAACCCACCATCGGTGTACTCACCACCATTGTCTGACCTCAAGACCTGAATATTCCTACCTGTCTACTTTTCCACAAGAGCTTTGAACTCTTTAAAGTGACTGAATACCTCACCCTTGGTCTTCATGAAATATATTCAAGTCCTCCTAGAGTAGTCATCAATGAATATAACATAATACTCATAACCACTCAAAGACACATGAGACATATGACCACTAACATCAATATGAATCAAGTCTAGTATACCTGTAGATTTGTTGTCGCTCGTTGGGAATGGTAATTTGGTGTACTTTCCCAAAGCACACCCTCCACAGACCTCATAATGCTCGACACTAAAATCAGGAACTCTAGTAGTGATCTCCCTCAGTGCTCTCAAATCTCCATGATGCATATGTGCCATCCTCCGATGCCATAACTCGCACAAGTCTCTACTGCTGGTGGTACTAGTGTGAGTGCTACTAGATGTGCTACTCACCAATGCTCCTGCCGACTGAAAATTGAACCTGTATAGTTTCCCAAAGTAGAGTCCAATCACTTTGGCCGAAATGATGGAAGTTCCCCTGGGATGCATCAATACCTGCCCTCCTGAGAAAGTAACTCCAAACCCCTTCTCCTCCATAGCAGAGACTAAAATCAAGTTATTCTTCATCCCCGAAACATACAAAACATCCATGACCTTTAAAGGAGGCAAAGACTCCCTCTAAAAAGTCACAGTCCCCACACCAACAACTCTCACAGTGCGGTGATCTCCTAGTACAATCTCAATATCAAGTGCCCTCTCTACAAGCTCTAAAAATAACTCCCATGCACCTGTCATATGGCAGGAAGCCCCGTTGTCTATGTAACACACATCGGATGATGTACTCCTACTAGATGTAGAAGTAATAAATGCAAAGTCTTGGTCAAACTGTGAAGCAAACTTCTCCACCTCTACTAAAGGTGTAATACCCTTCTTCCCCTTATTCTTCCTCTTAGGACACGTAGCAGCATAGTGTCCCATCTTCTAACATGCCCAACATTTGACTTTGAACATATCCGTATATTTCTTCTTCTTCTTCTCCTTTCCCTTAGCCCCATTTGATGAGGCCCATTTCTTGGCCTTCCCTTTGTTCTTCCCCCTGGATGTAAAGGCTACATCCTTCTCATCTACTATCTTCACCCCACCACTGCCAGTCTTTTGTACCTCATGCTGCACACAATCATCCCAGAATCTGTCCCAATTGGGAAGATTCTCCCTAGAGGTAATAGCATCTCCAAAGACCTCCCAAGACTTAGGAAGTCCCGCTACATCTATACTGACTAACTCTGTGGGTGCAACTGCCTCACCAATAGAAGTCAAATCATCACTTAGTTGTTTGACCCTGCCAAGATAATGAACTACACTTTCAGCCTTTGTCATCCTGATGTTCTCAATTGTTCTTTGAGTACCATCTTCCTGCTCTCAATGGTACTATGATAGAGAGTGGTTAGAGTTATCCGCATTTGATATGCATATGTGTTTCCTCTCACCTAAGGAACCACATGATCCTTCAGACTATCCATCAAAATCCTTTTTGTCTTTGCATTATTTTTTGTGAATTCAGCAAGTTCATTTGCAACAGTAGGAGGTACAACCACTTTCCGCACTATGTCCCAAATTGCTGCCTCCTCAAACACAGTGTGAATTTTGTCCTTCCAAATGGCATAGTTGGATATCACATCTAGTTTGTCATCTATCCTTAAGAACATGGCCATGACTGCTGTCCAAAATTTACAAAACCAAGAAAATGGAGAAATGAACTTTCCAGCACACCTTGTTGTCCCAAAAGTTAAGTCTGTGTGAAATTTCATTTTGTTGTCCCAAAATATCAATTTGTTGTCCAAACTGAGTTTTCTGTCCAAAAATTTAGTTTGTTGTCCAAACCACTGTTTGTTGTTTGAACTGCAATTTTTAGCCTGTAGCTCCAATACCATGTTGAAATTTGACGACTAACAAAAAAAATTCCTACAATCCCAACCTAGGTTTAGTTTCACCTTACCATTCCCATTTAACTAAATGCCCTTTCCCATAAACATACATTCAACATATACAATTCTGGAAATGAAATTTTCAAATTAAAACACATAGGATTGTTAACACATGCTGAAAATAAATATGGACATAAACAGACCAGCAACACACATAAAAACACACACAGATTTTTGGTCAACTTAGACCCAGGAAAAAACCCTTCAATCTTCTTTGGGGAAAACCTGTTAGAGAGCTCTTCAAATTCATTTATCTTTCAAGTTCAGGAAAAATACATTTGCAAATAAACAAAACAACCAAATACAACTTATCTCTTCAGCCCAAAACTCCTTGAAAACCGTGCCCACTTTGCCTCGATTTCCATGCCCACTTGAAGCTAAAAATATGTATTGTATGGATATGACTATACAGACTGCATTGTACAGATTCCGTATGGACTATATGGAATTTAAAAAAATAAATAAATCTCTCGAATAATGTGTAGCTCACAACATTAAATGTTGTTCATATTGTACCTTATTTTGTCTTCTATGCCTTGATTTTCGTGCCCAACTTTGCCCAAAAATCACTCCTTCAGATTGCTGCAACAAATTTCTCCTTTAAAACTTTTCTCCAACTCTCAGCGTCCTCTCTCCAATCTGCTCATGAAGAATGAATGCAGTCTCTCTTTTCTTTTCCCCCTTTTGTTTCGCTAAATGACTTTTAGGCAACCCAAAGATCTAATGGCTCAGATTCATTTAGATCAAGAGATGAGAATAAATGTGCATTTAGTTCTCAATTTCTATTTTTTAACTCACCATTAAATAAAGTACCCACATTGTACTTTATGTCTAAAGTCATTTTTCACTTTATAATTTAACATTGACTTTACCACTTATAAAGTCACTTTCACTTTATAAAGTCACACTTAGGAAAATAATTATTTTGGACACTTTTCCCTAGGTAGAGACTAACCCATGGGAAAGCACTTGTCCAACGTACATTAAAAATCAACAGACAGAGACACAAAGAGTCGAAGAAAATATCTACACTTTTGTCAGAATTTGTGTGGAATTAAATCTTAGCAAAGGATTGTCGGATCGCATCCTCTTGAATCATAACAACCAGTGTTCGACACAGTTTCTTGATTTTGAGAACATGACATTCAGATGTCGAATATGTTAATAGACAGGTCATCTTCAATCTACATGCCCTAATGCCAAGAAAGAGCCACGAAGGAAGAAGAAATCGGGAAAGAAACCCAAAGGATGGCAATTTCCTCAACATTTTCCTGATGATGAAGAGGATGAAGAAGAAATGGAACCCTTTACCAATGAATAATTCCAACATCCACATGAAAGTACAGGAAAGGAGGAATCAAATCATGAAGTATTAGAACTCCCAAAACCATCAGTGCAGACGAAGAGGATTCCAGAAGTAAAGGAGCTAGGGGGTAACACATGCCATCATGCATCTGAAAGCTCGGACTCAGATAAGGAAAATCCAAGAAAATATGTTGAGAATCAGCTAGCACTTGTAGCAACCACTCCATCTCAAGGAGAATGGAAGAAAGTAGAAAAGAAGAAATGGAGAAAAGGGTAACCTGTTTCTCTTCATGTTAAAGTATTTTATTTATTGGCTATGTGATCACCAGTCTTGACTGGCTTGATGGAATGTTTTGTAAGCATCTATAACATGTAATTTTGTTTTCATTAATAAAATTACGATTTTTCCAAAGGAAAAAAAATTGCATACACAAGATATCGGTTTAAATTTTAGAAATCGAAATCAAAAAGAAATTCTAAAAGGTAACTTTTTGAAGAGCAATTTTGTTTTCTAGAAGGGAGGTCAATTCATGATGCAAAGGTTTAGTGCAAGAGGATTTGCACACTATTAAGTACAAAAAACTCTCAATGATGGTTAGGATATTAGGATTTATCAAAGGCTTATATCAAGAAAGTTGATTTTGCATCAAACTATTGCTTTAATATTAATTTAGTGTTCCTATTGTAAGATAGTTAATGGATTTTTGACATTAGTATCTTTTGCAATTCTTATCAATGGATCAATTTTCAAGTTCTTCACCCACTCAAGGGGTTGGACACAAAAGTGCCCCTTCCCTCCTTTATTGTTTCCTTATAATAGCAGAATATTCAATGAGTTGTGAAATTTTGGAAGCAAAGAGAGTAGGGGCAATATTTGGAGTGCAAGTGAGAAAATATAAGTCTAACCCATATTTTGTTTGTTAATGATGTTTAATTGTTTCTTACTAGACTACGAGGAAAGCTAAAATGCTAAAAGAGACCTTAGATATCCACTACTAAACTACATGTACGGAGCTAATTGTTTCTAAATCTATAATATCCTTTAATGGTATAGAAATTAGTTAACAAAGGCAGATGTTACAATGTTTCCTTTCAAACATTGAGTTTCACTCAAGATTTATATTTGGCCTTTCGCCTTAAGCCAAAACGTTATGGTAAAAGGGATTGGGAGTCATAAGGATTAATACTAGTGTAATAGATGGTTATCCATGGGAGATACGGTGACACTGGTAAAACTATCTCTAGAGAACATTCTTGTGTTTTGGCATATCTTAGCATAATAATATTCCAAAAGAGATTTTGGAGAATATTAGGAAGTTGTTTAAATTCTTATGGGAAGGTTTTTAAATTATTATGGATGGGGAAGGAGGAAAGAAATGGGATTCATTTAGTGAAGTGGAAAGAATTAGCTAAATTGGGGGAGGAGGGAGGATGGGGAATTGGGGACATTCAATTTTTTGGAAAATCTTTAGAAACAAACAACATATAAAGGATGATTTCCTTGACAACTTCTGGGAAAAAGATATTGTACGGAATTTATCTAAAACCAAATATTATTATAGGATAGAAGAAAGAAACTAACAATGTGTTTACCCATAAATTTTTAGTACAATCCTTTCCATCAATAAAATTGGTTTGAAAAGTTGGGAGGGGGGGCACAAGTAAAGATGCAGTAATCAACACAAGTTACTAGAAACAATGTTGGAAGACATACAAGAAAGAGGCATTTTTACTCTTAAAACAAATGGTGGATGAGGGGACTGCATTCATATGGAAATCTAAAAGGAGAAGGATGGACATATGTTGGTACCATCCCATGACCTCCTTTTTCCTCCTAAAACATATCATTTGCCTTTCCATCATACATCTCTTAGATCCCTTGAAATTGATTAGTTAATAGTACTATAGTTATTAAAATGCATTAAAATTGATTTAGGAGTTTTATGTTAAAGAATTAGGAATTTTTGGTAAAATGACTACAGGAAGTTCCAACATCCTGTAATTGGTTTATTGTTTGACATGTGGCATGACAGCTAGGCTAGAGCGAAGGGTAGGGATGAAAAGTAGAATTTCCAAGCATGGACGAATACCTATCCTACAGCAGAACCGACCCTCCTACATGCGCAGTCAACAATGGTCAAATTATAGCATGTTGACGACAAAGGCAGCAACAGCATAGCATTCTAAATTGATTTAGTTTTGTTCCTTTTTGAAATCAGTTCAGGATAGAAACATTTTAAAAATCACGACATGATAAAAGCGGCAACAGCCGCATCATGAATGTACATTCGTTTTCGAAATGTAAGGGTTGTAAAAACATATGTAAACACAGTTCTGTGTAGTTAGTGTTGGTTATCATTGTATCGTTTTGAAAACAGAGTTTTAAACTTAATACCAAGAACACGGTTGCAGTCACGATTTTCCTTGTTGCGTTGATTCTATAATCGGTTGATCACAGTCCAGTATACCTCTGAAACGCGGACGGGCCCTGCGTTAAACTGGTATACTGTCATTTCTTTTTATTCGCAACTTAGGGTATTAAATGATATGCACAGCAATTAGAATTGGTTTTCGATTTCAATAGAATGCGTATGGGTAATGTTTATGATAGTGCTTGAATAGTTCATCACTGAGATCGTGAATCGTATCCTGTAAGGGATTCGATCCTTTGTTGTCTTTTAAAGCAATGTCATGAACTCTGTTATCATTTCAAAGTATGCTTATAATTTCCGTATGTCTTTATCTTTCATGAATATTAGTGAATGCTGAGTATTTGCTGAACAGGGGTTTTATGCATAGTGTCTCCGTAAGGAGATTGAAATCTTGGTTTGAAGTGATACACAGTGTTTTAATTTGGTAAATGAATTGAATGACAGTGTTGTAATTAGGTAGATTAACTGAGTGACCTAAGTGTTTGGGTGATAGGTAACACACCTCAATCTTCCGTAAAGAAGTCCTGTAACCTACCGTCATAACCACTTAGCTAATAATCCTTTATGTCTATATACTGTAGACGCATGCCTCTAAGTCTACGCATCCTGGTCGATAATAAATATAGCCTAGTCTAGCACCCTAGATAGGACACTACAACATACTAGTGATTATAGGAGAGGACACAAATTTGGAATGCATGTGGATTTTATACTAAAAACACATTAAAATACAAGGGTGGCAAGGGTGAAAGAAATGCAGAAATCAATATTCCTTGGGGTTTAGGTGTTGCCGTAGACAATGAAAAGGAAACATTCATAGTGTATCAAGGGCTACAAAGTTTGAAGGCATGAAAAATCAATCAAGAAAAAACCATCAAATATTCCTCAAACATTATTAAAATTCCTCCTCAATCTTTCCATTCCCTAATCTATTGGGTTAAAGCAATCGGTTTGGAGAACTATGGATTTAGCTCACTAGTTTGAGTCCATTTCCTTCTTCTAGGTGTTTTGGGCTCACAATGGAGATGTAAATCATCTTTTCAATCTTGACGTACAATTAGATGAAGGATTACTTAAAATAAAAGGTCGGGGGGAAAAACACCAATTCTCGCGCCCTTCTCATGATTTTACTTATCATTAAATTGTTAATGGTAGCAGGGTACATGTGGTTTCATTTGCAAAGTTGAAAGGATAGGGTATTAAGGCCACCTCATTTGCCCTCTGTTGACCACTACATGTCAACGACCCATAGTAGTACACCCCCTTTGTTTTGCAAAAGGGATAGCGCATGATCGATGTGTTCATGCCATACAACGATCATCATCAGCTTCACTTCCAAGATGTTATGTAAACCCTTTTTGCATGTGTATAATGTAAATTATCTCAGCAGATCTGTGTCATGTATGTAATGGCATAGGTAAACCTACTTTTCTGGTGATGATTTACATTCTGGGAAGTTTTTTGTCCCACCGATCCATTCTCGAATGGTCAGCAGAATTTTCCTTCAGTTTTACCCCAAAGCCAGAATGGATTTTGTCACTGAAATCTTGGTGAGTCCTATTGTTCTAGATCGAGTCTATGTAAAAGTGATTTGGGAATAATCCTAACTATTTGGTTAGGTTATTTTATTACAAATTGCTTGGTCTGCTAGATTATATTTGTGTCGCAAAAATTGGTAGTCTGTGAGGGTCTATTACAAATGGGCTTTAACCCTTGTGATGTAAAATATCTTGAGGGTTGGAAAAATAATTTATCCCCTCATAGGTTAATTAATTAAATTTTCTAGCTAAAAATTAATTAAAATCTTAAGCCATAAATTTAATTAATTCTAGGTCTTAGTTAAATTTAAATTCTCCAAAGGAAAAATTCGTCGGTCCTTAAAAAATAAATTTTAAGAGGTCCAGGGACTAAGGTAAATTAATTATTTTGATAAATTTTAAACCTTTGATCCTTGTTTTTAAGTCAAAGTCAAAATTTTGGGGAAATTAACCCAAAATTAAATTTTTGAGTTAATTAAAATGCATTTAATTGAAAATTTTGAATTTCCACAAATATTTAAATATTTCGATGAATGAGATTAAAAGGAATTTTAATCCTCATCAATGGTCGAAATTGCTTTGCCGAGAATCACTCGAACTAGACGTTGGAGGATTTATCTTTAAATAGGAACTCATTTGCCAATTGAATGATCGGACCTTTGAGTCGTTTGCGTAACAAGAAGCTCTTATGTAATATTTTTTCGAATAATAAAGAAAGACTTTGGGCTTAAGTTTTGTTGGTGTTACTCTTCCATGGGAATACTGTAAGATGTGTTGTTTTCATGCATATTTTTTTCTAAATCCATTGATAATAGCTTCTAAATAGTGATTTGAGTACAGGTATCTTGCTCAATCGTTGGGGTTTGAATAATAATCTAAATTATGAACGTAATAGCTGGTATCTCTATTTGTATGAGTTTTATTATTGTTTTCTCTCTCTATTTTTAATGTTTGGATAGAGTTTTGCAGGGAAATCTTGATGTTAAATCCTCGGGCATTAAGGAGAGTTTTCAGTTGGACCAGTCAACTCTCGATCTGTGTTTTTTGAAGAGTCCAGTAAAATTAATCCCGGGCTTATCATAAGATTTTTTGTTGGTGACGCACGAAGGGTTTCAAGTTAGCACCTCCATAAAATTTAAAAATTTAATTTTTGTGTACGGTATAATCACAGATCAGCTCATTAGAACCTGCAGTTTGTAAATTTTGTAATTATTTTTCTGACTTGGGTTATTTTGTGTTTTAGTTTTATCATTGTATATATCGTTTAGGTGTATTATGTTTGTTGTGCAACTACAGATCTGAGGAGAAAATTTGTGCAGAATCAAAATTTAGGTCCTGGAAGGTAAGATCTGGATCTCTGGGATTTATCAATATAATTTTCCAAGGATATTATTCAGATTTTTTGTGCAGTCCAAGGGTTTAAAAAATTTTAGATCTGGAAACTTTCATGAGGGTTTCAAGGCTAAATCTTAAGCATAAAAAATATATTGACGTGGAATTCAATTTGTTGGGTTTATTTTGGGTTTCTTGAGGCTACCATTGGTTGCCTGAAAATGCCCCCTAGGTTCTTCTTTTTACTGCAAAAATTTCAAATATTTTTTTTACAAGGCTCACAGCCTTTTGTTTCTGCCTACATTCTCCACGAATCTGCAAACCCCTTCTGCTACCTGCTTTTCTCTGTTGCATCCTCCTCTTTTCTATTGTTCCATTCCCTGTGTTGTCCCTCATACTGTTGTTGTTGCCTTCAAAACTTGGATCTCTCTCCCTCATCTGCCATCAAGCCTCACAGCTTGTCTCTCTCCACACATACCTTTCGTCTAGCCCGCAGCCCTCAAATCTGAGTCCAGTCCCTCGCTACTGCCATCCTATAAACTCGTGCTTCCTCATCGCTCCTCCCGCAGCCATCCTTTCCCTCTCACCCTACCATTCGTGGCTCTCGTCATCGCTTTCCTCTGCTCCTTCGTTCCACCTGCACAACAAACAAACAAGAGTCTCTCCTTCTGCCGTCATCGAGCTTCTTCGACCTGCACACAATAGCAAACTAAACGCATTCGACTTTTATTTCGTTGTTATGTATGCTTTATGTTAGGTCTTATTTTTATTTAGTTTAGTTAGTTCATTTTTCATTTTACTTTTAGGTTTGTATATGCATCAAAGGTTAGAGGTTAGGATTAGAATGTATTTTAGTCTTTCATTTTTGAAATTCGATTTTGCCTTGATTTTTTTTTATTTGGATTTGTTTTAATTTGATTTCTTGATTTTTATTTTTATTTTTGATTTCCTTTTTCCTTTTATTTTTGATTTGATTTTTGTTTTATCTTTTTTTTTACTTATGATTTTTATTTTTATTTTTTTTTTAAGAAACACATAAAAATATTACAAAATTTAAAAAAATATAAAATATTTAAATTATCTAAAAAATAAATAAATTTTGGTAACTAAGGAATTTAATTCCTTAAATTAAAAGAGGATTTGCGCTTTCACATTAAAAAAAAAAAAAAAAAATAGTGTAACCTAGGGCCCATTAAAATTTCAATTTATTAACCCTTTTGATTTACTTTTTCATATTAAAGATTTAATTTCTTCATTTACCACATTAAAGTAATTTCCTAAGAAAAAATTGAATTGTTAACATAAATTTCTTTGGTGTCATTTTGTGGTAATATTTCTCTATTGTCAAATGCGATTATTTTAAAAATTATATTGGCGATAGGAGAAAGTTAATTAATTCTAGATCTAGGTAATCATTTAAATCTCGACTCTCTTGCATGATAGAGTTTTGGGCGTTTACATTTAATTGTTCATGATTGTCACTATTCTTTACATTTGTAAATTGTTTTGGATAACTTGTTTTACTTAATCTATGATTAATCGATACGAAGGCACTAGTTTATAATCATTTCTATCATGTGGATGTGTCTTGTGTTTAATCTATTAATCTCAATTAACCAATATTTGTCCTAAATTCATCAAGTTTTCCATCTTCAAGTCTCCTAGAGATTGTGCTCCATAAGCTATTCTCATTCATTCACCTTAGGGACTACCCCCTTTGACTTGTCTAGGGGAGAGTCTAAATGGAGTGAATAAGGATTAGAGTGACAACCCTTACTCTGAATGTTGTCGCGATGCCTAGACACTTTGTGCGACAACATTTTTTGGCGTCGTTGTAGGAGATAGAGTTTTTTATGTCCTTGGTTTCCTCGACATCATTTAATCATCTAATATTTTCCGCCATTCATTAGCCCGTCAAGCAGCACAATGTTTCTTGGCGTCATTTAATCTTTTCATCGCTTTATCTCTCGTCATCTCTTATCTGATCCTTTCATCTTCGCTTTCTGCACCTAGACATTTCGGTTGGTTTCCTGTTTGGGTAGTGAGTCCACTTATTCATTCATTTAATCCTAGACAAGGAGCACTCCCTAGATATCCATCTACCTCCATCCACTAAACTTTTTCGGTTTCACCTTTGGAAACTTTGTGAGATATTCATGCTCAAGCGGCGACTCCACTTCTATCATTTCTTACAAGAATTTTTGTTGGAAGCTCGCTTCTTGTAGATGTTCTTCTTGAGCAGGGATCTCTCTCTCTGATATCCATTTGGCCCATCTTTTTCCCATCACCATGGAATATGACTTGTTTTCTCCTTGTGATTTTACTAATATTCAGGGAGCTCCGCATGGGTGTCCTTCCATTTTTGGTGAAGTCATCGATGAATTTCCTTCTTTTCAAGGTAACAATGTTTTTATTGTTGAAGCTCACCTTCAGAAAGTCAACCTCTATATAAACAAGTGTCTCTCATACTCTAAATATGAAGATGTGAAGATGAAGATTTTAATTCTTACCTTATCTGGAGATTCTTTTGATTGGTACGTTAATTTCCCTAATAAAACTTTTGATTCTCTACAATCAATCATTGATGCCTTTGAAGATAAACATGGAGATAAAGACAAAGTCAAAGAGAAAGCTAAAGTAAAGAAAACTATAGAAGTTGAAAATGATTTCAAGGAGTTAATTCAAATGGTTAAAAACATACAGTTAAATCAGAGTCAAGTAAGCAAGAATGTAGAAGTTAATCAGGCTCAACTTATTAAAGATATGGAACTTAATCAAGCAAAATTAACAGTTGATCACGCCAGAGAAATTAATTCTATGCAAAGCAAGTTATTAGCCCTAGACGAAACGATGACGATCATGGAATTCAATCATTCAAATCAAGTAATTGCCATGAAAGAAGGTTATCAAGAAGAAATAAGTTCAATTCAAAGCAAATTGAAAAATATGGATGAAGAAACGAGCATCATGAGATTCGATTGTAATAATCAGTTAGTTACCATGCAACAAATCATAAGAAAGAGATAAACTATATGCAAAACTACTTCATGGGCATGAAAGCAAAGAATGATAAAATTATAAAGGACTTGAAAGCTGGTCAAATATGTCTTCAGAATAGGTTATTGACCATGGAGAGAAAACATGCCAAGAAAATCAGTGCTATGAAGGTTGAATATTATAACCAAATGGATGCCATAAAAATACAGGTACAGATGTTTCAGCATCAGTGAGAGGATGAAAGAAACAAGGAAACGTCAAGAGATCATAAGCCTCCCTGTCTGCTGCATCAAGCTCCATCTTATTATGAGGAGGTCATTTGTCCCATTGAAAAGTGGCTAATTGAAGGTGACCTGGATAAAATGGAAATTGATAAGAATCAGGTTGACGCTTATATTTTTTATCCACTAGTCATAACAGATCAGGTTCATAAAGAAGTGCAGGTCACGGAAATCTTGAACATTCCAAATTTTCCGTACGAGCATTTTTTGGATCAAGAAGGAAGTTGTACGCTAACTGCATCATCATCAACATCAGAACCTACCACAAAGAAAAAACGCAAGAGAAAGAAAATGAGAAAGCGGTTTGATCCATCTGATGATCGCGAGCAGCTTGGATAGGAAAAATTCCTATCGTATGCAAGATTGGACATGGCACATCTGATAAACAACCAACAAATTTGCGTGAAAGCAGGTAAATTATCAGCGTGCACTACATTGAACGCATCTGATGCCATGGAACATCCTTTGTATTGTATTCCTAACTCTACACCCTTTTATTTCATTGTTTTATTTTGTAGGTAGATGTTTTTCATGTTATTAGAATAGTTAATAAATGAAGAGTTTATATATTTCCTATGCTTAACGTTATATGATGATTTTTGGATGGACGCTACTTATGTTATGTTGTGTGTTGCGTGGATGGAGTTTTGGATTCTCACATTCCTCTGGTGTAGCAACGTGTCCCCAAGTAGAGTCAGATGTTGACCACTACGTGTCAATGACCCATAGCAATACACCCCTTTTTTTCCGCAGAAGGGATAGCGCATGATCGATGTGTTTGTGCCATACAACTAGCATCATCAGCGTCACTTCCAAGATGTGATGTAAACCCTTTCTGCATGTGTATAATGTAAATAATCTCAACAGATCTGTGTCATGTATGTAACGACCTAGGTAAACTTACTTCTCTGGTGACGATCTACATTCTTGGAGGTTTTTTGTCTCACTGGTCCATTTTCGAATGGTCGGCAGATTTTTCCTTCAGTCTTATCCCAAAGCCAGAATGGAATTTGTCACTGGGATCTTAGACGAGTCCTAGTGTTCTAGATCGAATCTATGTAAAAGTGATTTGGGAATAATCCTAACTATTTGGTTAGGTTATTTTATTATAAATTGTTTGGTCTACTGAATTATATTTGTGTCGCAAAAATGGGTAGTCTGTGAAGATCTATTACAAATGGGTTTTCCCCCTTATGATGTAAAAAATATGAAAATCATGATATAAAGTGTCCTGAGGGTTGGAAAAATAATTTATCCCCTCAAGTTAATTAATTAAGTTTTCAAGCCAAAAATTAATTAAAATCCTAAACCAGAAATTTAATTAATTCTAGGTCCTAGGTAAATTTAAACTCTCCAAAGGCAAAATTCATCGGTCCTTAAAAATTAAATTTTAAGAGATCCAGAGACTAAAGTAAATTAATTATTTTGATAAATTTTAAACCTTAGATCTCTGAGGTTAAGTCAAAGTCAAAATTTTGAGGAAATTAACTCAAAAATTTAATTTTTGAGTTAATTAAAATGCATTTAATTGAAAATTTCAAATTTCCCCAAATATTTAAATATTTCGACGGATGAGATTAAAAATAATTTTAATCTTTATCAACAGTCGAAATTGCTTTGACGAGGATCACTCAAACTAGCCGTTGGAGGATTTATATTTAAATAGAAAATCATGTGTCAGTCGAATGATCGGACTTTTGAGTCATGTACTTAGCAAGAAGCTCATGTAATCTTTCTTTGGATAATAAAAAAAGACTTTGGAGTTAAGTTTTGTTGGTGTTACTCTTCACAGGAACACTGTAAGATGTGTTGTTTTCATACATAATTTTTTCTAAAGCCATTGATAATAGCTTCTAAAAAGTGATTTGAATACAGATATCTCGCTCAGTGGTTGGGGTTAGAATAATAATCTATATTCTGAACCTAATAGCATCTCTATTTCTCTGAGCTTTATTATTGTTTTCTCGCTTTATTTTAATGGTTGGATCGAATTTTGCAGGGAAATCTTGATGTTAAATCCTCGGGCATTAGGAGAAGTTTTCAGTTGGACCAGCCAACTCCCGATCTATGTTTTCTGAACAGCCCAGTAAAATTAATCTGGGTTTATCATAATATTTTTTGTTGGTGATGCACAAAGGGTTTCGAGTTAGCAACTCTATAAAATGTAAAAATTTAATTTTTTTGTATGATATAATGACAGATCTCGCTGAATAGAGCCTACAGTTTGTAGCTTTGGAATTATTTTTCTGAGTTGGGTTTTTCTGGGTTTTAGTTTTATCATTGTATATATCGTTTGGTGTTTTCTTGTTGTTGTGCAGCGACAGATCTGAAGAGAAAATTTGTGCAAAATCCAAATCTAGGCCCTTAAGGGTAAGATCTGGATCTCTAGGGTTTATCAATATAATTTTCCAGAGATATTATTTAGATTTTTTGTGCAATCCAAGGGTTTAAAAAATTTTATATTTGAAAACTTTCATGAGTTTCAAGGCTAAACCTTAAGCATAAAAAATATATTAACGTGGAATTCGATTTTCTGGGTTTATTTTGGGTTTCTTGAGGCTACTATTTGCTCCCTGGAAAGACCCCCTGGGTTCTTCTTTTTACTGCGAAAATTCAAAAAAAAAAAAATTACAAGGCTCACAACCTTTTGTTGTTGCTTGCATTCTCCACGAATCTGCAAACCCCTTCTGCTCCCTGCTTTTCTTTGTTGCGTCCTCTTTTCTGTTGTTCCATTCCCTACGTTGTCCCTCATACTCTCGTTGATGCCTTCAAAACCTCGGATCCCTCTCCCTCACCTGCCATCAAGCCTCATAGCCTATCTCCCTCCATGCATACCCTTCGTCCAGCCCGCAGACCTCAAATCTGCATCCATTCCCTTGCTACCGCCATCCTGCAAACTCGTGTTTCCTCATCGCTCCTCCTGCAGCCATCCTTTCCCTCTCGACCAGCGATCTGTGGCTCCCTTCATCGTTTTCCTCTGCTCCTTCGCTCCACCTGAATAGCAAACAAACAAGAGTCTATCCTTCTACCGTCAACGAGCCTCTTCGACCTACACACAACAACGAACTCAACGCATTCGACTTTTATTTCATTGTTATGTATGCTTTAAGTTAGGTCTTATTTTTATTTAGTTTAGTTAGTTCATTTTTCATTTTACTTTTATGTTTGTATATGCATCAAAGGTTAGAGGTTAGGATTAGAATGTATTTTAGTCTTTCATTTTTGAAATTCGATTTTGTCTTGATTTTTTTATTTGGATTTGTTTAATTTGATTTCTTGATTTTTTTTTATTTTTTATTTCCTTTTTCTTTTTATTTTTGATTTGATTTTTGTTTTACTTTTCTTTTTTTTTAACTTATGATTTTGATTTTTTTTCATTAAAAAAAAAAATTAAAATCTAAAACATTTAAAAGATTTGCACTTTCACATTAAAAATTTTAATGTAGCTTATGGCCCATTAAAATTTCAATTTATTAACCTTTTTGATTTACGTTGTCATATTAAAAATTTAATTTCTTCATTTACCACATTAAATTAATTTCCTGAGGAACAATTGAATTGTTAACGTAAATTTCCTTGGTGTCATTTTGTAGTACTATTTATTTATTGTAAAGTGCGATTGATGTTTTAAAAATTATATTGGCAATAGGAAAAAGTTAATTAATTCTAGATCTAAATCAAAAATATGAAAATCATTTTAAATCTAGACTCTCTTGAATGATAGAGTTTTGGACGTTTACATTTAATCGTTCATGATTATCACTATTTGTCACATTTGTAAAATGCTTTGGATAACTTGTTTTTACTTAATCTATGGTTAATCGATACGAAAGCACTTGTCTATAATCATTTTATCTTGTGGATGTGTATTGTGTTTAATCTATTCATCTCAGTTAACCAAAATTTGTCCTAAATTCATCAAGTTTTTCATCTTCAAGTCTCCTAAACCCTGTGTTCCATAGGGTATTCTCATTCATTCATCTTAGAAACTACCCCCTTGACTTGTCTAGGAGAGAGTCTAAACGGAGTAAGAATTAGAGTGATGTCCCTTACTCTAAGCGTTGTCGCGGTGCCTAAACACTTTGTGTGACAACACCCCATTCCCATGCGCCAAGGCACCAATGAAGAGAAATATGTACAAGATGGTAAGAGGGTTTGCAACTTCTTGCTTTTGTTTGGGCTTAATTGACCTTTATGATTTCTCTTCTTTGTGCTTCATGGTTCAATTCTCTTTCGTCTCTAGAGGTTCTCTTATTTTTGTTTGACATTGCAATTCTCTATCCATTAGGTGTGTGAAAGGCTGGGGTTGGGCAGGATGCATCTAATTAGTGGAGTGGATCATCGATTAAAGGGCATTTTGTATGTGACCTTGGGCATCATCCAAGTTGAGCACTCCAATGTCACAATGTAGAAATTGCATGTGCGGTGTGAATTGGTAGAACTTAGAAGATAAATGAGACAACGTGAGTAGGGAATTACAAAGCCTCAGAAAGAGGTGACAAAATCGATATTGGCGAAACATGTGGAAGAAAAATATGCTCATGAAGGCATAGAAGTGAGAGGTGACAAAATCGATATTGGCAAAACATGTGGAAGAAAAATATGCTAATGGAGGCATAGAAGTGAGACAGACGTGGTTGAGATTGCCATCCAAATTTGTGTTCAAAGGGTATTGGAGAAAAGCATGAGAGATTACATGCAAGCATATGAGACTCATATCTGACACTAGAAATGCATATGGGTTTGATAACTTATATAGCATGTTTTCTGCATATCTCTTGTAAGGGCCTTCACTGCACTCCCCGCCTAGGACTTTCGTTGTCAATGAGGAGAGGACCTTGGAGGCCCTAGAATCACATCTTGCAGACCACCCCGGCATGGAGAGGATCAAGATCAATCCGGCTGAAGAAATCCAAGTGCAAGAGGGGTTCCTCCATGCACCAGCTTATTGACATTTTCTTTCAATTTAGCATGTACTGTTTTTTTTGGTTTAAACTTGGAATTTTGGTTGGTTGCATGCTATGGCATTCTTTTTATATGTTTGTATTATAACGACAACCAGTGAAGCCAAGTCCCCTTCTAATGCAAAATTCCTGTTGTTATTAAAAGAAATGAAACCCTATTAAGATAAGTGAAGAGGACTCACTTGTTTGGTCAAAGAAGGATGTTTTTACTCGGCAAAATTAGGACATAAAGCAAGCTCCTACTAGGAGCCAAAACAACCTGCTTGGTGGTCGAACACTCTGGAAATTATATGCACCACTTAAAACACGTAGCTTCCCGAGGATGGCAATTGAGAATAAGGTTCTAGCTTAAGAAGTAATGCAAAAGAAGGCAAGACAAAGGTTGGGAATGTGCATACTTTGCGTAAAGGATAAAGAAAGTATTGTTGGAAAGGGGACTCTATGGAGGAATGTTTAAGAACTTGGATGGGCAACATAGAATTAAAAAAGTGGAGAGCAGTTCCATGCTTGACTATGTGGGGACTGTGGTTTGCAAGGAACTCTGAAGATATCCGTTCTTTCATTCCAGTGCTAGTACCAAACTAGATCCCTGTCTAGTGCATATAGGTTGTCAGTCATTCCATAGAACGAGAGGCAACAGAAAGATTTGGTAATCAATAAAATACAAGTTAAGGAGTTCTTTGATGGAACCTCAGAAAAAGGCACTATTGTGAGTAATTGGCATCTGTCTGGAAATCAAATTGTTGAGACGATTGCAGGATTGGGAACTAGACCAACTATGAAGAATTCATGACATTAAGGTTTCTGCTCAAATGTGCTCTGAACAACAATGTTTCTCAGCTGCAGGTGTTTAGGGATTCTAGATTGTTAATCAGTTGGATGAATGGCAGAGGACAGCTGCACAAGATTTCTTTAAGACTTTGGGTGATCATTTAAAATAAGTTGCAAATTCATTTCAGCGTGTTACTGACACTCATGTCTTTAGAGACCAAAATATGACAGCAGCCGCATCATCAAAGAGGGACTACAAGTAGTTGCAGGGAAAATTATAATCAAAGAGAACAGGAATGGAGTTATATGTCTCTGAATCTAATTTTTAATAACGTTCTACAGGAAAAGATCTTGATATGGTTCAATCATATTGTTCTGGAGTGCGTTAGATTTCTCTTTGTGCTAATTAAATGGTTTTGTATGTACAAACCTGCGTGGCTTAATAATCTTTTTAGATCTTTAAAGATTTACAAGGCAGGAGTAGTTTACTCTTTTTTAATCTTTTATGGGCTACTCAGATGTCTGAAAGTGCAGTCACCTATGAAATATGTAATTTCCTTCTTGGAATGAAATGGCAATTTTTTCTTGAAAAAGATTGAGGTTTGGAAGAAAAAACTTAATCATAAGAGAGTAACCTTCAAATGCAAGAGGGTGCATTGAATAAGAATCCTCGTGAAAGGAAGATCAAAATGCAATCTACATGGTGGAAGGATGTTAAAGGGCAGCATCGCTTGATAGAAGTGGCAGACTAAACAGTGGCTGATGTACAAAAAGAAAATGAACCATCTAACAATAATACTTGCTCTGGGAAAGCAGGGGTGAAAAGGGGAAAAGGGCACCACACTCAAACGGGAGCCTGGGAAGAGAGACTTTTTTCCAGATAAATCAGATGCAATGTTCAGGGACAGAGGTCATCCAGATGCATATAGACATGAGCGATAACACAAACAAAAAGGAACCCTTTCAGCAGAGAGGTGATTTATAAACCCCAGGGACTTGAGATCTAGTAAGAGATACTAAGATTTAGTTTCATCTCATTGTATATTGTCCAGGAAATATGTTGGGGCATTAGGTATGTTACCTTTATTCTATTTTAAGAGAAAAGTGGATTAGTAATTTTGTTCATGTTAGAAGAAAACATATACAAAATCTTTAAAACAATGGGGTAATATAACGGCCTCTTATACATAAAATACAAGATATGTATGCCGACCCTATTTCATTTTAATATTTGATTTATTGCAAAGGGCACTCATCAATTATTAGTCCATCCAAAAAGGTAACAAAATTCTGCGAGGCATTCCATATATGGCTTCTTTCAATAACATACAGTTGTAAATAAACAATAACATACAGAACAGAAACTAGCCAGGAGTTTCTTTGAAACAAATATATACAAAGCGAAAGCTTGGCATTTTCATCTTACATGTTGATGAAGGCCTTCTGATTAAATACATACAAGGCCATTTGACATTATAGGGACAAGGAAGGCCCTCCAATGACAGTCCTCTTCTTAGACAGGTCAAATTGTATGCCCAGATGTCGAATGCTGAGGATCGTGCAATTTCAAACCTGAACCTTGATCAGCATCTTTTGCATGTTATAATACTCCAGGTTATAACTTAAGAATTTATTGGCTGCAATCAACTGATCAATATTTATTGCAATTCTTATTTTTACATTTTTTGATACTCCAAGCCATCTCCATTTCGTACTTCTTGAGAAATGCCATCTCACAAACTGTTCGAAATTGTGTGGAGGATGGCAGAGGATATGAATACCTCTGTCAAAGTAACTGAAGACTGGTACATCCAACTCTTATTGCACATTGATTACGTGTTCACGATTTGCTACATCAGCCTGTCCTTGCAGACGAAGAGCCATTTCAGCTGCTGCCATTGCTGCCTGCAACATAAAAAGGAAATAATTAAAGACCACATTGATCATAGAAAGGAGATGCTGACAAACGTGATGACTTTTAAAAGCTTCAAAGAATATTCTTCATCCTAGCTATTAATTATAGTTTATACCAAACTCCCAATCAAATTTACCCAACTTATCCTAATAAAGTTTGACATTTAACAGATTCCCTCCAAATCTCATAAAGCTTTTATCATGATATACATCCATATAGTAGTTTACCTGTCTCTGTCTTCTTCGCTGTATAATACTCAATGCACGAGCCATGATGTAACATGGCAAGAGAAATCCAGCAGCCCGAAGAATGAAAAGCTGTTTGAGTTTAAACAGGAGAATCCCATGGTTAATTCGAGTGCAGAGGTATATAAGAAGGAAATAATAATAACTGTGAAGAGGAAATTGAAGAGAATCATACACATACACCACATGCAAGGAAAACTAGTATAAAACAGGCATTTTCAAATGAAAATATCATCAGGAAAATCAACCAGTCCTTAAAATGAGTCCTTACAGTGAAAAAAGTTGCTGTATCCTCATCTCCTCCAGAACTAGTTATGGCAAGTGCATGTCGTAAAAGCAGAAGAGCCATGAGCTGCCACAGAAAATTAGACAGAGTTATTCACAAATACCAAGGATAAATTTAGTTCGCCCCCTCTACTCTACACACATTCAAGATCTGAAGGATGTAAATGAAGTAAAAAATTCATTAACACTACAAAGCTTTCCAATGAGCTACAAGGCTACTCTGCACGCCTTCAAGATCTTAAGGATGTAAATGAAGTAAAAAAATCATTAACACTACAAGGCTTTCCAGTGAGCTACAAATTATGATTTATTTTTTCATCTAAGGATTTCAGTTTATTAACAAATAAGAACGTTAATGGTTTTTTAAAAACTGAATGAATTGCAACCTAACATGTATTTATAACAGACTTGCTAACACATGTCACTTAACAATAGCGCTGTCAACCAAAGAATCAAAGATATATCCTAAAATTCAAAGGAGATGCAAATATTGGGGCATACAATCAATGCAGCAGAACGGCAGCATGATGCACCACTTGCATTGGCTGATGCATATTCATCATATTCAGTTTCCAAAAAGTGTCTCTCTGCTGCAACCATTGCAAACAGACGAGGTTCCCGCAGGTCCAGTTGTGCTTCAGATATCTCCCAACTTGCCCTGCTTGAAGGTATCATCATATTTTAGATAAAAGTGAATTGCAACCAATATAGCATGGTTAAAATCAGCAGATAAGCATAAATACGAACATTCTCAGCTTTAGTTGTGTAAACTGGAAACAACATCATCATCCCCATTTATTTTTTACAGTGACTGCTAAATTTGTGACTGTAACTTGAAACGATAAAGAAGATAAATTTTCCATATCCTTCTGGAAGCCAAATGATAAATTACCTGATATCAAATGGGATGTCTTCCAAACGTGCAGGGCGAGGAGCAGTATAGCCAGGCTTGTATTGCTGAAATTTAAAAACCAAAACACTCTGCCTTTATTAATGATGTAACAATAGCAGGCATATTGAAATGAATGTTTATAAATCAAAGTAAATCTCTTCAACCTTGAAAAGCTTCATAATTGGTATTTAAGTGAATGGCTAAGTCATGAATGGAAAGATATGGAAAACCCAATTAAACCCTCCAAAATCAGTGAAACAATATTTAACAAACGGGGACAATTGCAGGCTTAATTTCCATGTTGAGAACATGATTTAAAATCGGTTTGGCCACAAGGAGAAACCAGCAAGATAAAGACAAGCACTGAAACCATCACGAGCAGATGCAGACCTCCCAAGTCTATGTAAATGCCTAAAATATATGGAGTTTATAGTTGAGCCCTGAGCTTCAACAGGGCGAAATCCAAAAATAAGGACAGTACCATCAGAAAACAAGGAGAGACGGCACTATTTAGAATACACATCGATATTTCCATCTGAAGTCGACAGTGAGAACATAAAAAGATCTCTAGTGAATCACCTGATGGCATATCTCACACACGGTGTCTCCTTTTTCATTGCACCAACGCTGTACACATTTCCGATGAGCATACTGCAAGCCAAAAGCCAGAGAACCCAGTCTGAATCAATAAACTAATTAATTTGCCTATATATGCAACAATAGCCTGCATCAATAAACCAACAAATTTGTCCATACGCAATAATAGCCTGTCTCTGTAAACTAATAAATCTGCTTATATGCAATACTAGCCCTATAACTTTCATCCTTCAAAGGCAACCGCTTGTATGCAATACTGGTCCTAAAACTTTCATCCTCCAGAGGCAACTGCCTGACTCTGATAATATACCGAAGATGTGTGCATGCTAAATCCATTGAGAAAGATGCAGCTCTCCTGGCAAACAACAACATAAAAACAAGCTGCATGAACAAAGTACCTTCAAACTGCCAGAACAGGCACAGGGGGACTCCATATTCCTATCCACGTCCTCATCTTGGCAAATGCGGCATTCGACCATTGTAAAAGAAGCATCCCCATCCCCCCCATCCCCATCCTCACTCTTCAAGGTACCAGAGATAGGAACCTTCTCTAGGTCCCCATCATCAAGCGATGTAATTCCCAAGGAAGCCTGAGATGGAGAATCTGTAGATACTACACCGTTTTGGGGCGGATGAATATATTGAAATGGGCTTCTAGCTTCGATATCTGATTCCAAGGTAGAAGCAGTTATGAGACGATCAACACACAAAACAAAATGATCTCCCATTATTCAGTCCTCTGTCAATCGAACACAATCCAGATATCTGCAGGCAGATTCAAGAATTTCATTATCTTCTCTACCCTGATTGATCATACAAATTTATAATATTCAAACTATACTTATCAATATAGAAAAATCCGCCAGTGTTGGATATCACTGAAATAGAAATTCTCGGAATACTCCCCAAAATAGATTTTTTTTTTCTCAGAACACAAAAAAAATGTCCAGCTCTACCCAAACAATGGGTTTTATCAAAATCAAACATAAAATAATCCCAATTCTGCAAAAATCGACCCCCCAACATCAAAATCAGAAATAGAACATATCAAAACTTGAAACCAAATTATACTCATGAATCTTCAAACTTACATCTCTGATAGTTTCCAAGGCTAAAAAAAAAATCCAATCTTATGTCTGAGAATCCAATTTTTTTTTTCCAAGAAACGCTCTGGCAAATCGCTCGCTCTATAGAACCAACTGGCTTGCAAAAAAACACACTTCTGAGGAAACCTTAAAAGGCTCAATGAGCACAACGCATTTCTGAAGAAGCCTTAAAAGGCCCAACGGACATAACCCACTTGTGAAGAAGCCTAAAAAGGTTCAATAGACCAATACCAGCACACCCAGGGAGAAGTTTTCAAAGGTTTCAAAACCCAATGAACTCGCTTGCAAGTTCGGAATCTGATGCTCCAAGTCTTCAAATTACTTCACCCAGAAAAGGGGGGTCTCCCAATTCACTCAACAAAAGGCAATACCGCTTTCAAATCCCACGAGAGCTCAAAGGGAATTATAAGTAAACGAAATCCCAACCGGACCGTGTCGGGAACGCCTTGCAGTCGACGAAAAGTCGCTGCGGAACGTCCAAGGAAAACACACTCGCGGAGGTTTTGGCCCTGCCCCGCCGCCCTCGACTGACCGTTTCAGAGAGCGTGTGATTCGTGTGGGGCTTCGGTCACGAGCCTCGCGGCCACTCTCGGGACGCGGGCTCCGAGGCTGAGACCCAGTCGGAAAAGGTGGATAATTTCCGGGAAGTCATAAATAAAAAATTCTAGAAACATGGGCGGGGAATAAGTCGAGGCGAGGAAATGGGGCACGTTGGAGGAGAAGTGGTCAGACAGATCCCTCCCACTATGTGGATATGTTGGCTCCGAGATCATGACGTTTGTTTTCTTCATTTCAAATTGGTAGGGGGCTGGAAGTGGGTGTATATTCACAGCAAAGTAGGTATTGACGTGTAACCAAAATACCATACCCGGGATATGGCGTATGCCAGTGTCATAACCGTTTTGTAGATAAAGCAGCCACGAGGAGCAGGTCACTGCGGTCGTAAACTCCCTTTTTTTGGATTTTAATTTTTATAAGCATGAGAAATTTTGAACTTAGGACTCATCCATTAGGAGTGAAAGGTGGTTTCCTACCAATCATTCTTAGGGTATTTTAGGTGGCGTGATTTTCCTTGAATAAAGGTGATGAGTCAGTGTACATTCACGGTTAGCAGTTAGAAATAGTTGTTTTCTCTGTTGATTTGACCACTAAATTATGGTTTTCTCACCATGTGAAACAAATGTGTTTTTCAGTGTGATGGTCAACTCAAAAAGACAAATATGATGATAAAAGATCATATCGAAATTGTTCATCTCATAAAAGACTATATTCAAAAATTTTAATGCTTATAAAATTTTAAGATTGAGTATTTTCATTATCAAGTTTATTGGGTTGGGTCAAACGGTGATTTATATTCACAAATTTAATTTTTTTTAAGATTAAATATCTTTGAATTTAAGCTTTTGTGATCCATACTTAATATGTTAGTTTTTTTATTAATATAAATATTAAAGAAGGTTTATTTATTAAATAAATAAATAATAATAAAATTTGTTTATTTTACCACTATGTTAGTTTTAGATTAGTTAAAATCTATCTAATGGATAATATATCTATTAGCAATTATTATTTTACCTTTTGACTATTAGTTTAAATTTCATTAGAATAATATCTATTATTTGACTCTTAATTTACTTATATTAAATATATATATATATATAATAATAAAAATAAAAATAGTAATAAAAAAAATTCCAATCTAACTAATTAAAAATGGCTTCTCATTTTTCTAGGTTTTCCTCGCCTAGTCAAACATAACAGTTTTTATAGCCTTTTCTTTTTAGCTGTTAGAAGACCCATCTCCCTAGTTAACCTACAGCGATGACTGATTCTTCATCTTGTCCTGATGATGAACCACATAGGTTGGTTCGAAAAGCGTAGACCTAATTCTTCTAATGTGATTTCTTCCGAAAATGTTTTTATTCATTAAGTGTCTTCCTCATCAAGCTTATTGGGTTGGGTCAAACCGTGGATGTTTAATGAGTACAAAGTGTTTGCCTAGGATCAAGTTGATGTTTCATGAGTACAAAGTGTTTGCCTACCATCAAGTTGATGTTTCATGAGTACAAAGTGTTTGCCTACCATCAAGTTGATGGTAGGTGTTTACCTACCATCAAGTTGATGTTTCATGAGTACAAAGTGTTTGCCTACCATCAAGTTTGTTTGGTTGGGTCAAAGAGTGAATGTTTGGTGGATGTTTTGTGCAATATAAGGTATTTGTCAATCAATATAAGAGTCATTTCAAGATTTGAAACTTGATCAATATAAGAGTTATTTCAAGATTTGAAACTCAGTGTACTTGTCTAACAAGGTTTATGGGTGGTTGTCCTAGGCTAGGGAATATAATAAAGTGGTTGTCCTAGGCTAGGGAATATAATAAAGTGTTAAAAGTGGTTGCGCTAGGCTCGAGAGTATAATTACAATGCCACTAACTCAATCTCGCATCTCCTTGGTGACAAACACTAGATTTACCAATTCTTCCAATAAAAAGGAAAAAAATTATTAAAATGAAAAGTTGTATTCTCATTAAAAATATATATTCCATTTCAATTTAAATCAAATGAGGATTTTAACTTTGTAATATTATTATACCTCCGCTGATAGGATATAAAATCTAAAAAAAAAAAAAATCAATTTTTTATTGACTTGCTATTAGTTTTTCTTTGACTAAAAAAATTTAAAATCTATCCAAAGTTTAACATTGTGAAATTAAATTTATTATTTTTATATAAAATTCATTTCTATTTATCTCAAATTTGATTGGTTGAAATGTCCCCCTCTTATTGTGTAATGATGGCAAGAATTGACTTTTGTGTACTCTATTATTAATTACTATGTACTATATCACTAATTACTATGTACAATAAATATAAATAATTTGAAAAATAACATTATATATTAATTATTATGTACCATAAACACAAATGGTTTGTAATTAAATTCAAAAATTCCATGTTGTTGTTGTTGTTGTTGTTGTTGTTTTTTTTTTTTTTTTTTTTTTCAAAAGGTGGAAAAACCTATCAAACTCAGTTTGTCAAACCAACAGTGAGGACAGTCATCTCTGGCTGCTATCCGCGAATGTCGGTTGACACATCACTGTTATCAAGGAAAACCACGCCACCTGAAATAACCCGCTGGTGGTCCGTAAGGGAGCAGGCTATCACTCCTGCCAGATGCCTCTGGGTCTTGGGCCGTTAACCTGTTTCCTTACGTCCGAGGAAGACGAGCTCTTAGTCAAGCAAAAGCAGTTTTAGGGCATACTCCAGGCCCGAAAATTCCATGTTGTTGTTCGTGTAAAGTATTGAATAGACAATTTTTATGGGTTTTATTTTTTAATTTAAAAACATATAAATTTGAAAAGAATATGTAAAAATAACATGTGTACAATTTATACAACTCTAATTATATTAATCTATACTCTAATAACATGACATGTGTACTATAATATGAGCATTATATAAAAAAATTGTTATCATTCAATATTAAATAAATAATTATTAACTTGTTATCATTCTCTTCAATGTCAATTTTATATATATATACACCAAAAAAATGTTTAATTATATTTAAAAAAATTAATAAAAAAAGGTTAAACAAATATTCATATAACTCATTTTACAATTTTATTATTGTTTGGAGTACATACAACACATCATGACAATAAAATATTTTATTAAACTAAGCAGCATAGAACGCTAGCTATGTGGCCTTGTTAATTGGAAAAGTTTAATACACAATTAAATATATTATATTAAATTAATATAATGATAATAATGATGGATTTTCAATGATTTTAAATTAATTTATAGCATCTTTAGAAGGTAAAGATTACTAATTCTTTAAAATTTTATTTTTGTATTTAAAAATTATTTTAAAAAATCCAAAATTATTATAGTTTTTCTCACTTCAAAGATTAGGACGGTTTGGTTATGTGACATATATTTTAAAGTTGAGACATGATTTCATCTTAGTGTATGCAAAGTATTCTAGTGAAAGTGTTTTTTATCTTCAACCTTTTTAGTGTCACAAAGGTGGTAGACTCTTTCATCTCAATTCATTTTGGGAACTAACCAACATCGAGTTTCACCATGGAACTAATGAGAATTAGTTCTTATTTTAGCATTGTTTATTACTTCTATACACTTGTTAGAATAAAAATTGATCTTTTAACTGAGAAGGTGTAGACCAATTGGTTTGTGGGGGGTTTAGTCTTCGTCAAATCTCAGGTTCAAACCTCATGGAGAGAGGTTGAGGATGGTAGCCACTTTGGGGGAATTAAAACTATCCTAATGAGCATCCACATTTAATCGAGTTTCACATAATTTTAGGGATAGACATCCAATTATGGGTTGATCATTCTTCTTCTATCCAATAAGCAGGTTGTCCCCATCCTAGTCTCAACCTAGTCACAAGAAAAAAAAATGATCTTTTATCTGAGGGTTGATTACCTCCGTATAATATCTTAATTTATTTTATTTCCCTCTAGCTATATTTTTAATTTTATCCTTATTTTGCAAAATGAGTTCTTCCTTTCTTCCCCAATGATTTAGTCAATATTGTCCATCCTTGTGCCATCCCCACTTGAGTCGAATGTGGTTTTGGCTAGAGTTTGAAGCAATTTTAGGTAGTGTCTTGTCTTCCATGTTGTTAACTTGTTAGGCCGATAGGCCTTCCTTTGGAACAGACTTTCGTCGTTCCTTTCACTCTCGTGCTGACACGTGGCATCTTTTTCTGAATAGCCCCTTCGCTCCTCATACCGACACGTGGCATCGGATTCTGCAGGAGTTTTCCAGTCTCGTGCAGGTAGAAAACCAGAAGTTTTTCAGCGGGACGGTTCTGCGAGGGAGTGGCGGAACAGTTCTGAGGGAGTGGCGTGGTGGATATTTATGTTCTGCGAGAAAATGGCGCCGGCGTTTAACTGTTCTGGGGTTCCTATGGAGGTTAGAACACAACCTCATTCACGGTTTATTTTCCAGTTTCTTCGACAGCCTGACGCCCTGAAGACAGAAGACAGTCCTCACATTTTGCAAGCGCAAGGAAAAGATCATCAGCGCATTTTTACCTGTGACAGAGGTGATTGCTATTTCTGTGTTTATTTTCTTTTCATTCATTCTATCCATCGGTCTGTTGAATGCAACTATTGTTGCTGCGTCTTTTTTGGTTATGAAGAGAGGCGCCTTTCTCCACTACAGCTACGGTTTTGACCCCTGCTGCCAACTCGCTGCAGGTAGCTTTCATCACGTGGTCAATTTTTACCCTAATCCCTGACGCCCTGAAGACAGTCCTCCTATTTTTACCTGCAAGTTTAGCCGTGACAGAGGTGATCGCTCCAGGCAAGTTTGTTCATGGTTTCTTTCTTAGTCTTTGGATGTTTATTTATATATGAAATTTTTTTGTTCCACAATAATGCCTTAACCACCTATCTTCTCTGTGGTTATGGACTGTTATCTTATTCCTTCTTTATAATCTCTTATTTATTTATTTATCTTCATTATAGTTAGACCAGTCATCAGCAGAGGTTCTGCTGTAAAAACTTAATTTGACAGTCTGTTCAAATCTCGTTTACAGCAAAATCTCTAACTCGTGTATACGCACATGACGTCAATTCCCTTAGTTTGTGCATTGGACAGAGATAGAAATCCCTAGACTCAAGCAGATGATTCCTTAAAATTCTGGCCTATACTGCCCTCCTTTTTATGATGAACTGTGCACATGCATCTCATATGGCTTCCGTGTTTTGTTGGTAAATGGCTCTTTCTTAGGGAAATGGACTCAACCTTTGGCTTAGATTGCCCAACAACAGAGGCTGTTCTGTTAAATATGTCGAGTATTCCTATCCTTATGTCAATACCTGTTCTCAATGTCTAATCGATTCTTAATGTATACCTCCTGGTCAGCGTATTACTGAAGTTGTGGTTGCTGAAGTGCAGTAACGTGGGGCCTGTATAGGTTTTATTCATGGACTGGTAAATGAAACCAGGTTCCTCTTATCCTTGTTCTGTGTAATCTTTCAATGGTTCAGTCAATGAATGATCACGCCTCTTATGTTATTTGTCAAATTACTGATTCGATGCTAGCGCCAATCTGTTGTTAAAAGTGTGTTTAGAAAGCCCTTTTCTTTATTTGTCAGTTGTTGGGGTATTATTTGGGTACTTGTTGTTCACTGTTCATATACATTTAAACCCAAACATCAAATGACATCTATAGCAGTATACTACTAATCTGTTTGACGAAAATCTTCACTGATAAACTCATCAAAACTCAGAAAACACAGTGATATTTGGGGTGATTTCCAAGCGAGAGTATTACATTAATGGTGCCTCCCCATGCAATGAGGGCGGCCAAGAAAAAATATAGGAAACCCTAAGTGCAAAACAAAAAGCCTAATCGCCAGAGCCAAATTTTGTAAACATATCGAAAGAAAGCTTTTCAAACAGATGATCCTTTCGATTGCAAGTCGCATCTTGCATCGCAAAAGCCACTTTTACTACTGGTATTGCAATGTTCATACGGCCGGGTCAGCTTAGGAAGGTGAATGTTTCTTTGGTTTTAACAACAAAATTTCCCTTTTCTTGATAATTTTGTTTTTGTGCGGCAAGTTTGAATGAATGGGTTCTGTTCATGAATTTTAAGTCGGTAGCTACAATTTTGTTTTTCATGCTGCATATTTGAATGAATGGGTTGTGTCCATGAATTTTAGGCAGTAGCTACGATTTTTTTTTAGCTTTTTCATTCAATTGTGTTTAGTTCAAAAATTTATTTATTTGTTGTTTAAATATTTGTTTTTTCTGCAGTCATCTAAGATATGTTCCTTTTGCTTGCGAATTGCATCTTGCATTGCACAATCCACTTTTACTACTGATTCGGAAAGGTTTAGACTTCATATGGTTGGTCTGCAAGGACTTGGAGTTACGAAGGTGAATGTCTGTTTGCTTTTTAACAACACAAGTTTTCTTTTCTTGAGCATTTTGTTTTTATGTTGCATGTTTGAATGAATGGCTCCTGTTGATGAATGTTAGGTAGTAGCTACAAATTTGGATTTAGCTGTGCTTACTTTGGTGATTGGTTTGTTATTCAGCTTAATGGTAAACTCAAAACAACAAATTTTGTCAAAAGAGTCCAAAAAGTTGTGTCGAGTCTGCACTTGCTCATTGAGACAAGTGGACAATGTCGAACACATTCACCCTAGCCAAATTACCAGCCAACACATAAGTAATTCATGTGCAGGGACTGGTTATGATGCAAGTAGTTTTCTGGTATAAGAATGTTCTGCATAAGGACTTCGAAAAGCTATATGTGATGGGATTCTGCTCTGTTTCAACCTCATTTATAGCTCCAACTTCATCATATTGCATGCCTGAACCCAGAACCGAGATGGAGGTAAGTGTTGTGATAATTGCAATTGGAGATTCGTTTCTGTAGGTAAGTTTTGTGATAATTGCTATTGGACATTCATAAACCAGAAAAGGGGCTTCTGCATGATATTGCATGTGACATTTTTGGGTTTTTCTGAATTGGGCTTGCCTAGATTTCTCTGATTTGCTTCTTGGTGTTTGGATTTTATCATGTACAGTACAGTTGATTCACATTTTGGCCTAACCGGGGGGAATTCTATCCTTAGATAGGAGCATGCATAGAATTTTGTTTAAGGATAAAGAAATTGAGGAGGATCTCAGTTGTTGAATTTATTGGCAGGGAAAATCCTGACAGGAAGCATAGTGAATGCCCTGTTTTTGCATTTGGGTATTTTTCATATGCATTGAGCCCTCTTGGTGTGGTCGATTTTATTGGAAGGCTGCCGAGATAAGCGCCTTTTCTTTCTCTTTATTTTAGTTTTCTGGGAGGCATAGTATATTTTATAGAATATGGCTGTTGGGAACCGAAAAGTTTCGGCTGCAGCTGCCCGAGCCCATACCAGAACGGGCAAGTCGGACAAAAGATCTGATGCATTGAGTGGAGGTAAGTTAGTTTAACCTAAAATTGTTTTCTGCTCTTTCTGATCATTAATGGAAATTTTGTTGTAGTTTTGAATGCCTTCCCTATTTTATGAGCTAACATACTCAAATACTCAAAGTGTTAAGCAAAGGTAACAACATAGCATTTCAGGTATATTGAGAAAATTAGCCATTGTTTTAATGGTGGGGTTCCTTGCATGGGCATCCAAGTCCATCCAGCCGCCCCCTTCTGCTATCTGTGGATCTCTGAATGGCCCTCCAGTTATTGCCCCTCGAATTCGGCTTCAAGATGGAAGACATTTGGCCTACAGGGAAAGTGGAGTTCCCAGAGAGAGAGCAAAGTATAAGATCATTATGGCACATGGTTTTACAGGATCCAGAAATGATACCTTTCCAGCTTCTGAGGTAATTGCACAATGGCATTCAGGTTTTGCAGGAAATTGTGAAAGAGCTGGGAGTGTACATTGTAACCTTCGACAGGCCTGGGTACGGAGAAAGCGATCCTCATCCTAAGCGATCTGTAAGAAGTGCGGCTTTAGATATTGAACAGCTTGCAGACCAACTTGATCTTGGTCCCAAATTTTATGTGATGAGCTTCTCCCTTGGGGGATACGCGATATGGGGATCCCTCAAATATATACCACACAGGTTCTCATCTTTTTTTTTCCCAACTTTGCATCTATTGTCTATGATATTAGTTGATATAATACTAAATAGGGTGCACACAGAGAATGAGGTTGATTGACTTTTCTCTTTCTCAATAAACCAATGCTAAGATTAGACAAAGAATTCCAAATTAACAAGATACTGGTACTGTGCCTGATTCTGGATCCAAGATTTGTTTTCTCCTTATTTATTGATTCATTTGCCTCTGCAGCGTTTGAAGGCAGCATTGATGGTCATGTTTGGCAAGTGGGATTTTGATCCTTTGGAACTCAATAACCCATTTCATAACAATGATGTTTCAGTTCATATATGGCAAGGGGATGAGGATGCATTAGTGCCGGTGACTTTGCAGCGTTACATTGGTGAAAAGCTTTCTTGCATCCACTATCATGACCTTCCTGGGGTTGGTCACTTATTCAACCAAATGGAAGGCATTCCTGATCGTATTTTGAAGTGTTTTTTGTTGGGAGAGCAATGTTAAAACAGGGTTAATTAGACCTGTATCTCAGTTACTCCATTTAGGACCAAGTGGTTTTCTTTTTTGCAATATATGGATATTAAACTTAGTGCTTTGCATCTCTGGAATTTTCTCCAATACCCCTTTTCACGGGCAGTTGTTGCAGAGCATGTACAAATGATTTGTTGCAGCTTTATGTACTTTCCATTGCAGCCATATCTGCTTCACTTTCCATTACTCTTTTCATGAAATTAAATGACATGGTCAAATGCTTAATCTTATATGATAGCGAAAATCACATGGTCAAATGCTTTTGCTCTTGAAGTATGATTATACTGTGGGTTATTGTTTTCTAAGGTTTTGTGAATGTGGGGTTAAATTAAGTTTAAGTTTAATATGTTTCTTCGATTATTTGACATTAGTACTGATGAAATTGCTTGACAAATGAGATATGATTAGACTGTGGGTTGTTGTTTTCTAAGGTTTTGTGAATGTGCGGTTAAATTAAGTTTAATTTTAATATCTTTCTTAAATTATTTGACATTAGTATTGATGAAATTGGTTGACAGAGTGCCTTTTGAAGTTCTGGAATTTTTTTAAAGATACGATTAAATTAATTTTAATTTGGATAGACTTATAAAATTATTTGCCATGGTACTATAATATTGGCTGCAACCAACAAGCAGTAAATCAACTGCAACTCTGTCCCTTGTGGTGAAATATCCAGCAGTTGAATCAAGAAAAATACCTGCAAGCTGACAGTTGTAATTTCCTCAAAGACTCAACAATGAAAATAAGAAAAATGCAGATGTGTCCGAGACTCAAAAGCTCACAAAGATTAGAACGTTGCGCACAAAATAGTGAAGACTCTTTGCCTTGCAAATGTTTCCATAGACATTAAGAACAAAAGATAAAATACATAATGGAGAATAAAGATGAACTGTGTACCAAAATTTTCCTTATATAAGGAAGTCGCAAGAGTTCATATGCATGTTCTTTGTATTCTTCAACGAGGATAGTGCATAGTGAAGCAACCTGATCCAACAATAAAAATTAAAAATTTTAATAAGAAAGCAGTATCCCCTAAAAAATACAGTTATAACGACTTTCTTCCAGTTAAGGAAAGATTAATTATAAACAATTTACCCTTCTTGGATTGAATCAAGAGGCTACATATTTACAAGTAAAAAGGAATTCACCTCATCTTCAAGCCATCTTGTCCAATAACCATAATGCTAAGTTGTCGAGCATGAACAATACTCTTAATCCAGCAGTACTTCATTCTCCATTGCACTCTATCCCTTCAGTATGAAACTTTTGCAGAGAGCATCAAAAAGTACAGCATTGTCTTTCAACAGGGACAGCTCTAGAACCAAAATGTTTGTCCAGTACTTTAATACAAATAAATTAAAAATAGCATGCATGTAAAGAGAAACAGGGTAGCAATAACTAATTTAAAACACATTAATAGAGGTCAGTAATACAGAACCTGCCATGACAAAGGCTCTGTGACTGATTCTGTTTAGCACAGTTATTGTTAGGAGGAACAATAACCCCCTGAACTTTCATACTCTACCCCTATTGCTATACTAAGAACCAGAGAAAACACCAAATTTCATCTCGGTAGCCATACATTAGAAAGTAACTTTAAATTGCAATGTTGCACAAAAAAGAAACATAGACTTAATTAAAATTTATGTCCACCTGTATGGACAATGGGTGTGGATTTACAACATCATCCTGGTAAAATATATATCCTGTCTCTGCCATTATTCTATTTATTTGAATATTATATGTCACTTGTCTTGTATAGTTAAATGCTTCATGCTATTATTCTATTCCTTTGAATATCATTTCTTCTTGTTGTGTATGGTATATGATTCATTGCCTGCTAAGAAATGTCCATAAATATGAGAAATACATAGTGTTTTGAATGGTGGGTTTGCCAAAATGGAATCTAAAACCACTATATTTGAGGACTTAAGTATGTAAAACAAAATACTTTGAAAAATACAATACATGAATTTAAAATCGGTTTCAAAATTTTAATAATGTTAATGTTTTACTTCTACTGTCAACCAGTAATGTAAGTGATTTGTTTTAACATTTGCAAATAACAAATTTCTTCACTTTTCATTTACCATGTACAACAAACCATGCTGCCAATAATCTATTGAACTTTAAAAGTATGAACGCGTTCTACACTTACTATATTAATATGAATGGTTTGGTTTTGGTTTTGTTCTTCTAATATCAAATGTACTGGTACTGGATGGTCAATGTGGTTATTAACTTCGTCACTACATACCTTTATATATGCTTCACTATCTATAAAACTTTCTTCCTTTCACTAATCCTATCGGCCTCTCTTTGTACCTTTTGGGACAATTGCTAGTTCTTATACACTATGGACCTAGCCATACTTATGATTGAAATGGGGGAAAGACTTTTTTTTGCATGAAGATTTTCATAGTCGATAACTTGATGATGGCCAATGTTTCGGGTGAACACGTCACCCATCATTAAGGATAAGGTGTATTTCCTTCAATTTTGAGATTATAAGTTATAAAATTATTTTGGAATTGCTCTATCTTTCTCCACAACTCACTAGAGATATTGTGCCATGAAACTTTGCATCCATATAAAATAATAGCAGTAACAAGAATGTCAAAATGGATTTTTTCCTTATCACATGTCCAAAGGTCCATTGATTTACAACTGTTTTCAAGCCCGTGATAAGCATTCCATCCTTCATTTATTATTTTTTCAATGTTGTAATTCATGTTGAGCTTATGATGAATATTGATTTTAGATATTTATATGAAGGCATTTCCTCCAAGTTGTTGTTGGCATATATGAAAGTATCATAGGTGATCTTATTGGATTTAATTATCATGACTTTCTTTTTGTTGGTATTAATAGTCATACTCATATTAGAGTAGAAATGCTTGAGGATTCTTAGTTTCTTACAAAGCTCATACAAACTCTTCACCATAAGAGCGGTATCATTAGCATAAAGAAAATGAATGAAGATTATAATAGCAAGAGTTGGGGTGATACAACCTACTTCTTCCAAACAATCTTCTAACTTGTCAATATATATGCCAAAAAGGGTAGGAGACAATGGAGAAACTTGCTTCACTATGATATTGCATTTAATTCCTTTTGGATATCCCTAAGTGTTCCTAAACTTGGAACTAGTATTTTCATACAATCTTGTCACTATGGCCCTCAACTCAAGAGGCACTTTAATCTCTTCCCATCTATTCTAAAGGCTTGTCTTGAGTATAATGTCAAAAGCTTTTCCAAAATCAATGAAACAACATACAATATTAGTTTTATTATTGTGGCACTCCTACACAATGATCCTAAGTATAGCAAGGCGGTTCACAATTGAATGATATCTCCTCAAATTAGTTTGGCCTATAGGCTTATTTTCAATGGATTTATAGCCATATGTTGATCTCCCTTTCCAAAATAATTTCATATAGCTTGGATAAAGTGGGACTAATCCAAATAGTCTAATAATTAGAAGAAAAGTTTTTATCCCCACTTTTAAAAATAACTACAATGACACTTTGTGTACAAGGTTTAGGGAAGCCCATCTTGAATGCTAAATTGAAGAATTTATGTACATGAAGGGTGAGAATAGAACTTCTAATTTTAAAACCTTCATCTTGATAATCTTTGATGTCCGTAACTTTCCCATTTATGAGCTCCCTAACCTTAAATTCTACATCAACCAAAAGGGAAAAAAATATCATTTTTTTCTTGTCAGTCAACAAGCTTTCATTATGTTATCAGAAAAAGACTTAAGTACAAAAATTATCTCCAGAGGCCCATCTTTCTCATGTAGAGTAGACTTTGGGAACATAAGGCCTAGAGGAAGACAGTGACAACCTGTGCCAACATTTATTTTTGGGTGGCCTATTAGCTATAACATACATCGCCAAAAAAGAGAAAAACTCCAAATAGTAGACATCCTCATTAGGGGGGGTGAATTAGGTGGGAAGACAGGAGGGGCAACGATGAGGCCAGCATGCTCATGCATGTGGAAGTCGATATGCTCCACCCTCGCTTCTAAGATGTGAAGGTGGTCGTTTATGCATCGGTGTTGTCGCCAGAGACTTTCCACCATGTCCAATATCTCGTTCTGGATGTGCTGGATGTCGTTGATGTAAGCGACTAATTCGTTATGGTCCTCATAACGTTGGTCCCTCAGGGTGTCAATGTTTGGTTGGATATTTTGCAATTGTCCTGCACTTGAGTCCAAAGTGACGGGAGCTTTGACTTGGCTCGATGAATAGGTAGGAGATAATGTCACTCCCTCTTGCATGTCTCAATTGTATGAATGGTCAAAGGATGAATGATTACCCTCACCTTGCTACTATTTCCCTTTGTGGCGAGGAGTGACTCCCCCCCGCCTCAAATGACCCCGCTAGCGCGGCATAGAGACCAGCTGAAACCAAGTGGGGGTGACCAAGGTCACGAAGCAGGCGGAACTCAGGTGAGAGGCGAGGCGATGCTTCTGTGGAAGGACTCCAGAATTGTCCCACTAAAATCCCTCTCTGATATTACCACTGTCTTCGTAGATAATAGAGATCACTAAGTAGATGGAGGAGCACGAAAACGTCGGCACCACACTGACCTTGCCACTCCCCCCCCCCCCCCCTCGAGTGCCTGATGGAGCCAATTCACCATGCTCTCCCACTACAAAGTCCAACCGCAGACAAAGAGGACAACTATGCAACCAGCAGAGACCATCCCAGGTAGATGAGGCCTTATAAAGGAAGCTACCCTTGGCCTTTGAGATCAATTGCAGAAGCTCAACAGACTAGACCAGAAAACCTAACATGGATTGCAACATCGATACCTCCGTCGTGGTACCTGGATCCCACAAGCACTTTCAAGCTAGAGACTCTCCACGTCGCAGACTAAGATAGAACCTACATTCCCCCTATGCCGAGAACCATAGCCATTGCTAGGCAGTTCTCCGCTCAGACCCACAATTCTCAAGAGTCTACCTCCTCATTGCCCAACACAATAAAATGAAGCTTTTCACTTGTTGTAACATGCATATAACCTTGTCGCGAGTGGGCAGTCCGCTAACCTGCATAGCCTTAATTATGGTCATAGCCATGTCAAAAACATTAAGGGGCGTGTGGAGGTCAGACGGGCTCCATACGCCGCCCTTCTGCCACACGTAGCACTGGATCCTCACCGCTATCAGGGTATATATCATTAAAATGATATTCATTAAAAAAAAAAAAAATCATAAAAAAAAAGTATTTTAAATTATCAACATAAAATATAAATTATTAATATACATTTGAGCCTCATGGGTTAGCTCAATTGGCCAAGTCCGATAGTATAAGCACCTCACTAATGGGAGGTCACAGTGTCGATTCTCCTCGACGCTCTTCGGGTTAGGCTAGTCAAATAAGCCAATAAGATTTAAAGTGATCCCTCCAGGTGGATCTACCCAAGATTATTTATGTAGACACAGTATCTAATTCTCCTCGACGCTCTTCGAGTTAAGCTAATCAAATAAACCAATAAGATTTAAAGCAATCCCTTCAAATAAATCTACCCAAAATTATTTCCATATATGCAATGACTACTAATCTCTAATGTCCAATAACCACATTTACAAAAAAAAAATCAATATAATTTTTTTTAAATTTATTATACCATACTTATCATTTATTAAATCATAATTTAACACGGATAGTTACCATAAAAATCCAAACTAAAACCTACTTTTGCATAAGATTGGTTGATAGTTGGAAAAAGTTGATTTCTCATTGAAATGAATTTAAACATTCATAGTACCATCCAAGGAATGCTCCACTCGACTTATTTCCAATGCATAATTGTCCATCGTATTCATAGGGAACTAAATAAAACACTAACAAAGTACTAGAGACGTTGTGTCATTAGTGGTGGTATGACATTTTTTTTTAATTTACTATTTTGTTAAATTTCTAATTTTTATGTAATTTTTAAGTTTTAATATTCGTTAAAAATAATTGAAGGGGATATTAATTTTTTTTAGAGAAATATTAAAATAATATGTGTCTTTATTTTTTTGAAATTTTATATAAATGGTATTTTATTTAATAAAAAATATTTTATATCGAAAAAAATATTTTAAAATTGAGATAAGGAATAATTCTCATACTAATTAAGATTTTAAATATAAAAGAAAAAGCTTAATTTAATGAAGATTTTCTTATAAGTGAGCTGTTGAGTGCATATCAAAGTGTATTCTTAAAAAAAAAGAATAAATGAAGATAATTTATTATAAGTGTATTCCCTTTTACAAGGTCTTTTTCTTGTCGAATTTTCAAATATACAAACATTGATTGTTTTTCTGTAGAAAAAAATAAAAATAAATAAATAAAATCATAATTTCTCATTAACTAATGAAAAATTACATTTTGTTGATGCATGTTATTGCATTTGATATATCTGCCTATGGATTATAAAGACTAGGCAAAACAACATGCTTGTGAAAAGCCCTTTGTGACATCCACTAGTTAATATTTCTCTCTTGTAAATAATTGTAATTATTTTAAATGGATGTGAGAGGGACACAAATTCCATTGCTTGAGGAAGGAGATTGCTTGAGGGAATAAATGTTTTAAATATCAGTCTTGGTTGGCTGAGAAGATTACATGAGTTAATTGTGCATTAAATTTGACTAAAGAGACATGGACAGGCCCAGGTGTCCTTTAAGCTCCAAGAATAAGCAAGAAAAGGACAAAATTTAAAGAAAAGCATGGGTTGCATTGTCCAAGGAGGTTAACTGTTGTGCAATCATGGAGAAGGATGGGTAGTTAGTTTGTTGGAAAAAGGAAGCAAGACCAAGGATACAATCATCCATTCAAACACACGTTTTCTCACACACACACGCAAAGGCATAAGCAGAGAGAACGAGCTTCTTGGGACACACAAAAACAGTGGAAGGAAAGTGCGCAAAGAATAATGTAGTAAGAGCAAGAGAATTTCCTCCAAGGGTGGAGTTGAGAGTATAAGAAAGGAAACGATTAGAATCGTAGTGGAAAAACCCCGAAAAGATTAAAAAAAAAACAAGTAAGGAAGCCTCACAGAGGCTTGTTAGGTAAAAATATCATAAAGAGCAGTGGCTTACCTGTAAGGCTAAAGAACCCACTGGAAGCTTGTGGATTGATGAACCTGTTGGATTAGGAGGAATCACCCAGGTGCTTGTGGGGCTGAAGAACCACAAGGAGTTTCCATGGGGTTGAAGCTCTAGTGTTTGACTCACTTATGAACCACCTCAGACCTAGGCACCATTTCTTAGACATTGTTCTTCATGATAGAAACATACTCTTCCACCATAGCCTCTCTCCATACCTCTTGGTTGCCAACCTCCTCATAGCTAGTAGGCTCAAAGTCCATAATGTTGGTAGCCTTGGCTACATAACTGCAAAACCGCTTAGGTGGCACACTCTCCCTATTCACCCTCTTCGGAGGACCAATCGACTCTACTTCCTTCAAGGTGTCTTGAAGCCACTTGGGCCTCCTCTTCTCTTAAGAATATTCCCCATAGGGAACCTCATTCTCTGCCCCCTCAGTCTGGTGAACCTGAAGGTCTGCCAACTGACCCTGGTGTGCCTGTACTAGCACCTGTTCTCGAAGAACCTGTATTGACACTTGTGCCTGTGTCAGCTGAAGTGCCATGTGAACTCAGTGCCAGTGGACTCCCTAAATAACTACTCGGTGAACTAGCCACTAGTGCCCCAAATGTCACTAATACTGAAGTACCTCATGTACCAGTCGATCCAGAACCCTGAGGTCCTTCTCCCTATACCTAACCTCCCTGTTGAGGAGAAGTTTGGGACTCTCGCTCATCATACTCCCATGATCTCTGATAGGCCCTCTGCTCCTCTAACTTCACATCCCTCCTAATCACCACTCTCCATTTAGAAGAAATGAAGATCTGATAGGCCTTCGAAGTCTCGTTGTAACCCATAAATATACCCTTCTCTGCCATGGGTTCCAGCTTCGTCCTCTACTCCTTGGGGATATAAGAATATGTGCGACATCCAAAGATACGAAGATGTCACACATGAGGTTTCTCTCCACTGAAAGCCTCCTCTGGAGTCATATTCCCCAATACTCTATGAGGACTCCTGTTTTGAAGATAAATAACAGTATTGCAGGCTCAGCCCACAAAAACAAAGGCAACCCCTGATCATGAATCATCGCTCTTGCAGTCCCAACAATAGCTCTATTCTTCCTTTTAGACACCCCATTATTTTGGGGGTTGTAAGGAACCATGAATTCTCTCCTAATGCCCTCCTATGCACAGAAGTCAGAAAACCCACCATCAGTGTACTCACCACCATTGTCTGACCTCAAGACCTGAATATTCCTACCTATCTACTTTTCCACAAGAGCTTTGAACTCTTTAAAGCGACTGAATAGCTCACCCTTGGTCTTCATGAAATATATCCAAGTCCTCCTAGAGTAGTCATCAATGAATATAACATAATACTCATAACCATTCAAAGACACATGAGACATATGACCACTAACATCAATATGAATCAAGTCTAGTATACCTGTAGATTTGTTGTCGCTCGTTGGGAATGGTAACTTGGTGTACTTTCCCAAAGCACACCCTTTGCAGACCTCATAATGCTCGACACTGAAATCAGGAACTCTAGTAGTGATCTCACTCAGTGCTCTCAAATCTCCATGATGCATATGTGCCATCCTCTGATGCCATAACTCACACAAGTCTCTACTGCTGGTGGTACTAGTGTGAGTGCTACTAGATGTGCTACTCACCAATGCTCTTGCCTACTGAAAATTGAACCTGTATAGTTTCCCAAAGCAGAGTCCAATCACTTTGGCCGAAGTGATGGAAGTTCCCCTGGGATGCATCAATACCTACCCTCCTGAGAAAGTAACGCCAAACCCCTTCTCCTCCCTAACAGAGACTGAGTTCAAGTTATTCTTCATCCCCGAAACATACAAAACATCCATGACCTTCAAAGGAGGCAAAGACTCCCTCTCAAAAGTCACAGTCCCCACACCAATAGCTCTCGCAGTGCAGTGATCTCCTAATACAATCTCAATATCAAGTGCCCTCTCTGCAAGCTCTGAAAATAACTCCCATGCACCTGTTATATGGCAGGAAGCCCTGTTGTCTATGTACCACACATCGGATGATGTACTCCTACTAAATGTAGAAGTAATAAATGCAAAGTCCTGGTCAAACTGTGAAGCAAACTTCTCCACCTCTATTGAAGTTGTAGTACCCTTCTTCCCCTTGTTCTTCCTCTTAGGACACGTAGTAGCATAGTGTCCCATCTTCTAACATGCCCAACATTTGACTTTGGACATATCCGTATATTTCTTCTTCTTCTTCTCCTTTCCCTTAGCCCCATTTGATGAGGCCCCTTTCTTGGCCTTCCCTTTGTTCTTCCCCCTGGCTGTAAAGGCTACATCCTCCACATCTACTATCTTCACCCCACCACTACCAGTATTTTGTATCTCATGTTGCACACAATCATCCCAGAATCTGTCCCAATTGGGAAGATTCTCCCTAGAGGTAACAACGTCTCCAAAGACCTCCCAAGACTTAGGAAGTCCCGCTACAACTATCCTGACTAACTCTGTGGGTGCAACTGCCTCACCAATAGAAGTCAAATCATCACTTACCTGTTTGACCCTGCCAAGATAATGAACTACACTTTCAGCCTTTTTCATCCTGATGTTCTCAATTGTTCTTTGAGTACCATCTTCCTGCGCTCATTGGTACTATGACAAAGAGTGGTTAGAGTTATCCACATTTGATATGCATATGTGTTTCCTCTCACCTGAGGAACCACGTAATCCTTCAGATTGTCCATCAAAATCCTTTTTGTCTTTGCATTATTTTTTGTGAATTCAGCAAGTTCATCTGCAACAGTAGGAGGTACAACCACTTTCCGCACTATGTCCCAAATTGCTGCCTCCTCAAACATAGTCCGAATTTTGTCCTTCCAAATGGCAAAGTTGGATATCACATCTAGTTTGTCATCTATCCTTAAGAACATGGCCATGACTGCTGTCCAAAATTTACAAAACCAAGAAAATGGAGAAATGAACTTTCCAGCACACCTTGTTGTCCCAAAAGTTAAGTCTATGTGAAATTTCATTTTGTTGTCCCAAAATATCAGTTTGTTGTCCAAACTGAGTTTACTGTCCAAAAATTTAGTTTGTTGTCCCAAACCACTGTTTGTTGTTTAAACTGCAATTTTCAGCCTGTAGCTCCAATACCATGTTGAAATTTGACAACTAAGAAAAAAAATTCCTGCAATCCCAACCTAGGTTTAATTTCACCTTTGACTATTAGTTTAACTTCCATTAGAATAATATCTATTATTTGACTCTTAGTTTACTTATAATAATAATAATAATAATTTCCAATCTAACTAACTAAAAATGGCTTCTCATTTTTCTAGGTTTCCCTCACCCAGTCAAACATAGCTGTTTTTATAGCCGTTTCTTTTCAGCTGTTAGAAGGCCCATCTCACCTACAGTTATGACTGATCCTTCATCTTGTCTTGAAGATGAACCACATAGGTTGGTTTGAAACGCGTCGACCTAATTCTTTTGATGTGATTTCTTCCAAAAATGTTTTTATTCATTAAGTATCTTCCTCATCAAGTTTATTGGGTTGGGTCAAACTGTGGATGTTTAATAAGTACAAGGTGTTTGCCTACCATCAAGTTGATGTTTCATGAGTACAAAGTGTTTGCCTAGCATCAAGATTATTTGGTTGGGTCAAAGAGTGGGTGTTTGGTGGATGTTTTGTGTAGTATAAGGTATTTGCCAATCAATATAAGAGTCATTTCAATATTTGAAACTTGATCAATATAAGAGTTATTTCAAGATTTGACACTGGGTTTACTTGTCTAACAAGGTTTATGGGTGGTTGTCCTAGGTTGGGGAATATAATAAAGTGGTTGCGCTAGGCTCCAGAGAATAATTACAATGCCACTAACTCAATCTGGGATCTCCTCAGTGACAAACACTAGATTTACTAATTCTTCCAATAAAAAAGAAAAAATTTCTTAAAATGAAAAGTTTTATTTTCATTAAAAATATATATTCCATTTCAAGTTAAATCAAATGAGGATTTTAACTTTGTAATATTATTATACCTGCCGCTGCCAAGATATAAAATCTTAAAAAAAAAAAAAATCAGTTTTTCATTGTCTTGCTATTAGTTTTTCTTTGACTAAGAAAATTTAAAATCTATCCAAAGTTTAGCATTATGAAATTAAATTTATTATTTTTAAATAGAATTTATTTCTATTTATCTCAAATATGAATGGTTGAAATGTCTCCCCTCTTATTGTGTAATGATGACAAAAATTGACTTTTGTGTACTCTATTATTAATTACTATGTACTATATCACTAATTACTATGTACAATAAATATAAATAATTTGAAAAATAACATTATATATTAATTATTATGTACCATAAACACAAATGGTTTGTAATTAAATTCAAAAATTCCATTTTGTCATTGGTGTAAAGTAATGAATAGACAATTTTTATGGGTTTTATTTTTTAATTTAAAAAAAATAAAAAATTAAAATGTAAATTGGAAAAAAAAATATGTAAAAATAACATGTGTACAATTTGTACAACTCTCATTGTATCAATCTATACTCTAATAACATAACATGTGTACTATAATATGAACATTATATAAAAAAATTGTCAATATTAAATAAATAATTATTAACTTGTTATCATTCTCTTTAATGTCAATTATATATATATATATATACCAAAAAATTGTTTAATTATATTAAAAAAATTAATTAAAAAAAAAAGTTAAACAAATATTCATATAACTCATTTTACAATTTTATTATTGTTTGGAGTACATACAACACATCATGACATTAAAATATTTTATTAAACTAAGCGGCATAGAACGCTAGTTATGTGACCTTGTTAATTGGAAAAGTTTAATACACAATTAAATATATTAGATTAATATAATGATAATAAGGGTGTATTTTCAATGAGTTTAAATTAATTTATAGCATCTTTAGAAGGTAAAGATTACTTGAAATTCTTTAAAATTTTATTTTTGTATTTAAAAATTATTAAAAAAATTCCAAAATTATTATAGTTTTTCTCACTTTAAAGATTAGGAAGGTTTGGTTATGTGACATATATTTTAAAGTTGAGACATGATTTCATCTTAGTGTATGCAAAGTATTCTAGTGAAAGTGTTTTTTATCTTCAACCTTTTTAGTGTCAGAAAGGTGATAGACTCTTTCATCTCAATTCATTTTGGGAACTAACCAACATCGAGTTTCACCATGGAATTGATGAGGATTAGTTCTTATTTTAGCATTCTTTATTACTTATATACACTTGTTAGAATAAAAATTGATCTTTTAACTGAGAAGGTGTAGACCAATTGGTTTGCAGGGGGTTTAGTCTTCGTCAAATCTCAGGTTCAAACCTCATGGAGAGAGGTTGAGGATGGTAGCGACTTTGGGGGAATTAAAACTATCCTAATGAGCATCCACATTTAATCAAGTTTCACATAATTTTAGGGATAGATATCCAATTATGGGTTGATCATTCTTCTTCTATCCAATAAGTAGGTTGGCCCCATCCTAGTCTAAACCTAGTCACAAGAAGAAAAAAAAAATGAACTTTTATCATAGGGTTGATTAGCTCCTTATAATATCTTAATTTATTTTATTTCCCTCTAGCTATATTTTTAATGTTATCCTTATTTTGCAGTATGAGTTCTTCCTTTCTTCCCTAATGATTTAGTCAATATTGTCCATCCTTGTGCCATCCCGACTTGAGTTGAATGTGGTTTTGGCTAGAGTTTGAAGCAATTTTAGGTAGTGTCTTGTCTTCCATGTTGTTAACTTGTTCTTATACATTAGGGACCTGGTCATACTTATGCTTGAAATGGGGGAAAAGCTTTTTCTTGTATGAAGATTTTCACAGTCGATAACTTGATGATGCCCAATGTTTCGGGTGAACACGTCACCCATCATCAAGGATAAGGTGTATTTCCTTTAATTTTGAGATTATAAGTTATAAAATAATTTTGGAATTGCTCTATCTTTCTCCACAACTGATTAGAGATATTGTGCCATGAAACTTTGCATCTATATAAAATAATAGCAGTAACAAGAATGTCAAAATGGATTTTTTCCTTATCACATGTCCAAAGGTCCATTGATTTATAGTTGTTTTCAAGCCCATGATAAGCATTCCATCCTTCATTTATTATTTTCTCAATGTTGTTATTCATTTTGAGCTTATGATGAATATTGATTTTAGATATTTATATGAAGGCATTTCCTCCACGTTGTTGTTGGCATATATGAAAGTATCATAAGTGATCTTATTGGATTTAATTATCATGACTTTCGTTTTGTTGGTATTAATAGTCATACTCGTATTATAGTAGAAATTCTTGAGGATTCTTAGTTTCTTACAAAGATAATACAAACTCTTCACCATAAGAACAATATCATTAGCATAAAAAAAATGAATGAAGACTATACAAGCAAGAGTTGGGGTGATACAACCTGCTTCTTCCAAACAATCTTCTAACTTGTCAATATATATGCCAAAAAGGGTAGGAGACAATGGAGAAACTTGCTTCACTATGATATTGCATTTAATTCCTTTTGGATATCCCTAAGTGTTCCTAAACTTGGCACTAGTGCTTTCATACAATCTTGTCACTAGGCCCTCAACTCAAGAGGCACTTTAATCTCTTCCAATCTACTCTAAAGGTTTGTCTTGAGTATAATGTCAAAAGCTTTTCCAAAATCAATGAAACAACATACAATATTAGTTTTATTATTGTGGCTCTCCTGCACAATGATCCTAAGTATAGTAAGGTGGTTCACAATTGAATGATATCTCCTAAAATTAGTTTTGCCTATAGGCTTATTTTCAATGGATTTATAGCCATATGTTTATCTCCCTTTCCAAAATAATTTCATATAGCTTGGATAAAGTGGGATTAATCCAAATAGTCTAATAATTAAAAGAAAAGTTTTTTATCCCCACTTTTAAAAATAACTACAATGATGCTTTGTGTACAAGGTTTAGGGAAGCCCATCTTGACTGCTAAATTGAAGAATTTATGTACATGAAGGGTGAGAATAGAACTTCTAATTTTAAAACTTCCATCTTGATAATCTTTGATGTCCGTAACTTTCCCATTTATGAGCTCCTTAACCTTAAATTCTACATCAACTAAAAGGAAAAAAAATATCACTTTTTTCTTGTCAGTCAACAAGCTTTCATTATATTATAAAAAAAAAAACTAAGTACAAAAATTATCTCCAGAGGCCCATCTTTCTCATGTAGAGTAGACTTGGGGAACATAAGGCCTGGAGGAAGATAGTGACAACCCGTGCCAACATTTATTTCCGGGTGGCCTATTAGCCATAACATACATCGCCAAAAAAGAGCAAAACTCCAAATAGTAGACATCCTCATTAGGGCGCCGAATTAGGCGAGAAGACAGGAGGGGCAACGATAAGGCTAGCATGCTCATGCATGTGGAAGTCGATATGCTCCACCCTCGCTTCTAAGGTGTGAAGGTGGTCGTTTGTGCGTTGATGTTGTCGCTAGAGACTTTCCACCGTGTCCAAGGTCTCGTTCTGGATGTGTTGGATGTCGTTGATGTAATCGACTAATTCGTTATGGTCCTCATAACGTTGGTCCCTCAGGGTGTCAATGTTTGGCTATATATTTTGCAGTTGGCCTACACTTGAGTTCAAAGTGGCGGGAGCCTCGACCTGGCCCCATGAACAGGTACGAGATAGCGTCACTCCCTCTTCCATGTCTCAATTTTCCAAATGGTCATAGGACAAATGATTACCCTCACCTTGCTACTGTTGCCCTTTGTGGCGAGGAGTGACTCCCCCCTGCCTCGAACAACCCCGTTGGCGCGGAATAGAGACCAAATGAAACCAAGTGGGGGTGACCAAGGTCGCAAAGCAGGCGGAACTAAGGTGAGAGGCGAGGCGATGCTTTTGTGGAAGGACTCCAGCACTGTCCCACTAAACTCCCTCTCTGATATTACCACTGTCTTCGTAGATAATAGAGATCGCTAAGTAACTGGAGGAGCACGAAAACATCGGCACCACACTGGCCTTGCCACCCCCGCCCCCACCCTCGAGTGCCTGATGGAGCCAATTCACCATGCCCTCCCACTATAAAGTCCAACCGCAGACAAAGAGGACAACTATGCAACCAGCGGAGACCATCCCAGGTAGATGAGGCCTTATAAAGGAAGCTAGCCTTGGCCTCTAAGATCGACTGCGGAAGCTCAACAGACTAGACCAAAAAACCCAACGTGGATTGCAACATCGATACCTCCGTCGTGGTACCTGGATCCCACAAGCACTTCCAGGCCAGACACTCTCCACGTCGCAGACTAAGACAAAACCTACATTCCCCCTCTGCCGAGAGCCATAGCCATTGCCGGGCAGGCCTCCGCTCAGACCCACAATTCTCAAGAGTCTCCCTCCTCATCACCCAACACACTAGAATGAAGCTCTTCACTCGTTGTAACATGCATATAACCTTGTCGCGAGTGGGCAGTCTACTAACCTGCATAGCCTTAATTATGGTCATAGCCATGTCAAAAACATTAAGGGGCGCGTGGAGGTCAGAGGGGCTCCATACGCCACCCTTCTGCCACACGTAGCACTGGATCCTCACCGCTATCAGGGTATATATCATTAAAATGATATTCATAAAATAAAATAAAAATCATTAAAAAAAATTAAAAAGTATTTTAAATTATCAACATAAAATATAAATTATTAACATACATTTTAGCCTCATGGGTTAGCTCAATTGGCCAAGTCCCATAGTATAAGCACCTCTCTAATGGGAGGTCACGATGTCAATTCTCCTCGACGCTCTTCAGGTTAGGCTAGTCAAATAAGCCAATAGGATTTAAATTGATCCCTTCAGGTAGATCTACCCAGATTATTTTCGTAGGCGCAGTATCTAATTCTCCTCGATGCTCTTCGAGTTAAACCAATAAAATTTAAAACAATCCCTTCAAATAAATTACCCAAAATTATTTCCATGTACACAATAACTTCTAACTAATTTCTAATTTATAATGTCCATTAACCACATTTAAAAAAAAATCAATATAATTTTTTTTTTTTAAATTTATTATATCATACTTATCATTTATTAAATCATAATTTAACACGGATAGTTATCATAAAAATCCAAACTAAAACCTACTTTTGCATAAGACAGGTTGATAGTTGTCATAAAGATCCATATTCCAAACCTACCTCAGCATAACATTTATTGTTGGTTGGAAAAAGTTGATTTCTCATTGAATTGAATTTAAACCTTCATAGTACCATCCAAGGAATGCTCCACTCGACTTATTTCCAATGCATAATTGTCCATCGTATTCAAAGGGAACTAAGTAAAACACTAACAAAGTACTAGAGACGTTGTGTCATTAGTGGTGGTATGACATTTTTTTTTAACTTTAATATTTTGTTAATTTCTAATTTTTATGTAATTTTTAAGTTTTAATATTTTCTTAAAAATAATTTAAGCGGATATTAATTTTTTTATAGAAATATTAAAATAATATGTGTTTTTATTTTTATTTTTTTTGAAATTTTATATAAATGGTATTTTATTTAGTAAAAAATATTTTATATCGAAAAATTATTTTAAAATTGAGATAAAGAATAATTCTCATACTAATTAAGATTTTAAATACAAAGAAAAAGTTTAATTTAATGAAGATTTTCTTATAAGTGAGATGTTGAGTGCATATCAAAGTGTATTCTTAAAGTTTGACATTAACATGTTATTCCAAATATTAAAAGATTAATAAGAAAAAAAAGAATAGATTAAGATAATTTTAGGTTTTGATGCACATGTTTAGAAGAATTATAGTTATATTTTTATAAGTTTTGACTTTAATAATTTTCTTTTTTTGAAAATAGATTATTAATAAAATTTGGAAAATAAGATTGAAGGGCAGCATGTGTTAAAGGGGTTATATTTAGCATTAAGAGACAACGGGTAGGTACTTTCTCATAGATTTTTAGTATATATTTCTAACAATTTATTATAAGTGTATTCCCTTTTACAAGGTCTTTTTCTTGTCGAATTTTCAAATATACAAACATTGATTGTTTTTCTGTAGAAAAAAATAAAAATAAATAAATAAAATCGTAATTTCTCATTAACTAATGAAAAATTACATTTTGTTGATGCATGTTATTGCATTTGATATATCTGCCTATGGACTATAAAGACTAGGCAAAACAACATGCTTGTGAAAAGCCCTTTGTGACATCCCCTAGTTAATATTTCTCTCTTGTAAATAATTGTAATTATTTTAAATGGATGTGAGAGGGACACAAATTCCATTGCTTGAGGAAGGAGATTGCTTGAGGGAATAAATGTTTTAAATATCAGTCTTGGTTGGCTGAGAAGATTACATGAGCTAACTATGCATTAAATTTGACTAAAGAGACATGGACAAGCCCAAGTGTCCTTTAAGTTCCAAGAATAAGAAAGAAAAGGACAAAATTTAAAGACAAGCATGGGTTGCATTGTCCAAGGAGGTTAACTGTTGTGCAATCATGGAGAAGGATGGGCAATTAGTTTGTTGGAAAAAGGAAGCAAGACCGAGGATACAATCATCCATTCAAACACATATGCGCAAAGGCATAAGCAGAGAGAACGAGCTTCTTGGGACACACAAAAACAGTGGAAGGAAAGTGCGCAAAGAATAATGTAGTAAGATCAAGAGAATTTCCTCCAAGGGTGGAGTTGAGAGTACAACAAAGGCAACGATTAGAATCGTAGTGGAAAAACCTCGAAAAGATTAAAAAAAAAACCAACTGAGGAAGCCTCACAGATGCTTGTTAGGTAAAAATATCATAGAGAGCAGTGGCTTGCCTGTAAGGCTAAAGAACCCACTGGAAGCTTGTGGATTGATGAACCTGTTGGATTGGGAGGAATCACCTAGGTGCTTGTGAGGCTGAAGAACCAAAAGGAGTTTCCATGGGGTTGAAGCTCTAGTGTTTGACTCACTGATGAACCACCTGGAGAGTGGTTTCTTTACCCATCAACAACTTACCCACTGATGAACCTTCCTTATTGTGGACTCCCTTTTCCTGAAAGTGATATAGATTTCTTTGCATTTTGTTATGTTGGCATGGATATGAATATGCCTGAAAAGTGTGAATGATAATGTGTGTACTTGGTGGATGAAGGTAGTGTGGCCATGTCACCTATCCTATTTCAGTTGTTTTATTCGTTAAAAAGCCTCCTCAAAAGCACTCTACCTCAAGATTTGGTATTTGGCTCGAGGGTGACAACGACATGTAAGAGTGGTTGTAGTGGTTGTAGCTTTTCTATGGTTGGGTGGAGAGTTGAAGTCCTACTCTCATTTGCCAACCCTCTTTGTCATATAAGATAAGTTATCTAACTATGCTTCTAATGTTTGAATGACATGTACATGTTCAACATGTTGGTTAAGAAATGTGATTTTTTGTGTGCTAATAGATACTAAGTTCCTTGTATATATTCTTGAAGGAGTGGTTGAAATTCTATGTGTGTTGTGTGACCATGAGTAACAATGATTTTTAGTTTAGATGACTAAATGAATCTCTATGTTTATTTGTGAGATTCGATGAAATCAGTGATTGGAAAGTATTAGGGATGTCTCTGGGTATATTTTGTGTGTATCACTAATAACAACACAAATATCTCTATGATGTGATTGAGGGAACTAGTGGAGTTCCTTATGGTTCAGTGAAGGGCACTAAGGTGCTTGTTCTATGTATTTTAATGGGAAAGTGGACATCACAAGATTTGCATTGCCCTTGTGAACTGTGGGAATAAATTACCCGAACACTTCAGTAGCTCATACAAATTTCATGGGTGCAACAAGCCATTGCTTCCATAGCCATAGAGTGTGGATAGTGTCTATAATATTTCAAAGGTCAGGTATCAGTAGGTTGTGAAATTTTGGCCTGGCCGAGATCAGTGGAATTCGCAAATAAATTACTAAGTGAAAAGGGATTACAAGCATGCATGAAGTCAATTGTAGGACCCACCGAGTTGAGGGTCGAGAGGTCAATTGTAAGGCTTGACCTTGCGTGAGGTTGTGTCTGATTCAATATGCAAAGGACAAGTAGTTAGGTGACCCACTAGTCAAGAGTCAGACCAAATACCCAGGTCAGGGTTGGGATAGACAAGGTGCAAGTATTAGTTGATCTCAAAAGGAGGTCAGGAGTTCGAGGCTTCTTTATGTACCACAACCATAGCAGAAGTCAAGCTCATAATAGATGGTTTAGATTTGTTTATGAGATCAACGGTCAGGACATTAGTGGGGCCTCTCCCCTATCATGTCAAAAAGGGAGGGGGGGGCCCTTGCTTTAATCCTAGTCGTAGAATGAATCTTGGGTGATCAACGAATGAGATCTTAGCAGGGCCTTTCCCCCTGTGATGTTAGTGGGGAAGGGTGAGGTCCCGCTAACCATTGATCTAGACCATTTCTTTGGGTCATTGGACGACATAGGACTGCAAGGTGTGGGTCTTTGTTAATACATGCGAGTGTCGGTGACTATAGGTGCAAGAGTTGTGCCTATATGTTTACATATATAGGGAATATATATTTAGATATGTGCACCACTATTGTACGTAAAGATGTGTGTCTACATACATACATACATACATACATACATACATACATACATATATATGTGTGTGTGTGATACAACCACACGTGAGGGTGGGGAAGGTAAGCTGAGGTGAAGGCATCGATACATGCCACGTGGGTGTCACGCAGCAAGAAAGGTAAAATGAGTGTCTCATGCTTTAGAAAACCTTAATTTCTTATCCGAGAGTCCAAATTGGACAAAAAATATATCACTGGAAAAGTATCTCTGAGATAAATATGATGATAACACTTAAATTAAGTTTTGGAAACTTGGATGAAAGGTTGAAAAATTTAGACTCCACTTTCCTTAATCGTACCATAGAGATTGGATCAGCATAGTAACCGCCTCCTTCTACCCTTGGGCGGGGCTACAGATAGTAGGGGGTATGTTACAGAGTGTTATCAGAGCATCTATGTTCAACAATTGGATTGGATGGGCTCTATCATGGGAAAAATAACGGCAAGGTCCCTTCTAAGCCCCTGGGAATAAGTTGGTACCCTATTACAAAGTTAATAGAGCAAAGCAGTTTCATATCGAATTTTAGAAAACAAATAAAACAAATGTTTATGTGTTAAAAGTTGGCCTAGGATTGATTGATTGCATGTATGGTTGATATGCTTACCTTGTGATTTACTTATGTAGCATGATACTAAGGCGTGACCTTATCTTATTGTGATATACAATATAATGGTCAGATGTGGTTTTATTGATATTCATGTTCTAACATGATATTGATGTACTAGCATGGATTATTATTTCAACTAGCCCTACCAAAGCAACTTCACAAAAGTAAGGTCATGGTCATGATTTTGTTATCTATTTATGTCATGATGTATCTAATAGATGTATGTGAATGACAACACATCACAAGTAGCAAAGGACAGTGAGAAATGAAGGAATGAGTAGCAAAATGATTCAATATAGTTCTGACAGGTCACAACATGGGCATGAGGAAGCTTAAGTGGAGAAAAACGGAGTAGCAAACTCTCCTGAATGGACGGATAGCTTGAGGAGCCTAAGGGCCAAGATTTGGAGTTTTAAGGAAGATAATGAAAGGTTGGTAAGGCCTCAGGAAAGGCAAGTTGAGGTAAATGTAGTCATATTGCAAAGCCTTTCTAACTTATAGTGGTAGAGGCAGTATGAGGTGGGGGCTAGCCATAAAGATAGGCAGAGCCCTTTGGAACCATAAGAGATAACAATGGGACATATGGTAGCAGGTCCAGGAAGAGGCAAAAAAGGGAAAGTGAAGACACCAAGAGAGGGAATGCACCATTGTGTACCTTGAGAGAGAAGAACTAGCACTTATGGGCATCACTCTAATAGACATTCTAGTTCTACTACCAGGAGGCAACAACATCATCATCATCATCAGAGAAATAGAAAGAGAGAAAGGGACTATATGCCATAGGAATTTAAGAAGGCAAAACCACCCACATTTGATGGAGAAATGAAGAAATCTAAAGATGCTGAAGGTTGGTTTCTTGGAATGAAGAAATTCTTCATAATTCACAATTATTATGAGAACATGAAAGCAAGGGTAGCCACCTATAGTTTGAATGGAAAGGATGACATTTGGTGGGAATACCTGAAGAATGTAAAGGGCCTAAGAGAAGAGGAGTTGTCTTGGAGGGAGTTCGAGGATTATTTCAAGAACAAGTATCTATTTGAGAGATACTTCGACAACAAGGCGAATGAATCTTATGAACTCAAATTGGGCCATATGACAAATGATGAATATACCACCAAATTTTGGAGTTGTGGAGGTACGTCCCTTACCTTAAAGAGGAAAGAGAAAATATTTAAAGATATGTCAGTGGATTGCCACCATCCTTCAAGGATAAGCTTGAATTTGCCCACAACATTGGAGGATGCAATCTAAAAGTTGAAACATTGTCATGAGCAGTCTAAGTACTAGCCTAAGTTTATATCTGATTGGAAGTCTAAAAACAGTGCCAAGTTCAAAGTGAAAAGGAAGAAAGCGATTAATGAATCACATGTAACCCTTGCTACTCAAGAAATTCAACACAAGCCTAACACTATTGGAAAATGTTATCTTCCTCAAGAAGGAGCCAAGAGTTATAGGAAGGGCCCATATAGGCATTGGATGTGTGGAGAAAATTATCTGAGAAAATATTGCCCATAGCACAAGCACATTGGTAAACTGTATAATGCATAGGAAGCACAGATTGTGGGAGATGTGGCACTTAGTATACCCAAGATCTACGTGGCATTGGACCATCGACAGGTAGACCATCAAGCTTCCATAATCTAAATGGAAGGGTAAGGTTTGTGATCAAGCTCTTTCTATTTTGATTGGCCCCAATTTTAATTATAGCTACGTTAGCCCAATGCTTGTGGAACGATGCTAATTGAACCAAGAACCACATGAGGAATCTTAGCTAGTGCAAGTAGCCATGAAAATAGAGAATATGGTCGAGTATTTGGTGAAGGCTTTCCCAATTGAATTAAATGGAATGCCCATTATGACATACCTCAATGTGTTGCCACTATGAGCATATAACATACTGTTGGGCATGGATTGGATGTGAAAGCACCACACCAAGGTAGGTCATTTTGAAAAGGTAATCGAGTGCTTATATGAGCATGGAGAAAGAATGATATTGCAGGGAAAACGAAAGACCATATATATGAGGCTAATCTCAACCATGCAAGCTAAGTGTAGTCACAGAAAAGGATGTCTCCTATTCATTGTGCATGTTTCCAACAATGTTGAAACTGATGACAACATAGGGAAAGAAGATAGTGAAGTCTTGAATAGATACCCCCTTTTACAACAGTTCTCTGATGTATTCCATAAATAAATTCCTAGTTTACCTCCTCATTGAGAAGTATACTTTTCTATCGAATTAATGCCAGGAGTATCTCTAGCCTCCAAATATCCATACAGAGTGAGCAATCCAGAATTAGTTGAGTTGAAGCTACAACTCAAGGATATTTTGGATAAGGGCTACATAAGGCCAAGTGTGTCTCCATGGGGAGCACTAGACTTATTCGTAAAGAAGAAATATGGTACACTTAGGTTGTGCATTGATTACTGACAACTGAATAAAGTGACCATCAAGAACATGTATCCATTACCACAAATTGATGATTTATTTGACCAGTTGAGAGAAGCATCAGACTTCTCTAAGATTGATTTGAGGTCAGGTTATCACCAGGTAGGTATAAAGGAGGAGCGCATTCATAAATCAACCTTCAGAATGAGGTATGGGCATTATGAATTCGTGGTAGTGCCCTTTGGACTTACCAATGCACCTGTGACCTTTATGTGTCTTATGAATAATGTGTTGCGCCCATATCTAGATAATTTTTTCATAGTCTTCATGTATGACATTTTGGGCTATTCAAAGACCAAGGAGGAGCGCAAAGAGAATTTGGAAGCGGTATTATAATTACTAAGAGAGCATATAATTTATGCAAAGTTTAGTAAATGCAATTTCTTTCAGTCACATATTCATTTCTTGGGATACATTGTCTCAAGGGAGGGAGTAGCAGTTGACCTAGAGAAGGTTAAGGCTATCATGGAATGACGAACACCTAAAAATCTAGATCAAGTTAGGTCCTTTATCAGATTGGCAGACTATTATATGAGATTTATTAAGAATTTCTCCAACATTGGTTGTCTAATTACTTCTCTACAAAAGAAAGGGAAGAGATTCAAATGGACAATTGATTGCATAGAAAGCTTTGATCGGTTGAAGCAACTATTAAACAATGCACCAATATTAAGGATAACATGTCCTTAAAAGGATTTCAATGTGTGCACGAATGCGTGCAAGGAGGGACTCGGTGGAGTCTTGATGCAAAAAGGTCAAGTGGTGTGTTGTGAGTCTCAAAAGTTAAATGAGCATGAATATAATTATGTAACTCATGATTTGGATTGGCTTCCATCATCCAAGCATTAAATATGTGGAGACACTACATTCTTGGTAGAAAAGTTACCTTAATGATTGATCATGGAAGGTTGAAGTATTTATTTGAACAACCTAAGTTAAATGCAAGACAAGCCGAATGGTTGGTCAAGCTCAGCTAAGAGATTTTTATCACACTTAACCCCCAAAAAATTATTTATTTTCATATAGTATTTTCTTCTTATTGTGCATCAATTGGCAAACTGACATGATCAAATACTTTTGAGTATCTGAAAAATGTAATTTTGTTCCTTGTTTTCAAGTTGAATAAAATTACGATTTTTTCTTCGGGAATTTTTTTTTTAAATAAAGTTATGTTTTGCTTTTTTTAAGTATAATTTGTGTTAATATTTAATTTTTCTAACTTTTTGAGTTGATAATTTATTCCTAATTAAGAATCTAACAACAATAATTATAAAAGGAAGGGTCGTGTGAAAGAATAAATTTAAAAGATAAAGATTTGGCCCTATATAACTTAGAGATGATAAATTATAAATACATAATATAACAATGTAATATGTTAGAACAAGGTAAAATTTGATTGATCCCTGGGGTGCCAAAGATGCATTCCCCTAGCAACATAATTAATGGGCTCTTACCAATTCTCAATAATATGTAAGTTGATCGGACAGATGGTTGTTTTATCATCTGTCCATAGCATGCAAAGTCTCATGAAAGGGAATGTTCACATTCAAGTTTTTATTGTTGTAATGGTCTTCAATGGGATGGCATATTCCTGTATTTGGAACAATTTCAATAAGCTTCACATCCCACCCACTAACATCATCTGTTGGGTCCCTATAATACTAGTGATTACCCCATTAATATTGTAGTTGCATCCCTTATTAATATTTTTGTGCCCCTGTTATCCCCATATTGTTATTAATATGCCCCATAGAATCCCTCTATTGTTATTTTTGTGGCTTTATATTATTATTGTTAGGTCGGCTGGGTTATATTGTGACTCCTTAGACTCCTATATATAGAAAGGAGGTTTTGTCATTTGTATCATCCAAGAATTGTTCATTTATGTAATGTAAAGGAGGTTGCCCCTTGAAGAGGTTGAATTCTAAGGCGTTGATCTATCTTTTCTATCTTTTCTTGAGCTGGTTTCATAACATTTGGTATCAGAGCTTTGGATTCTAGGGTTTCGCTGCTCCAAACAAGTCATCGTAGCATTTTCACTATAACTTTTTTTCTGCGAAGTTTCAGAAGCTAAAAAAAAAACCCATTTGATAAGAAGTCGTACTGAATCTTGGGTCTGAATTTTAGATCTTTTCGTGCTATATTTGCGGAGATATGATCTGAGGAAGTTGGTCTTTTAGCATACTCCTGAATTACATTCCAAACAGGTGACCTGGGGAAATTTGAAAAGGAGCAAGAAAGGTCAAAAGAAGAGGATATACTCCAGGAACAAAGCCTAAATAAAGAAGAAATGAATCCGACCATATCTTGTAATGCATTGGCTGGAATTACCACTCCTCAAACCATCAAGATAGAAGGACAAATCAAGAAGAAAAAGGTAATAGTGTTGATTGATTCAGGAAGTACCCACAATTTTATTGATTGTAAGGTAGTAAAAGAATTGAATTGCTTCTTATATCCAGCACCAGAGTGTCAAGTGATGGTTGCAAACGGAGGAACAATAAATTTCTCTGGAAAGTGCCATAATATCAAGCTATTGATGGGAGAATATGTATTGACTAGCCCAATGCTTTCCATTCCAATGGGAGCTGTTGATGTTGCACTAGGAGTCCAATGGCTACAATCCTTGGGTACAATAGCTACAATCCTTGGGTACAATAGCTTTTAATTTTCAAGAACTTTTCATGAAATTTTCTGTGGAAGGAAAGGAAGTTGAATTAAGGGGTATTGCAGGGAAACCAGGAAAGATAATCAGCTCTAACGGTATGACAAAGCTTCTAAAAAAGGAACAAAGGGGTGTAATTGCACAATTATATTCGCTAGATGTTTCCACATTGGAATCATCTATTCCTCCAGATCTCCAAAAAGTCTTGAACAATCATTCTAAGGTATTTGAGACTCCCAAAGGTCTCCCACCTATTCGTGATCATGATCATGCTATTCATCTAATTCCAGGAAGTGTTCCTCCAAACATCAGGCCGTACAGATATCCCTATGCCCAAAAGAGTGAAATTGAATGTATGGTTGCAGAAATGCTAGAGGTTGGTATAATTCAACCAAGTCAAAGTTCTTTCTCTGCTCCAGTAGTATTAGTGCACAAGAAGGATGGATCATGGATCATGTGCCCGGATTATAGGGAGCTCAACAAGCTCACTATTAAAGATAAGTTTCCCATTCCTGTCATTGATGAATTACTGGATGAATTGCATGAATCAATTTACTTCACCAAGTTGGATCTTCGTTAAGGATTTCATCAAATCAGAATGAAGACTGAAGACATTCCGAAAACAGCATTTAGAACTCATGAGGGTCATTATGAATTTTTGGTCATGCCTTTTGGCCTTACCAATGCACCTTCAACATTCAAGGTTTGATGAATTCCATTTTCAAACCATTCCTTAGAAAATTTGTGTTAGTATTTTTTGATGATATACTAATCTACAACAAGTCTTGGAAGGATCATGTTGAACATGTTGACAGGGTGCTACAACTATTGGAGGAGAAACAATTATATGCAAAAGGATCCAAATGTTTCTTTGGAGTACAAGAGGTGGAATATCTAGGTCATATTGTATGTCAAGAAGGAGTTAAGGTAGACCCTAGCAAAATTAAAGCCATTAAGGAATGGAAAATCCCCACATCCATAAAGCATCTGCGAGGATTTCTTGGGTTTACAGGGTATTATCGCAAGTTTGTTAAGAATTATGGGAGAATAACAGCACCTCTAACAACATTATTGAAGAAAGATGCATTTTCATGGACTCCAGAAGCAACAAAGGCCTTCGAACATCTTAAAGAGGCAATGTGCCAAGCACCGGTCTTATCTACACTAGACTTCACAAAAACCTTTATTGTGGAATGTGATGCTTCAGGAAATGGAATTGGTGTTGTTTTAATGCAAGATGAAAGACCCATTGCTTTTGAAAGTCGTCCAATCAAGGGAAAGTTTTTACACAAAGCTATTTATGAGAAGGAAATGTTGGCAATACTCCATGCACTTAAGAAATGGCAACCCTACCTAATGGGAAGACACTTCAAGGTAAAAACAGATCATGATAGCCTTAAATACTTTTTAGAACAAAGATTATCCTCTGAAGAGCAACAAAAGTGGGTCACAAAGATGTTGGGTTATGACTTTGAAATCATCTACAAAAAAGGGAAGAAAAATGTGGTGGCAGATGCACTCTCAAGAAAGGATGAGGACGTGGAAGAATTGTTGTGCGCCATTTCTATTATCCAACTAGATTGGATAAATGAAGCAAGGGAGGAATGGACGAATGACGAAGAAGTGTGGGCACTTATTCGAAAGTTACAACAAGATTCCAGTACGTCTGATACATTTAGCTGGAAAAATGATTCTTTATGGTACAAAGATCGCTTATACCTCTGTAAGAATTCCCAACTAAAACAAAAGATTCTTATGGAATTGCACACTTATCCCTTAGGAGGGCACTCAGGATTTTTAAAAACTTACCACAGGGTTAAGAAGGAATTTTTTTGGGATGGCCTTAAATCGGATATTCAAAAGTTTGTGGCGGAATGTTTGGTTTTCCAACAAAATAAAGTTGAAACAATTAGGACCCCGGGTCTATTACAACCTTTATCCATTCCAAGGCAACATTGGGAGGAGGTTTCAATGGATTTTATCACAGGTTTACCCAAGTCTGAGGGAAAGAGTGTCATCATGGTGGTAGTTGACAGACTTACCAAGTATGCACACTTTTGTGCATTATCACATCCATTTAAAGCCAGTACAATATATACTGCATTTATGGAAACAATTCAAAGCTACATGGAAACCCAAAGATTATTGTAAGTGACAGAGATCCCATTTTCACTGGAAATTTTTGGACAGAATTATTTTCTTGTCTTGGTACTCAATTAGCTCATAGCTCATCTTATCATCCTCAATCTGATGGGCAAACTGAGATAGTAAACAAATGTTTGGAAGGATATCTTCGTTGCTTTGTATTTGATAAACAGACACAATGGGTCAAATGGTTGCCTCTAGCTGAATGGTGGTATAACACTTCCTTCCATACAGCAACAAAAATGACCCCATTTATGGCACTTTATGGATATCACCCACCATCCATCACATCATATTTAAGAGAAAATTCTAAGGTTCAAGCAGTGGAACATCACATCGAACATCAACAACAAGTCCTCCAACTCTTAAAGGATAACCTCATGTTGGCACAGAATAGAATGAAACAACAGGCAGATCAACATCGTAGCGAAAGAAGTTTTGATGTAAGTGACTGGGTATTCCTACGACTACAACCATATAAGAAAATGTCCCTCAAGCAAGCGAAGAAGGATAATAAATTATCACCAAAGTATTATGGTCCATACAAGGTGTTGCAATAGATTGGTACTATGGCATACAAATTGGAGCTTCCTGCAGCTTCTCGATTGCACCCAGTTTTCCATGTTTCATGTTTAAAGAAGGTTATAGGCGAAAAGCTCCCAGTTTAAACAATATTGCCATAACTTGACGAGGAAGGAAAAATTATATTAGAATCAGAAGCAGTCACAGAAACAAGAACTCGACAACTACGAAATCGATCAATTTCGGAGTATCTTATCAAGTGGAAGAACTTATCTGCTGAAGATTCCACATGGGAGGATGAGAATTTTATACAAAAGCATCCAGAACTACTCAAGCGTTGTGGACAACACTTTTTTGAAGGAGAGGGGCATGTTGGGTCCCTATAATACTAGTGATTACCCCATTAATATTGTAGTTGCATCTGTTATTAATATTGTTGTGCCCCTGTTATCCCCATATTGTTATTACTGTGCCCCATAGAATCCCTCTATTGTTATTTTTGTGGCTTTATATTATTATTGTTAGGTCGGCTGGGTTATATTGTGACTCCTTAGACTCCTATATATAGAAATAAGGTTTTATCATTTGTATCATCCAAGAATTGTTCATTTATGTAATGTAAAGGAGGTTTCCCCCTCGAAGAGGCTGAATTCTAAGGCGTTGATCTATCTTTTCTTGAGTTGGTTTCATAACATCATCACCCAAGAAATTGATGGTAAGGAAATTTGTTCAGTTATAATTTTCTACCTTGACCATGGTCATTCTTCTCCTCTCGACTGAGTAAATCTAAGTTGTAGGTTTCTTCTTTTGAACTTTTTATTGTTTAGTCCATTGTTGATGATTCTATTAGTTCCTTAAAGGCATGAGTCCCCACTGTAGGGAAAGATCGATTCCATCTTCTATGTCTCCTAGTCTCATTTTTTTTTCTATCCCTCAATCCTATTTCTTCTATGTGACCCTTCCTCATCCTTCAGAATTTGTTGGGTGGTAGGACATTTCTTCACCTTTGCTTTCTCTAGCTTTCACCCCTTCCAGGACTTTAAGCATGTAAAGGACCATGTAGTCAATGCAACCAACCAATATGTAAATCTTAGCAAGGTGTTGAATCCTTTATAACAATGTACTAGGATCAAACCCCTCCACTTGTTTGAGAGAAAATCAACATGGTGGAGGCTAAAGAAAGGGTGGAACATAGTTGCATTCATGACGTGACATTGATGAGGAGTTTGGGCATTGGATTGCAGATGTTAGAAGTACCCGAAGCAGGGACACCAAGTATTTATGATTTTCCAAATTGTTGATTTGTATTAGCATATGAACACCATCATGGGAAAATTTTTGGTTGAACAAAATGAGGCACACAAGGAGAATTTGCTCCTCTTGGATGAATTGTAACTATAGATCAAGCAAGTTGATTATAAGGTCTCTGCACTGGCTCTTGTGGACAATGAATTGATGGGTTTAGTCATTAACGAGGAGTTGATGATTTTAGTCACTAAGTTAGTAGTCGTAGTAATAATAACAAAATCTAATTTTAAGGTCATGGCCAAGTCGAACACAAGTTTGTTGTATGAAACTCCCTTGTTTATGAGAACAAAAACCTATCTATGCACATCAATTTTACTACTAAAATATATAGAGGTGTACATACTCTAACTCTTTTTGGAGTTGAATCTATAACCTCTTACAAAAAAATACATATTCTTAACTATTAGACTTATTAAAATTGTAGTTTTAATTAGAAAGATTTATAAAAAAATAAGGAAAAAACAATTAAAAAAAAACTTAATTTAATAATTAAAAAGTATGGGTAACCATATAAACATCCCCTTTATTCAACTTTGAAGATATAAATGTTAGAATTAACATTTAAGTGTTTAAAGGTTTGAAATTTATCATTAAGTAAGTTAGGAGAAGGAAATTATCTAAATATATTTATTAAATGCAATCTTGTATGAGTTCGTCATCCTTGTAAATGGGAGAGAGCTTAGCTTTTCTTCCATTAGAATGCATCAAGCGACGATGACATTGGGAAACACTAATAATTCTCTGAAACATTAATAATTATGAAAGCAATAAAATGGAAAGGAGTAGAACCACTGAGAAAAGGAAAAGTAGATAACAAGTGGGATATTAGAATTAGGGTTTTTGTTCTCATTAATGAAGGAAGGGATTATAACTAAATGACTCGTGAATATATAAATTATGATCTAAAAGATTTAAAAATATAAGATGAAAGAGTAAGAAAATGAAATGAAGTGTCACTTAAAAAATAATTAGAAATTTTAAACAATAAACACACCGTTTACTTAAAGAAATTATATCTATGTCAAATTGTATGATTGAGATAGCTTAATACTTGGAATATAATACTTGAACAACATAAAAGTTACCTATGTATGTTTATATCAAAAGTCACCAACCTAAGCCTTCCTATTTTAATCCATCCTAAATATCATAATCTTCATGGTGGTTTTCTAAATTTACCTTTCTAAATGGAGAAATCCATCCTAAATATTAGAATATTAATGGAGGTGTTATAAATTTATGTGTCCAATAGATTAGCTCATTAATGAGAAATATATAATTGATGAGAAATAATAGTGTAAAGTTAAAGTTATAGCTCATTAATGAGAAATACATAATTGATGAGAAATAATAGTGTAAAGTTAAAGTTATGATGAAAAATAATAGGGTAAAGTTAAATATATTAAGTATTTGTGTAGTTTGTGAGATGTTTTAATTTTTAATTTTTTTGTATTTTTTTAGTGATTGGAGATTTTTATAATACCGTGATAAAGTTTTTTGTGGTTTTTGATGATAGATGGAGTCACAATTCGAAATGTTGGACAAATCACACATGTTACAATTATAATAATTTTATTTTTTTGTTTGTTTAAAATTCGATATATTCTTTTGAAATGATAAGTTGAATGATATGTATATATTATCTGTTTTAAAAGTTTTTGAGGCCGTTAAATTTCTTTTGAAATGATAAGTTGAGTGATTGGTGGGCTCCAGTATTGTAGCAATAATGCTACAACTCCTGGAGCTTCCTGTCTCTTAATTTTATCAACCCGGTAGTTCGTACAAACTTGGAAGCGATGGTGCTGTATGCACAAGTACTAGCTCTTGTCGCAGCTGTCACTTGGTCAGCTGGCACAAGTCCGCTAGGGCTCAAGCCAACTTCTATAGGCTCACAGAAGAAGCTTTATCAATGATGGACGAAAGCTAACTCAAAGGAGACTAGTCTAATTGCAGAAGGAAATTGAAAACCAATAAAGCATGGAAACCCTAATTTGACTAGCTAGACCCTAACTATGCAAAACTGTGAATGAAACAACTACCAATAATGCCACTACTTGCAGTGAACTGAAATACATGCATCTAAGCTACTTGCATCTGAAAAATCATGTTTTTGTACTTTTTCATTAAGTGGTTGGACTTATTGTGATGATGCTTTTAATTAGGGTTTGGTTGTGCAGGGGCGGTTGGAATGGAAGGAAAGCATGGGCAAGGTCAGAATGGCTATGGGAGGTCCCAGAGGGTCTCCAGCATCAATCCCCAGAAGTCTACCACGTTAGGATGCTCAGCAACCGAGTTTGCAGACTTCTACATGAAGTCTGCAGGGGATCCTACAGGAAACTCAGGGGTTTCTACAGGAAGGCTGTGCAATTCTACAGGATGATTGGCCGTGGAAGTTTTGGAAGATGGTGAAGGGTTGGAGTGGTATGGAAGGATAGGTGAGATGGAGATGGAGCTGGTAATGGCTCAGGAGCAGAGGAATCAGATGGAGGAAGAGTGTATGCAGTGGTTTGATGATTGGAAGGATGGGAACTATGAAAGTTGAAGGAGATGGAGCTATGTGGAAAATGAGAGAGTTGGAGGGTAAATGAGTAAGACAGAGGTTAAATAGGACTTGAGGATAGATCAAGAAGAAGAAGAAGGAAGTGGATTGAGAAGGAGCAGCGTAAATGAAACAAATGACTTATGCATCAAAACGAGAAATTTATTAACCTATGATAACTGTGCCATGAAACCTATGAACAAAAATGGAAAACAAGAAATGAAACCTATGCGTGGAAGTGAAATGTGAAAGTATGGTTCGATGTCAAAAATGCATGGATGGATCTTCAATGAAAACGTTTATGTTGCAGCTTGCATGGAAATGAGAAGAACTGCTTTTCTTTTTGGTGGTTGGTCATGGACTGCACCCCAATCCCTAACAGAGAGATGGCAGTGAGCCTTTACAACCTTTTTGCTGGAGCTCCAAGAGATTATATCTATCCTCCTATCAAACTTAAGCAACTTAAAGCAAATCACCATAAACTAGTCCTATCTATGCCCATGAAAACGACTAAATTAACAAACTGTAAATTCGAATTGCATGTGAAAGTAAACAAACTCAAAGTGCTGGAACGAAATGCAAACACATTACAACACTGAGGAGATCTATTGCTCTCAGGTTGGGCCCTAACCTGAGAGCTATAGCTCCTTGAGAAAACTCAGAACTAGATCAAAATCTGCCTTCTTTATTCATAATATGATGTCATGCCAAATTGGCTTACAAAAAGGAACAAAAACCGAGCTCTAGCTCGTACTTCCAAATTACAAGAGTAATGCCAAGGTTCAAAAAGCTCCTATCCAAGGCTACGACCTCAGTATTTATGCAAAAACGATCATCCAACAGGTGTCCTTGATTTTAGGAGCTCAGCTGTCCAACTAAAGTTTAACTGCTGATCCTGTAGGACAGTCATAACTATTGTTCCTGTAGAACAGTTATAACTGTTGTTCCTGTAGAACAGCTGGCTGCTTCTAAGCTCGGTGGGGAGATGGATTGGAGCTCGGAGTTCTTGGGGGGAATCACGAGGAAGGTCCCCAAGACCGTGGACATCCTCTCCTAAAAACCAGCAGTGCCACCTCATTGTCTCCTTATCTCCTTTCTCGTTGTCTTTTTCTCCCTTTTAATGCCAAAAACCTGAAAGCATCATGCATTAGTCACGTAGATAAAATGTCTACCCTTCTTCCTACAAACAACAAGAATAAACCAAGAAATGCATGCATAAGCAATAAAAAATGAATGGTTTGAGCAGAGCAAGTAGGCCAAATGAGCCCAAATTATACCAAAAATTGGGGCTCATCATCACCCCCCAGCTAAACTATTTGCTCATCCTTGAGCAACTTTGCCCTGGCTCCTCGTCTTTGGCCGAGAACTAGAGCCCGGAGCACGCTTTTCCTCCCCTGATTTTGGTGGTTCTGCCTTTTCTGCCGAGGGTGGCGCTTCTTCCTTTCCCATTTTTGGCGGCCCTGCCTTTGTTGCCCCTGGTGGTGACGAAGGTGATGCTTCCTTCCCCTTTCCTATTTCCTTGAGTCGGGCTTCGGAAGGCGACTGGCCTATTTTTCGTGTCTAGGAAGTTATTTTTGGGCTCCCCTTTTCGGGGGTGGCTAATGTTTTAGAGGGGGTTCTTGCACTGGGTGAAGCAGGGACATCCCCTGAAGTGGTTTGGCTGCTGGGTGGAGGCTGTGGCTTGCCCGTGGTCATCCTCTTGCTTCTCCTGGCTTCAGATGGTAGAGGGGTCTCCCTCTCCCTTTTCTCCTTCGGTTTTGGAGGTGTACTGAGGGCAGCCAGTGCTGCTGCTGCCTCCTTTTCGAGAATTCCAGCCTTCTCTTTCTTGCGTTTTGCTCTCTCAGAGCTCCTTGTAGAGGGCCCCTCCTTTTCAGATTTCGGGCTTCCTGTGGAAGACCCTGCTTTGCCCACTTCCGGGCCTCCTGTAGACGATTCTTTCTTTCCCGCCGTTGGGCTTCCTGAAGAAGGCCCTCTCTCTGCCCTCAGACTCTCCGTAGGAGGTTGTTTCTCAATGACTTTCGGGCCTCTTGTAGAAGCCCCTTTTTCCAATTTTGGGCTTCCTGCAGAAGCCCTTGTCTATGTCTTCGGGCTTCCTGTAGAAGCCTGTGTTTGCACTTTCGGGCTTCCTGTAGAAGCCTTTGTCTCCGTTTTTGGGCTTCCTGTAGAAGCCTGTTCTCCAACGATTTTCGCGCTTCCTGTAGAAGCCTTGGTATTTGCTTTTGGGCTTCCTGTAGAAGCCTGCTTTTGCTTTCCTGTAGACACAGGTGTCTCCACCTCCGCTTGCTTGCCTGCTTGAGTTTTTCTTTTTGTTTTGGTTGCAGGTGCTGTTGAGGTACTTGGGCTGACGTGGACTACCTCAGCTTTGTCCATTCTGCTCTTCATCCTCTTTTCCCTTGCTGACAGGAGAGGTGTGCCAACTTTTTCTTGGTCCTTCTTTTCCTCATGCTCCTTCCTTTGTTCTTCGGCCACTGCTTCGTGTTCCTCACTGCTAGAGGAACCCGTTTCTTCGATCAACATTTTAATATCCCCATCTTTGGTCAAATTGCGGAAGGATTCCCATGAGAGGGGGACCTTATATGAGTGCAATGCATCTTCCACAAGCAGCTTGATCAACCCATGATGGGCTATCTGATCAGGTATGCCCTCTCTTAGCTTTGTAGCACACTCCATTAGGGACTGCAGGAGGTAATAAGGGATGCTCAGTTTTTTCTCTACAGGAAGGTCAATTCGGTGCCTCAACTCAATGAGTAGCCGAAAGTGATATGCATACACGATGCTGAACCGGCCTTCACAAGTAATATATTTCATGATTTGCAAACTGACTTCATTCCAAGGTGGCAATAGACTCGTTCTTCTCACCCCGTTCTTATCCTCCGAGAATTCTTCCTCAGGTGGAAAGAATTCCTTCTTTACTTGCTGGCTCAGCTTTCTTTCATCCTTGTCCCATGGCAGACCCATAGGGAGTTCTGTGATCCTACTGATATGTTCTGGGGTGAGCTTGAGGCTCAGACCTCTGAAGTTCACTGTGGCCAGTTTCTGGGATTTAGGCTTCAAAGCCTATAAGAATTCCTCGGCTACTTCATCATCGTAGCCCTGCAGCTTATCACAAAAAGGCATCCATTGTGCTCTGGTGAAGAGCTCTACTACTGCCGGGTTTTCCCTTAATTTAGTGGACTCAGTGGGTTCTCGTCTTATAAAACCACCCGGCATGATGAACACGGTCGTTTTAATTGAAGGTGGCAAATGCAAAAGAGATTTGGTCTATGAAGACAGAGCATGCACATACAAAATTTCAACACAGACTACTTATACCAACATCCTGTAGAACGGTAGCAAAGGCACAACAAACAACAATTCCACCAATATCTTTATGACCCGACTGTGGACGATGGTCTTGCCACTTTTACTAACCAGTTGCATGCAAAGTTCAGGGTTACCTCTTTAATTGGCCACCTTTTTGAGTGAGGCACCCGCTTCCCTGTGGATGACTGTGTTCCTATAGAATGCGTTCCTGTAGAACTGCGCTCCTGTAGGACTGCGTTCCTGTAGAAACAGTGTGCAATTCTCGGGGAGGACTGTAGTTGGCCCGCGCTCACGGTGTGCTTGACCAGCGTTCTGGTAGCCAACAACTCAGCGTATCAAAGTGCAGAGGAGATCAGAATAGCTATCCGAGTTGAAGTGTTGGATGATAAATGCATGCGCATGATCTAGCCGATTGGATTTTGAATCGGCGCAATCCGTGGCGCGGGGGATGAGCTGTCCCCGCCGGACTGTTGGGCGACGTCATCCATCCTCCGCCTGCGTATTCACTTGCTGCCGCATTCATTCCCACAGATTTGCCGCCGCCTTTCCTGTTAAACTCATGCTTCTGACGAGAGTGTTCTCACGTGCATGCCGTTCATTCTCTTTGTCGTGGCCGCCACCCAAACATCCAATTACACTTTAACTAGCCGACGTGGCCAGTCGACTGGCCATACGGCCGCTCAACCATTCAATTTTACGCTTTGCAAACAATTTCAAAGTTAGATTCATGCGATTTGATGGAAGGAAGGGTTGAGACACTTACCTGCGTGGCTGCACACGATTTTTTCAGTTCTCGGACGATGGTGAGCGGATCTACCTGCTGCGTGCGACTTACACAGACCCGGAAGCTCGTGGTTACAGGCTGCCAACGCTGGAGTGGATGGTTTTGCTTGCATGCGCCCGCGTTTCATTTCAGATGGCGGTGCTGTGAATGGTATCCACTCGAGCAGGTTGAACTGTCACAGGATCCCCGCGAGGGGTCTCGTAACAGTCCTTTCTCCTTGGGTGCATGCTGCACGATGGCGGTTCTGGCTTCTCGATCACGATCCCGGAGCTCTTGATGCATGTGGTATGAGATCCCATCATTTGTTTAACTTTGGAAATGGCTTTCCCGCGAGAACTCATCAATTTTCTTTGTTTTTGCAGGGACTTGGCCGCATGTCGACACGGGTGGTGGATCATGGTGACAGCAACGTGCAAGGATGCCAACAGAGGCTTGCATGCATCCAAACCAATCCAGGGTCGCGAAATCTCTTTTTAAGATGAATTCTGGCCGTCCAAAACTCCTACAGGAAGTTTCCTGTTGAACACAGAGCTTCCTGTAGAAAGTTCGGCCTTCCTGTAGAAAGTCTGCACTTTCCTGTAGAAAGACTGCGCCTTCCTGTAGAAGGACTGCGCCTTCCTGTAGAAAGACTGCGCCTTCCTGTAGAAGATTCAAACCACGATAAAATTGCACATACCTTGAAAAAACATGGGTGCTCTTGGAGGAGGTACTGATGAGGTTCCTTGATAGCATGACAAGGACCCTTGGCTGTGAGTTGAAGGGCTTCCTCTTCTTCATAGAGCATCTGCAACCTGCAATTTTTACCATATTTTGCTTATTGTGTTTTCTTCTTTTTTTTTTTCTTTTTTGAAAGATAACAGGGGCGCCTCAAGGAGGTTTTCACCCGTGCCCTCTGCCCTGAGCGCCTCAGAGAGGTTTTCACTCAAGGATCTTTTTCAACCTTTTCTCTTCTTCTTTTTTTGAAAAGCAATAGGGGCGCCTCAATGAGATTTTCACCCCTACTACCTGCCTTGGGCGCCTCAGAGAGGTTTTCACCCAAGGATCTTTATTTATTTTTCTTTTTTTCTTTTTTTTTTTTCTTTTTTTTTTTTTCAGATATTTTTTCAGGGTGTGCCAGAGGCAGAGGCAGAACCCTTCTCTATGACCAATACAGATTTCTCCATAGTTTTGATAAACTCTTGTCTTGAGAGAGGTCTCCTGTAGATCTTCAATCGATGCCCATTGACAAGCATGGGAATGTCTTCCTCATCAATGGTTCGAATGAGGACAGATCCATTGTCATGGCATTTCTCCACTGTATATGGTCCTAGCCATCTGGTTCTCAGCTTCCCCTTGAAATCTTTGTATCTGGAATCATACAACAAAGCCCAATCTCCCGGCTGAAATTGCTTGTCATGGAGATGTTGGTCATGCCACACCTTTCTCTGAAGTTGAACCACTTCTGAGTGAAGGAGGGCCTGCATTCGGTGCTCATCCAGGCCATTCAACTGTAGTAGCCTTTCTTGTTGTGCATGGCTGAGATCTAGGTCCAGCTGAGCTGCCATCCTCAAGGTGTTGTATTCAAACTCAATGGACAACAAAGCTTTCTTCCCATAGACCAGCTCATATGGTGTGAAACCGGTGGTGGTCTTCCAAGTGGTGTTGTAGGCCCATGTGGCTTCAACCAGGCGATCTGCCCAGTCCTTTCTGCTGCTGCTCACCACTTTAGTCAAGATCCCTTCTAATGTTCTATTGGTGACTTCCACCTGCCCATTTGCTTGAGGGTGATAAGGGGTGGAAGTCCTGTGCTTGATCTTGTGATGAGCTAGGAGATCTTCAACCAGGTTGGAGGTGAACTGGCTCCCTTGATCGGTGACCAGCTCTCTTGGATAGCCAAACTTATAGAAGATGTTCTCTCTTAGGAACTAGGCCACCTTTTCTTCTGTTGCTGCTTTGATTGCTTTGGTCTCTACCCACTTTGTCAAATAGTCAATACACACAATGATGTAAGTCCTTTGCCTCGAAGAGGGGTTGATTGGGCCCACAAAGTCCATGCCCCACTTCTCAAATGGCTCAAGAGTCACTTGAGGTTGGAGAGGCATCTCATCCCTTTGGGTCGGTTTCCCCATTCTTTGGCATTGGTCACACTGACTGACATATCTTCTGACGTCTTGATGAAGTGTGGGCCAATAGTAGCTTGCCTGCAGGATCTTGAAGGCAGTTCTCTTTGCTGCAAAATGCCCTCCACAAGGCCCATCATGACAAGTGAGGAGGATATCAAAGACTTCCTCCTCCCTTACACAACGCCTTAAGATCAGATCGGGGCCAAGCTTGAACAGATTGCCCCCGATCCAAGTGAATGAGGCACTTTTTCTGATGATTCTGCTCTTCTCTCTGGAAGATAGGTGTGGAGGGAACTGTGCTGAAACAAGATAGTTTGCTATATCAGCAAACCATGGAGAGAGTACTGAAATAGCAAATAGATGTTCATCAGGCATCTGATCGTCCACTGTTCCATCCTCATCTGCAGACAAATCCAATCTAGATAAAAAGTCAGCAACAACATTTTCTCTACCTGGTTTATCAACAATGGTTAGATCAAACTGCTGCAATAAAAGTAACCATCTAATAATACGAGCATTCACATCTGGTTTATTCATTAAATATCTAATAGCAGCATGGTAAGTATGTACAAAGGTCTGGTAACCAGTAATATAATGTCGGAACTTGTTCAGTGCATGGACCACAACCAAGAATTCTTTCTCGGTTACAGTGTAGTTCAGCTCAGCTTTGGACAAGTTTTTGCTAACAAAGTAAATGGCATATGGAAGTTTCTGCTCAACTTGTCCTAAAGCTGCACCTATGGCTTTGTTCGAGGCATCGGTGTGGATGTGGAAAGGTAGGGCCCAGTTTGGACCTCTCAGGATTGGGGCTGACACCAACTTGTCCTTCAATTCATTTAAAGCCCTCTGACAATCGTCAGTCCATTTAGACTCCACATCTTTTGCCAACAGGCCAAACAATGGCGAGGCTAGCTTGCTGAAATCTTTAATGAATCTCCGGTAGTATCCTGCTAATCCCAAGAAACTCCGGACATCCCTGACCTTTTGAGGAGGTGGAACCCTCTTGATGAGAGCAATTTTGTTAGGATCCACCTGCAATCCTTGGCAAGAAATGGTATGGCCAAGCACGGTCCCTTTAGTCATTAGGAATTCACATTTTTCAGGACTAAGGGACAAGTTCATCTCGGTGCATTTGGTTAGGACTTTCCCCAGGTTGGACAATGCTTCCTGGAAGTTGGCCCCATAAGGAGTAAAGTCATCCATGTATATTTCTACTGCATCATGGACCAACTCCGAGAAGATGCTCAAGACAACTCTCTGAAAGGTAGCAGGAGCATTGCATAGCCCAAAGGGAAGGACTCGATAGGCAAAGGTACCCCAAGGACAAGTGAAGGTGGTCTTATCTTGGTCTTCCGGGCTGATTTGGATTTGATTGTACCCGCTAAACCCATCCAGGAAAGAGAAGAACTTCTTTCCTGCCAGTCCATCCAATACTTGATCTATGAAAGGTAGGGGGAAATGGTCCTTCTTGGTAGCTTTGTTCAGTTCTCGGTAGTCCACACAGATTCTCCATTTCCCATTTTTCTTGGGAACCAACACTAGAGGGGACACCCATTCACTATCTGAGATGGGGTAGATGAATCCGACATCCAACAGTTTCTGCAACTCTTCCTTGACAATGTCCTTAAGGGCTGGATTCATTCTCCTCTGAGGTTGCCTAACCGGTTTACAATCCTCTTTGATGTATATATGATGGGTACAGACCGAAGGATGGACTCCTTTCATTTCCTTATAGCTCCAAGCAAAAGCATCTAGGTGGTTGGCCAACAGACTACACAGCTCCTTTTCCTGGGAAGGAGATAGGGAGGAGCTGATCTTCAATACTTTCTCAGGGCCGAACTCCACATTCTTGATTCTGGGAGTAACAGGGTTGGTTGTACAAAGATCCACTAAGGTGCTAGCTTGGGCATCCTCCACCAATTCCTCTAAGGGTAGTGCACTGGAAGGTGGATTCTGGATCAAGGTCTCGATCAAGTCATCCTCGGTTGGGGGGTCTTTTCTAGTGGTATCTAAGGTGCACAGAGGTGCTGAGTACACCTCATCTTCCTCTCCTTCTTCCAACCAGAGTGGTAAGTCATGCTCCAAGGAGGGTTGGGCAGGAGGGTATAGGACTAGCTGCTTGGACATGGGACCATTTTTGATGGTCATGTTTCCTGCCCGACAACTTATGTAAGCATTTGCAGTAGTTAACCAAGGCCTTCCCAAAATGAGAGGATATCCAGTAAGCTTGGCCTTTGGTTGCAGAACCAGGAAGTCTGCAGGGTATTCCCAAGAATCAATGGAGACCATGACATCCTCCACAATCCCTTCGGGAGTCATGGTGGAGCGATCTGCTAATTGCAGTACTGTCGAGGTCTTCCTCAAGGAACCCTGAAGATTGAGTTTAAGCATGGTATCCCTGGTCATCACATTGATGGCGGCCCCCAGATCAATCAAGGTGTGAGGTATAATAGTGCCATTGATGTGAACATCTACTACAGGACTTCCAGGATCTAGGTACTTTGGGCAGATGACTTGTCCTAGCATAAGGTCAGACAGTTGTCCTATGACATTGATAGTTGAGGCATCTTTCTTCCGTCTGCCTGGGTGTTTGAAACACTTCTCCTTAACCAGCTTGTTATATATTGGCACATCCTTGATGGCTTGGAGAAGTGGGATTTTTACACACAACTGCTTGAGCTCACCCAAAAGCTCATCTTCCTCTGGGTTAGGTTGTGTGGTGGCTGTTAGTCTCTCAGGAAAGGGTGGAATAGCCTTTGGTTCACTTTCCTGTTTATCTTCCTCATCCTCTAGGGGAGGAGGTTGGCGATCTGGTAGAGTCTTCCCAGATCGAAGATTGATCTCCTGGATCTCCACAGCATAGGTAGGGCATGAGGTTTCCCCAGTGTATACCTGTTGTGCCTGTCTATTGTTGGGGTTCGGGTTCAGTTGAGCAGGCATTTGAGGTTGCCTTGGAGGAGCAGGAGGTAATGGTTGAGGTTGAACTGGTGGTGGAGGCAAGATGGCAGGGGGAGTGTTGTACTGGGGCCTCCACCCCGACTGAGGTGCATTCCATTGAGGCTGAGGCTGGGTATGTGAGTGATACGAATGAGAAGTAGGTTGAGTGGGGTACTGAGGCGGATAAGACCATGGAGGAGGCATGGACCATGAAGGATGAGCAGGGGGACCCCAGGAAGGCATAGGAGTCGATTGGTTGGGGCTGTAATAAGCTTGAGATGCCCCTTGCATCCCCTGCTGATAAGGTCTAGATCCCTGTGGCCTCCTTTGGTTGAGGTAATAGAGAGGCTCTGTGGGAGCTTGGGTCCCTTGGTACATGGCTTTAAACCCAGGTAAGGGTGGACACTGATTTGTGGGATGGTCCTCCTCACAAACGAAACACACTTCAACCGAATGCAATGGACATTCATTCTTAGGGTGCCTCCTTGTGCACCTAGGACAGAAGATAGCCAAGGCTCTCTCAGCCTCTTCTTTCTTTTGCTGAATCCTGAATGTGTCAAGCTGCATGGCAATGGTTTGTCTCACCTCACTCTTAAGGTCTTATAATTGGTTTGCAAGCTCATGTTTGGAGAAAGGGACACTAGTTGCGAGGTGGTTTCCTCTACCTCGTTTCCGAGCTACCCTGGAGTGGTTTCTAAACACTGTCTTGATGTCCTCATAAGGCAGTTGGTAAATGTCCCCCCCAGCTAACATGTGAAGGGTATCTAAGGGGTCTTCAGGGACTCCTCGGAGTAGGACCAACTTGAGGGATTCAGGGTCAAGTGTGCACCTGGCCCGCTTATAGCTTAGTTGGAACCTCTCCTCATAATCCTCTAAGGACTCATCATTTCCCATGGACATCCGAAAGATTTCCCCCTTTGTTTCCTTGGACCTACAGTAATCCCGGTACTTGGTGTTGAAGGCTTGCTGCATCTGAGCCCAAGTGGTGATATTATTCCCAGGTAAACCCATGAACCAGCGTAGTGCTGCATCCTTGAGAGTGGAAGGGAAAAGTTTCAACTTTTGCTCATCTTTAGTATAGTCATAGGTTCTGCAAAGGACAGCAAACTCAAACAGGAAGGTATCTGGATCTTCAGTGGTCAGCCCATGGAAGTGAGGTAGGGCGGAGGGGCTAATGTTTTTCATTTTCATCTCTCCATTGGTCTCTCGGATGGGGAAGGCACCCTCTATTCTCTCATCTTCTCTTCTATTATCAGCCATAGCTTCAAATGGATTAGTCTCTAACTCTTCTTCTACTATAGGATCTTTGGATATCTCAGGATGTTCACCTATAGGTTCTTCTAGGTCACTGTCACCAAAGAAGAGAGAAGGGTGACTCAGTGATGTGGTGGGGGTGTTTGGTAGGAATTTGCCTGATCTATCTCGGTTCCTACGAGGCATGAAATGGAAAAGACTTTCTTTTTCTCTTTGATTGCTTTTGCTTTGCTTTTCTTTTGGTACCTGCAAAACTGAGACAGATTGATCTGCAACTATCTATGAAAGATGCAAAATTAACTGAAAGCAGGAAAGGACTAATCTACTTTGCTCAAATGAAATTGCAGAAAGGAAATGCTAGTCTACGAAAGCAGAAATGCTAATCTATGAAAGCAGGAAATGCTAATCTATGAAAGCAGGAAATGCTAATCTATGAAAGCAGGAAAAGTCTATGCTACTTTTGCAGAATGGAAATGAAGTAAACTACTTAGCAGAAGGTAAGAGTAAGAAAGTAGAAGAAAAGCAACAATTGCTAATACTCTGACGCTTCCCCGGCAACGGCGCCAAAAAGATGGTGGGCTCCAGTATTGTAGCAATAATGCTACAACTCCTGGAGCTTCCTGTCTCTTAATTTTATCAACCCGGTAGTTCGTACAAACTTGGAAGCGACGGTGCTGTATGCACAAGTACTAGCTCTTGTCGCAGCTGTCACTTGGTCAGCTGGCACAAGTCCGCTAGGGCTCAAGCCAACTTCTATAGGCTCACAGAAGAAGCTTTATCAATGATGGACGAAAGCTAACTCAAAGGAGACTAGTCTAATTGCAGAAGGAAACTGAAAACCAATCAAGCATGGAAACCCTAGGAAACCCTAATTTGACTAGCTAGACCCTAACTATGCAAAACTGTGAATGAAACAACTACCAATAATGCCATTACTTGCAGTGAACTGAAATACATGCATCTAAGCTACTTGCATCTGAAAAATCATGTTTTTGTACTTTTTCATTAAGTGGTTGGACTTATTGTGATGATGCTTTTAATTAGGGTTTGGTTGTGCAGGGGCGTTTGGAATGGAAGGAAAGCATGGGCAAGGTCAGAATGGCTATGGGAGGTCCCAGAGGGTCTCCAGCATCAATCCCCAGAAGTCTACCACGTTAGGATGCTCAACAACCGAGTTTGCAGACTTCTATAGGAAGTCTGCAGGGGATCCTACAGGAAACTCAGGGGTTTCTATAGGAAGGCTGTGCAATTCTACAGGATGATTGGCCATGGAAGTTTTGGAAGATGGTGAAGGGTTGGAGTGGTATGGAAGGATAGGTGAGATGGAGATGGAGCTGGTAATGGCTCAGGAGTAGAGGAATCAGATGGAGGAAGAGTGTATGCAGTGGTTTGATGATTGGAAGGATGGGAACTATGAAAGTTGAAGGAGATGGAGCTATGTGGAAAATGAGAGAGTTGGAGGGTAAATGAGTAAGACAGAGGTTAAATAGGACTTGAGGATAGATCAAGAAGAAGAAGAAGGAAGTGGATTGAGAAGGAGCAGCGTAAATGAAACAAATGACTTATGCATCAAAACGAGAAATTTATTAACCTATGATAACTGTGCCATGAAACCTATGAACAGAAATGGAAAACAAGAAATGAAACCTATGCGTGGAAGTGAAATGTGAAAGTATGGTTCGATGTCAAAAATGCATGGATGGATCTTCAATGAAAACGTTTATGTTGCAGCTTGCATGGAAATGAGAAGAACTGCTTTTCTTTTTGGTGGTTGGTCATGGACTGCACCCCAATCCCTAACAGAGAGATGGCAGTGAGCCTTTACAACCTTTTTGCTGGAGCTCCAAGAGATTATATCTATCCTCCTATCAAACTTAAGCAACTGAAAGCAAATCACCATAAACTAGTCCTATCTATGCCCATGAAAACGACTAAATTAACAAACTGTAAATTCGAATTGCATGTGAAAGTAAACAAACTCAAAGTGCTGGAACGAAATGCAAACACATTACAACACTGAGGAGATCTATTGCTCTCAGGTTGGGCCCTAACTTGAGAGCTATAGCTCCTTGAGAAAACTCAGAACTAGATCAAAATCTGCCTTCTTTATTCATAATCTGATGTCATGCCAAATTGGCTTACAAAAAGGAACAAAAACCGAGCTCTAGCTCGTACTTCCAAATTACAAGAGTAATGCCAAGGTTCAAAAAGCTCCTATCCAAGGCTACGGGCTCAGTATTTATGCAAAAACGATCATCCAACAGGTGTCCTTGATTTTAGGAGCTCGGCTGTCCAACTAAAGTTTAACTGCTGATCCTGTAGGACAGTCATAACTACTGTTCCTATAGAACAGTTATAACTGTTGTTCCTGTAGAACAGCTGGCTGCTTCTAAGCTCGGTGGGGAGATGGATTGGAGCTCGGAGTTCTTGGGGGGAATCACGAGGAAGGTCCCCAAGACCGTGGACATCCTCTCCTAAAAACCAGCAGTGCCACCTCATTGTCTCCTTGTCTCCTTTTTCGTTGTCTTTTTCTCCCTTTTAATGCCAAAAACCTGAAAGCATCATGCATTAGTCACGTAGATAAAATGTCTACCCTTCTTCCTACAAACAACAAGAATAAACCAAGAAATGCATGCATAAGCAATAAAAAATGAATGGTTTGAGCAGAGCAAGTAGGCCAAATGAGCCCAAATTATACCAAAAATTGGGGCTCATCAGTGATATGTATATATTATTTGTTTTAAAAGATTTTGAGGACGTTAAATTTATTTATGTATTCAATATCACATTTTTAAATAATAAAAATACTTAATTTTATGAAAAATTTCATCATTAGATTTTCACAAAAATAAAGTAAGATGTATCATGTTTAAATAATGTTTTAAATTTTTAAATATAAATATAATATAATTATTTGATATTTTTTTTGTTGCATATATTTATTGATCAAATTTATTAACAATCTGACATTGATGAAATCATAAGTTTAAAATATATTATTTCTTATGAAATTTCAAATCATTATATTCAAAAATACATTTTAACCCATAAAAATCAAAATCTCATATTAAAAATAATAATAATAAAATTATACATTTTTTTTTATTTACAGGAACGGTTATGGAGCTTTTATATTAATCTTGGGCAGAATGCCAAAATCTGATTACATTATGAGCTTCTTTGTCCTGATGCATTTCTTCGCTAAGGATGTAGCTGAAGCTTACAAGTTTCTTCCTTGGATAGACCCCCACTGAGTTAATTTCAGAGATTTTCCCCCACTTGAAAATACAAACAAATTGGTTTAGTAACAGACAGTAGAACATGGCAGCAGTCTATTTATGGAATGGGTTCCCATGATTCTTCTTCCTCTTTCAGCTTGATCCCGGCAGAGAGAAGGACAACTTTATTGGCTTCGATGTCCGCCTTTTTATTATGAATTCTCAACACGTGGTAGTACTTCAAGTCCTGAAAGTTGTTTTCCATACCTTTGATCCTGGTAATCAGCCTTGCTAGATTGAGGTCTGGTACTGGAATATTGGAAACCATTGCATTTATAATGACTTGAGAGTCGCCTATGACAATTGCTTCATTTATGTCCAGTTCTTTAAGGGTCTTGAGTCCTTGGAAGAGGGCCAAGGCCTCAGCTTGAATGCTGGTAGTGTAACCTGGTCCCCAAGCGTAGGAGTGAATTTTTTTCCCGGTTTGATTTAGGACAACACCTCCTGCACCAGATTTTCCCGGATTTCCCTTGCTGCTCCATCAAAGAAAAGGAAGTGCCTTGCTTGCGATATAAGCGAATCTTGAAAGTCATTCTCGGGTTTCCTTATTTTCCATTCTTTGATAATGGGGGCTTTTTTGACTGCTGGATGAAATTGAAGTTCTAGCGTTGATCCCCATGCTATATCCTGCTGTCTGAGATTGGAGTCGTCTTTTATATCAATCAAGCACTCCTTTATGTGACTTTTAATCTTGGTTTCTAAGACTTTGTGACTCTGTTTTGTATTTCTAAAAATTCTTTTGTTACGCTCTATCCATAACTGCCAACAGATAATTTTTGGGAGGACAGCCCATGTTGCTTTGATAATCAGATTTTTAGGAGGAGGACCTGGAAATCTGTTTGACCATTCAGAGAAAAGTTCAGAAGTGGAGCAAGGGACAGTGAAGTTAGGATCCAGATCATGAGTAAAATAGGACCAGATCTGCCTGGAGAAGCTGCATTCTAGAATTAGGTGGACTGCTGTCTCAACGTTTTCATTGCACAGAGGACAGATGGATGGGCCGTGGAAGCCTTTCTTCTGCAAGTTATCATAAGTTAAGATTTTTCCGTGACAGTAAACCCAGGCAAAGAAATCAACCTTGGGCCATGAGGGCAGGTGCCAGACGCCTTGCCAAGGAGCTGGATTCGGAGGAACGTAAGGTCTCTCGATCAATTTAGCATACCCCAGTGCGACTGCATATCCTCTGGCTTTTGGCCCCCAGCCCATCTCATCTCTCTTCCTCGAATGCGTGGGTGCCAATCCATGGAGGGAGTCGAGCAGCGTGATCCACTCGGTGTTCAGGTTGTCCGGCACATTTAATCGCTTCCAGCCTGCCCATATCGAGTCATTCCAGCATGAAATATCCCACAAAGTTTGCATTCCTTCTCTGTCCATCCAACAGCGCAGCGAATTAATGGAGGCTCTGGCTTCTATTGGCTCCTTGTTCATGATTCTGTCCGACCAGATATTGATTTTTTTCCCGTTGCCTGGTATCCAGTAAGAGTGGGCGGTGATTAGAGATGCGGCTCTGTCATAAATTTTGAGGAATGTCGAGTTTGGCAGATGAATCACATTTTCTAAGCATCTGGATCTTGGACCTCTGAAATATTTTTTCCAGAGCACCTTTTGGGCCCAGCCAGGATTGGGGGCGATGATCCTCCAAATGATTTTTGCAGCCATTGCCACGTTCTGTTGACGAAGATTCTTGAAATTTAGGCCACCTTCCCACAGCGGCTTGGAGATGATATCCCAGCTGACAAGAGGGATCTTTTTTTCATTTTGTTTCCCTCCCTTCCAGAAGAACCTCCTTATGTATTCCTCCATTTTGTTTAGAATGGATGCCGGAGCGAGGAGTCCTGCGAATTGGAATAGAGGCAAGCTGTTGAGAACAGATTTTATTAAGATTGTTTTGCCTGCAGCATTCAGCCAGGAATATCCCTAGGCTTGAATCTTTGCCTTGAACTTTTCTAACTGTGGGAGCCAATCTTTGCTAGTTGGTCTCTTGTGAGATATTGGGAGGCCCAGGTATTTAAAGGAAGACCAGGAGGAGGAAGCTTCAAAGCCCAAACATCTGGAGATGGCAGATAGCAGCCTAGGCGTAGTATTCCAACTGAAAATATGGCATTTGCTCTTGTTAACAACACTGCCTGAAGCTTCACTAAACTCATCCAGGACCTCTTTGAACTTTGTGGCAGAGGGAATAACACATATTTCATTAAAATTGGAATAAAATTGGGGATCTAGAATTTAAAAATAACCAAAAAATTGAATTATAATGATGTTCTTGTAATAAAATTATTCCAATTTTAGTGAAATCTCTGTTGAATAGAGGCGGGACCCAACAGCAGTGTGTCATCCGCAAACAAAGCATGGTTAATATTTTTGGTCCCTCTTGCAATGCGCAGACCATTGATTTCTTGTTCATGCAACTTTTTATCTAGCAGGAAGCTGAGGGCTGAGGCCTGGATGACAAAGAGCAGGGGGGATAGAGGGCACCCCTGCCTGAGTCCTCTCGAGGCTTTAAAGAAGTCTGTGGCTCTTCCATTAACAAGAGGAGCTATCCATGGCTCCGAGATGCATGCCCGGATCCAATTGATGAAATTTGCTCCAAAACCAAACTTACACATAACATTTAAAAGGAAGCTATGATTGACTCGATCAAAAGCATTTGCTAAATCAAGTTTGATCACCATACCTTGCTCTTTTCGAAGTAGACTTGAGTGAATTGCCTCCTGTACCAGTAGAAAGTTGTCCACGATCTGCCTTCCATGGATGAAGCCTCCTTGATTCTCTGGAATTATTTTGGGGAGGATAAACTTCAATCTGTTTGCAATTACTTTGGTGATCAATTTGTACCCTGTATTACATAGAGAGATCGGCCGAAATCTGTTGAAGTTATTGGCACCTTTTTCCTTGGGTATGAGTGCTAAAAACGCAGAATTAGTACTGCCTCCGATTTTCTGAATATTTTGGGATTTTTGTACCATTTTGAGTAGATCTTTTTCAATAATCGGCCAGCAAGCTTGGAGGAATCTAGCAGAGAAACCATCCGGCCCAGGGGCCTTATCCGGGTCCATGTCGAAGAGAGCCTTTTTCACCTCATCTTTAGTGACTTTGGCCTCCAGAGATTCATTACTTCGCTGAGAAATTACAGAGGGTATATTTTCTAACAGCTCCGGATAGTGGCTTGGGTCCTTGTCTTCACTATATAAGTTCTGGAAATGTGTAAACGCAGCTCTCTTTATGTGATCAAAATCCTTATGGATATCTCCCTCTTCTTTAATCTCTGAGATAGTGTTGAAACATTTCCTTGCCTGGGCTTGTTTATGAAAATAAGCAGTGTTCCTATCCCCTGCTTTAAGCCAGAGGTTCCGAGATTTCATTCTCCAATACTCTTCTTCAGCTAAGCAGGCTTTGTGATATTGCTGTTGTAGCTGGGTTTCTTGTTCTAATGAATCCTTTGTGGGCATTGCATTTTCCATACCATTTTGATGAGAAACAAGAGCTGCTTTAATGGTTTTCCTTATTGTGGCCGGATTGGACAACGTTTTGGCCCATCTTTTTAGAGCTCCTTTCACCCTTCTGAGTTTTTCCTCCCAAATATAGAATGGCGATCCTTTAACTGGTTGGTTCCAGCATTCCTTGACAGTTTGCATGAAATCAGGCTCCTTTACCCAAAGAGGGCTGAATCTAAATGGGATGGGGCCCAGATCATGGTGAGCTAATAGATCTAGCTTTATGGGCTTATGATCAGAGATGCTGTTGGCAAGAATATGCATTCTGGGCTCTAATCCTAGCAGCAGATAGGAACTTTGAATGATAAACCTATCTAACCTGGCAGCAATGTGTCCAGGACCCACTCTTTTATTAGACCAAGAGTACTTACCTGAAGAGGGTTTGATGTCCAGCAAATCCCAGTCTTGCACTATGTCCTCCACCCATTCTCTAGCCGGATCTCTAACTATGCTGCCTCCCCTTTTTTCTGATGGATGTAGGGTAAGGTTGAGATCGCCAGCAATTATTATGTTTTCCAGGTCTGTCAAATCTGCTTGATGTCTTATAGAGTCCCAACAGTCTTTTTTTCCCCAACGTTGACTGGAGAGTAAACATTGAAAAGGCAGAACGTTTCCTTAGTATCCAGGTTCTGCATTTTCAGCATCAACCAATGGATATTCCTGGCCTCGAATAGAACTGTAAATTTATTGGCATTCCAAAGAGTACCTATCCCTCCTGAGGCACCCCGGGCGGAGATTGCTCTTGCTTCGCTTTTATTCCAGAGTTTCTTGCTTGTTTGAAGGAAGACTATGTCTTCCAGCTTTGTCTCCTGGACGAGAAGTAGATCTAGGGTTTCTGTCCTGATTAGACTTCTGATGGCTTCTTCTTTAGTTTTGCTCCCCATCCCTCTGCAGTTCCAGGAGATGACCTTCATTATTTATGCTTCTGGTGGGCTCCCTTGGAGCCTTGGGGCGGGTTTTTCAATATCTTTGGCTTTGAAGCTAGCATTTTCTCCAAGGTTGGTTGACTGCCCTGAAGTTTTTCTTTGTAAGTCTCCTGCTCCCTTTTTTCCCTATCGGTTTTCCGGCCTCTTGTTGATCTTCTTACCGGGGTGTGGGACTCTCCTATTTCTCCTTCCTCTTCTGATTCTTCCGTTTCCTGCTCTTCTTCTTCATCTTCTATGGTCATGCCTTTTGGATCTTCAGCACTTGTTCCTTTGAGAGAGACTGAGGGAGTACCTTTGCTTGTGGGTTGAGCTTCGGTCTCCTGTGTTGCTTCTGTCTCCTTTTGAGCTTCGCCCTCTTGTGTGCTCTCTGGATGCGTACTCAGGGGATCAAACTTGTTTTCAGAGTTGGGTTTGGAGATGATCTGCTGAGTAGTGGTTTGCTGAATTCCTTTGCCATTGGGGCCTCCTTGCTTCTGATTCTTGGGGTAATTTTTGGATCGCTTGACTTGGTTCCATCCATCCTCTTTTCCCTGCTCAGCCTCTTTGTTAGATGGGCAAATAAAATTATACATTTAAATACATGTTAAAAATTATTTTTGTTAATTTTACCATTGTATAAAATTAATATTATAATTTTTATAATAAATAATTTACAATAATTAATATTATAATTTTTATAATAAATAATTAAAAATTATCTCAGTAAATTTGTAATTTAAAACAACTCGAAATGAAAAATAACCTTTTTAAGTAAATTATAACATTTATGACCCATAACAATATTATACTTTACTCTTAATAATATAAAATATAATTTTAATTAATGTTATAATTTAATTATTTATTAAAACTTACAAACTTCATAATAATTTTATTATTTTTTGACAATTTTAAATGAACAATAAATACCATGTTGTGACGTACTAATTTGTACCAGGTGTTACCATATAAGTAGCCTAACCCCAAACTCTAATTAGTGTGAAGTCCTTGTATGTGTAGTGTACTTATATTTTTTAAAATTTGTTTCCCTTTGTTATTAAACGGGCTTAACATGTATAACAAGCTAAATTATTATATACTCGTTATTCTAATATTTAATAATACAATGAAAAATGTATACTTGACAATTTTGTAATATAATAAATGTAATGTAATTAAGCATGAGAAAGGAAAGAGATGTAAGAGGTTACATAGTTATAAATTTTAATAATTAAAATTTTATAATATTATTTTTATATTAAATATAATTTATTAATATTTAAAAGAAATTAAAAGTCAATTTCCAATTAAATTTAAATTTTGACTAGTAATATGATGAGTTATGATATGTTGATAAAGATTGTTGTAATGGTTTCATGTCTATGAATTGAATATTGTTGTATTGGATTTGAGCTTGGTGAACTCTTAAGAATTAAAAAGAATTTAATATTCTATAAATTTTAACTACCATTCGAAATCCATCTTAACTTTGGATCTACCAAGTGCCTACAGGGATCAAATCTCGAGGTGCAAACCTCTTTTAGAGTGAAAATAGATTTAATTTATCTCAGGGTTTGGTAGATTCGGAGTTAAGATAGATCTAGATTAGTTTAATTATTAGTTTTTATTAAAACTATTATGATATGTGCACATAAATTGCTCTCCATTTTATATTTAAAAGAATGGTATAAAATTTCATTTATAATATATACTTATATATTCCAAAATTTTAATTTTTTTTATTGACTAAAAATGTGGAACATAATCTCATATATAGTTGTATAGTAATTAAATTTATAGTGACAATTTTAGTCCGCCTGGGGTAGCTCAAGTGGCGATGGCCGTGGAATGAAGTCTCACCAAACCAGAGATCTTGGGTTCGAATCTTGTGCTACCCTCCCCCGTAGCGGGGTGAATAATGGACATGTAAAATCGAAAATAGGAGAGTCCTACCAAACTTACAAAAAAAAAGTGGCAATTTTAATTTTTATTTATTTTTAGTATATTCTTTAAATAATTTTACATTTTGTTAAAATTGCATAAACTTATTAAAAAACATTAATAAATCCTTCAATTATAATATATTCTAAGAGAACAACTCAGAATTTAATTAAAAAAAAGTCAACATATCACCCATTGTCCAAGGTTAGCACTAATGTAAGTATCATTATGAGAGAATTGATATACTCTCAGAATTTAATTAAAAAAAAGTCAATCCATTGTCCAAGGTTAGCACTAATGTAAGTATCATTATGAGAGAATTGATAAGCAGTATATCAATTTTATGGTTTCACATAAGAATCTTACTCATTCACAGTGGAAAAAAATGGTGGGAAGAATCTTTGGGTGGAGGAGATGTTCATTACTAAGAGTTTCTCAATAATCTTCCGATAGTGGTAAATTAAAATTACAAATTGGTAATTCAAAACCCTCAACGCCATAGGACTCCTTCGATCACCTAGTTTTTTGTCCTTGGATTGGTAGCTCAACTGAGATTGTTGAATCTATCAATGCTACATGATCGAGGGTGTGGAGGTTGGGATTTTAGCAGAAAGAAACCCTTAGATTTCTTGAGATTATCGGTGGTACACGAGTGACCTAATCTTGGAGTTTTATAGGGAAAACACCCATAGAATTTGAACTCGATACCAAGTAAACATCATATAAATTTTACATAACTCATTTTGGGTGAGGATAGAGTGGAGATAAATAGTACTGAAAGCCCCAACCAAATAGTTCTCTTCGGAAAAAAAGAAAATTCATTGGAATTTCATGTCTTTAAAGATCATAATAAAAACCATAGGTAGTTAAAATGTGGAGTCTAAAAAGGTAAATTAACTATTTTAACTTTATTTTATTTTAATTATTAACTTTAGTTTTTTATTTTTATTTTTAAGTAATTTGACAGAGTCAAAATATTTACATAACATGACAAGACATTACAACATCTCTTGCATACTCGGATGGAGAGAACCTCTCAGTGAATGAAGTTGTTCTTTAATTTATTGAAAGCTTTTTCATTAAATCATATTTATTATATTACGTATTAAAAGTTAATGCAAATATGAATCTTTCATTGCATAACTACCTAATAAAAATAATTGAAAATTTAAGTTGATATTTATTTTATAAACATTGTTGAGCATAATAAAGTCAACCTATATCTACCTTAACACGAGATCTACCAAGCACCGAGAGGGATCAATTCTCTTGAGATGCAAATCTCTTTTAGAGTGAAAAGAGATTTGATCTCTCTCAGAACTTGCGAGTTAAGATGGATCTAGGCTAGTTTAATTTCTCTCTTTAAATTATCAACATAAAATATAAATTATTCATATACATTTTAGCCTCATGGGTTAGCTCAATTGGCCAAGTCCCATAGTATAAGCACCTCTCTAATGGGAGGTCACGGTGTCAATTCTCCTCGACGTTGTTCAGGTTAGGCTAGTCAAATAAGCCAGTAGGATTTAAAGTGATCCCTTCAAGTGGATCTACCCAAGATTATTTTCGTAGACACAATATCTAATTCTCCTCGACGCTCTGAATTAAGACAATAAAATTTAAAGCAAACCCTTCAAATAAATCTACCCAAAATTATTTCCATATACATAATACCTACTAACTAATTTCTAATATCCATTAACCACATTTTAAAAAAAAATCAATATAATTTTTTTTTTTTTAAATTTATTATATCATACTTATCATTTATTAAATCATAATTTAACACGGATAGTTATCATAAAATTCCAAACTAAAACCTACTTTTGCATAAGATTGGTTGACAGTTGTCATAAAGATCCATATTCCAAACCTACCTCAGCATAACATTTATTGTTGGTTGGAAAAAGTTGATTTCTAATTGAATTGAATTTAAACCTTCATAGTACCATCCAAGGAATGCTCCACTCGACTTATTTCCAATGCATAATTGTCCATCGTATTCAAAGGGAACTAAATAAAACACTAACAAAGTATTAGAGACGTTGTGTCATTAGTGGTGGTATGACATTTTTTTATTTTTTATTTTTAATTTAATATTTTGTTAATTTCTAATTTTTATGTAATTTTTAAGTTTTAATATTTTCTTAAAAATAATTTAAGAGGATATTAATTTTTTTTTATAGAAATATTAAAATAATCTGTGTTTTTATTTTTATTTTTTTGAAATTTTATATATATGGTATTTTATTTAATAAAAAATATTTTATAACAAAAAAATATTTTAAAATTAAGATAAAGAATAATTCTCATACTAATTAAGATTTTCAATACAAAAGAAAAAGTTTAATTTAATCTCGATTTTCTACAAAAGAAAAAGTTTAATTTAATCCAGATTTCTTATAAGTGAGATGTTGAGTGCATATCAAAGTGTATTCTTAAAGTTTGACATTAACATGTTATTCTAAATATTAAAAAAATTAATAAGAAAAAAAAGAATAGGCTAAGATAATTTTAGGTTTTGATGCACATGTTTAGAAAAATTATCATTATAATTTTATAAGTTTTGATCTTAATAATTTTTTTAAAATAAATTATTAATAAAATTTGGAAAATAAGATTGAAGGGCAGCATGTGTTAAAGGGGTTATATTTAGCATTAAGAGACAATGGGTAGGTACTTTCTCATAGATTCTTAGTATATATTTCTAACAATTTATTATAAGTGTATTCCCTTTTACAAGGTTTTTTTCTTGTCGAATTTTCAAATATACAAACATTGATTGTTTTTCTGTGGAAAAAAATAAAAATAAATAAATAAAATCGTAATTTCTCATTAACTAATGAAAAATTACATTTTGTTGATGCATGTTATTGCATTTGATATACCTGCCTATGGACTATAAAGACTAGGCAAAACAACATGCTTGTGAAAAGCCCTTTGTGACATCCCCTAGTTAATATTTCTCTCTTGTAAATAATTGTAATTATTTTAAATGGATGTGAGAGGGACACAAATTCCATTGCTTGAGGAAGGAGATTGCTTGAGGGAATAAATGTTTTAAATATCAGTCTTGGTTGGCTGAGAAGATTACATGAGCTAACTGTGCATTAAAATTGACTAAAGAGACATGGGCAGGCCCAGGTGTCCTTTAAGCTCCAACAATAAGCAAGAAAAGGACAAAATTTAAAGACAAGCATGGGTTGCATTGTCCAAGGAGGTTAATTGTTGTGCAATCATGGAGAAGGATGGGCAATTAGTTTGTTGGAAAAAGGAAGCAAGACCGAGGATACAATCATCCATTCAAACACACATTTTCTCTCACACATGCGCAAAGGCATAAGCAGAGAGAACGAGCTTCTTAGGACACACAAAAAAAGTGGAAGGAAAGTGCGCAAAGAATAATGTAGTAAGAGCAAGAGAATTTCTTCTAAGGGTGGAGTTGAGAGTACAACAAAGGCAACGATTAGAATCGGAAAAACCCTAAAAAGATTAAAAAAAAAACCAAGTGAGGAAGCCTCACAGAGGCTTGTTAGGTAAAAATATCATAGAGAGCAGTGGCTTGCCAGTAAGGCTAAAGAACCCACTGGAAGCTTGTGGATTGATGATCCTGTTGGATTAGGAGGAATCACCCAGGTGCTTGTGAGGCTGAAAAACCACAAGGAGTTTCTATGGGGTTGAAGCTCTAGTGTTTGACTCACTTATGAACCACCTCAGGCCTAGGCACCACTTCCTAGACATTGTTCTTCATGATAGAAACATACTCTTCCACCATAGCCTCTCTCCATACCTCTTGGTTGGCAACCTCCTCATAGCTAGTAGGTTCAGAGTCCACAATCTTGGTAGCCATGGCTACATAACTACAAAATCGCTCAGGTGGCACACTCTCCCTGTTCACCCTCTTCGGAGGATCAACCGACTCTGCTTCCTTCAAGGTGTCTTGAAGCCACTTGGGCCTCCTCTTCCCTGAAGAATATTCCCCATAGGGAACCTCATCCTCTGCCCCCAAGTCTGGTGAACCTGAAGGTTTGCCAACTGACCTTGGTGTGCCTGTACTAGCACCTGTTCTCGGAGAACCTATACTGACACTTGTGCCTGTGTCAGTTGAAGTGCCATGTGAACTTTGTGCCAGTGGACTCCCTAAAGAACTACTCAGTGAACTCATCACTAGTGCCCCAAATGTCACTAATACTGAAGTACCTCCTATACCAGTCGATCCAGAACCCTGAGGTCCTTCTCCCTATACCTGACCTCCCTGTTGAGGAGAAGTTTGTGACTCTCTCTCATCATACTCCCATGATCTCTGATAGGCCCTCTCCTCCTCGAACTTCACATCCCTCCTAATCACCACTCTTCGTTTAGAAGGAATGAAGATCTGATAGGCCTTCGAAGTCTCGTTGTAACCCATAAATATACCCTTCTCTGCCATGGGTTCCAGCTTCATCCTCTACTCCTTGGGGATATAAGAATATGTGAGACATCCAAAGATACGAAGATGTCACACATGAAGCTTATCTCCACTGAAAGCCTCCTCTGGAGTCATATTCCCCAATACTCTATGAGGACTCCTGTTTTGAAGATAAATAATAGTATTGCAGGTTCAACCCACAAAAACAAAGGCAACCCCTGATCATGAATCATCGCTCTAACAATCCCAACAATAGCTATGTTCTTCCTTTTAGACACCCCATTCTGCTGGGGGTTGTAAGGAACCATGAACTCTCTCCTAATGCCCTCCTGTGCACAGAAGTCAGAAAACCCACCATCGGTGTACTCACCACCATTGTCTGACCTCAAGACCTGAATCTTCCTACCTGTCTACTTTTCCACAAGAGCTTTGAACTCTTTAAAGCGACTGAAGACCTCACCCTTGGTCTTCAGGAAATATATCCAAGTCCTCCTAGAGTAGTCATCAATGAATATAACATAATACTCATAACCACCCAAAGACACATGAGACATATGATCACTAACATCAATATGAATCAAGTCTAGTATACCTGTAGATTTGTTGTCGCTTGTTGGGAATGGTAACTTGGTGTACTTTCCCAAAGCACACCCTCTGCAGACCTCATAATGCTCGACATTGAAATCAGGAACTCTAGTAGTGATCTCCCTCAGTGCTCTCAAATCTCCATGATGCATATGTGCCATCCTCTGATGCCATAACTCGCACAAGTCTCTATTGCTGGTGGTAATAGTGTGAGTGCTACTAGATGTGCTACTCACCAATGCTCCTGCTGACTAAAAATTGAACCTGTATAGTTTCCCAAAGCAGAGTCCAATCACTTTGGATGAAGTGATGGAAGTTCCCTTGGGATGCATCAATAGCTACCCTCCTGAGAAAGTAACACCAAACCCCTTCTCCTCCATAGCAGAGACTGAAATCAAGTTATTCTTCGTCCCCGAAACATACAAAACATCCATGACCTTTAGAGGAGGCAAAGACTCCCTCTCAAAAGTCACAGTCCCCACACCAACAGCTCTCGCAATGCGGTGATCTCCTAGTACAATCTCAATATCAAGTGCCCTCTCTGCAAGCTCTAAAAATAACTCCCATGCACCTGTCATATGGCAGGAATACCCGCTGTTTATGTACCATACATCGGATGATGTACTCCTACTAGATGTAGAGGTAATAAATGCAAAGTCCGAGTCAAACTGTGAAGCAAACTTCTCCACCTCTACTAATGTTGTAGTACCTTTCTTCCCCTTGTTCTTCCTCTTAGGACACGTAGCAGCATAGTGTCCCATCTTCTAACATGCCCAACATTTGACTTTGGACATATCCGTATATTTCTTCTTATTCTTCTCCTTTCCCTTAGCCCCATTTGATGAGGCCCCTTTCTTGGCCTTCCCTTTGTTCTCCCCCCTGGCTGTAAAGGCTACATCCTCCTCATCTGCTATCTTCACCCCACTACTGCCAATATTCTATATCTCATGCTGCACACAATCATCCCAGAATCTGTCCGAATTGGGAAGATTCTCCCTAGAGGTAACAACATCTCCAAAGACCTCCCAAGACTTAGGAAGTCCCACTACATCTATCCTGACTAACTCTATGGGTGCAACTGCCTCACCAATAGAAGCCAAATCATCACTTACCTATTTGACCTTGCCAAGATAATGAACTACACTTTCAGCCTTTGTCATCCTGATGTTCTCAATTGTTCAGTGAGTACCATCTTCCTGCTCTCATTGGTACTATGATAGAGAGTGGTTAGAGTTATCCGCATCTGATATGCATATGTTGTTCCTCTCACCTAAGGAACCACATGATCCTTCAGACTGTCCATCAAAATCCTTTTTGTCTTTGCATTATTTTTTGTGAATTCAGCAAGTTCATTTGCAGCAATAGGAGGTACAACCACTTTCCGCACTATGTCCCAAATTGCTGCCTCCTCAAACACAGTGTAAATTTTGTCCTTCCAAATGGCAAAGTTGGATATCACATCTAGTTTGTCATCTATCCTTAAGAACATAGCCATGACTGCTGTTCAAAATTTACAAAACCAAGAAAATGGAGAAATGAACTTTCCAGCACACCTTGTTGTCCCAAAAGTTAAGTCTGTGTGAAATTTCATTTTGTTGTCCCAAATATCAGTTTGTTGTCCAAACTGAGTTTGCTGTCCAAAAATTTAGTTTGTTGTCCAAACCACTGTTTGTTGTCCCAAACCACTGTTTGTCGTTCAAACTGCAATTTTCAGCTTGTAGCTCCAATACCATGTTGAAATTTGATGACTAAAAAAAAAAAATTCCTGCAATCCCAACTTGGGTTTAATTTCACCTTTGACTATTAGTTTAAATTCCATTAGAATAATATCTATTATTTGACTCTTAGTTTACTTATAATAATAATAATAATAATAATAAGAATTTCCAATCTAACTAACTAAAAATGGCTTCTCATTTTTCTAGGTTTCCCTCACCCAGTCAAACATAGCCGTTTCTTTTTAGCTGTTAGAAGGCCCATCTCACCTACAGCTATGATTGATCCTTCATCTTGTCCTAATGATGAACCACATAGGTTGGTTTGAAACGCGTCGACCTAATTCTTTTGATGTGATTTCTTCCAAAAATGTTTTTATTCATTAAGTATCTTCCTCATCAAGTTTATTGAGTTGGGTCAAACTGTGGATGTTTAATGAGTACAAGGTGTTTGCCTACCATCAAGTTGATGTTTCATGAGTACAAAGTGTTTGCCTAGCATCAAGTTTATTTGGTTGGGTCAAAGAGTGGATGTTTGGTGGATGTTTTGTGCAGTATAAGGTATTTGCCAATCAATATAAGAGTCATTTCAAGATTTGAAACTTGATCAATATAAGAGTTATTTCAAGATTTGAAACTCAGTTTACTTGTCTAACAAGGTTTATGGGTGGTTGTCCTAGGTTGGGGAATATAATAAAGTGGTTGCGCTAGGCTCCAGAGAATAATTACAATGCCACTAACTCAATCTGGGATCTCCTCGGTGACAAACACTAGATTTACTAATTCTTCCAATAAAAAAGAAAAAAATTCTTAAAATGAAAAGTTTTATTCTCATTAAAAATATATATTCCATTTCAAGTTAAATCAAATGAGGATTTTAACCTTGTAATATTATTATACGTGCCGCTGACAGGATATAAAATCTAAAAAAAAAAATCAATTTTTCATTGTCTTGCTATTAGTTTTTCTTTAACTAAAAAAATTTAAAATCTATTCAAAGTTTAACATTATGAAATTAAATTTATTATTTTTAAATAAAATTTATTTCTATTTATCTCAAATATGATTGGTTGAAATGTCTCCCCTCTTATTGTGTAATGATGACAAAAATTGGCTTTTGTGTACTCTATTATTAATTACTATGTACTATATCACTAATTACTATGTACAATAAATATAAATAATTTGAAAAATAACATTATATATTAATTATTATGTACCATAAACACAAATGGTTTGTAATTAAATTCAAAAATTCAATTTTGTCATTGGTGTAAAGTATTGAATAGAAAATTTTTATGGGTTTTATTTTTTAATTTAAAAAAAAAGAAGAATAATTTAAAAAATGTAAATTTGAAAAAAATATGTAAAATAACAAGTGTACAATTTGGCTAAGAGCTCGTCTTCCTCGGACGTAAGGAAACAGGTTAACGGCCCAAGACCCAGAGGCATCTGGCAGGAGTGAAAGCCTGCTCCCTTACGGACCACCAGCGGGTTATTACAGGTGGCGTGGTTTTCCTTGATAACGGTGATGAGTCAAACCGACATTCGCGGATAGCAGCCAGAGATGGCTGTCCTCACTGTTGGTTTGACACCTGAGTTTGATAGGTTTTGCCACCTTCGGAAAAAAAACAAGTGTACAATTTGTACAATTCTCATTATATCAATCTATACTCTAATAACATAACATGTGTACTATAATATGAGCATTATATTAAAAAATTGTCATCATTCAATATTAAATAAATAATTATTAACTTGTTATCATTCTCTTCAATGTCAATTTTAGATATATATATATATATATATACCAAAAAAGTGTTTCATTATATTAAAAAAATTAATAAAAAAAAGTTAAACAAATATTCATATAACTCATTTTACAATTTTATTATTGTTTGGAGTACATACAACACATCATGACATTAAAATATTTTATTAAACTAAGCGCATAGAACGCTAGCTATGCAACCTTGTAAATTGGAAAAGTTTAATACACAATTAAATATATTAGATTAATATAATGATAATAAGGATGTATTTTCAATGAGTTTAGATTAATTTATAACATCTTTAGAAGGTAAAGATTACTTGAAATTCTTTGAAATTTTGTTTTTGTATTTAAAAATTATTAAAAAAATTCCAAAATTATTATAATTTTTCTCACTTCAAAGATTATAAAGGTTTGGTTATGTGACATATATTTTAAAGTTGAGACATGATTTCGTCTTAGTGTATGCAAAGTATTCTAGTGAAAGCGTGATAGACTCTTTCATCTCAATTCATTTTGGGAACTAACCAACATCGAGTTTCACCATGGAACTGATGAGAATTAGTTCTTATTTTAGCATTGTTTATTACTTCTATACACTTGTTAGAATAAAAAATTGATCTTTTAACTGAGAAGGTGTAGACCAATTGGTTTGCAGGGGGTTTAGTCTTCGTCAAATCTCAGGTTCAAACCTCATGGAGAGAGGTTGAGGATGGTAGCCACTTTGGGGGAATTAAAACTATCCTAATGAGCATCCACATTCAATCGAGTTTCACATAATTTTAGGGATAGATATCCAATTATGGGTTGATCATTCTTCTTCTATCCAATAAGCAGGTTGGCCCCATCCTAGTCTCAACCTAGTCACAAGAAGAAAAAAAAATGATCTTTTATCTTAGGGTTGATTAGCTCCTTATAATATCTTAATTTATTTTATTTCCCTCTAGCTATATTTTTAATGTTATCCTTATTTTGCAAAATGAGTTCTTCCTTTCTTCCCCAATGATTTAGTCAATATTGTCCATCCTTGTGCCATCCCCACTTGAGTTGAATGTGGTTTTGGCTAGAGTTTGAAGCAATTTTAGGTAGTGTCTTGTCTTCCATGTTGTTAACTTGTTCTTATACATTAGGGACTTGGTCATACTTATGCTTGAAATGGGGGAAAGACTTTTTTTTTGTATGAATATTTTCACAGTCGATAACTTGATGATGCCCAATGTTTCAGGTGAACACGTCACCCATCATCAAGGATAAGGTGTATTTCCTTTAATTTTGAGATTATAAGTTATAAAATTATTTTGGAATTGCTCTATCTTTCTCCACAACTCATTAGAGATATTGTGCCATGAAACTTTGCATCCATATAAAATAATAACAGTAACAAGAGTGTCAAAATGGATTTTTTCCTTATCACATGTCCAAAGGTCCATTGATTTACAATTGTTTTCAAGCCCATGATTAGCATTCCATCCTTCATTTATTATTTTCTCAATGTTGTAATTCATGTTGAGCTTATGATGAATATTGATTTTAGATATTTATATGAAGGCATTTCCTCCAAGTTGTCGTTGGCATATATGAAAGTATCATAGGTGATCTTATTGGATTTAATTATCATGACTTTCGTTTTGTTGGCATTAATAGTCATACTCGTATTAGAGTAGAATTTCTTGAGGATTCTTAGTTTCTTACAAAGATCATACAAACTCTTCACCATAAGAACAGTATCATTAGCATAAGGAAAATGAATGAAGACTATACTAGCAAGAGTTGGGGTGATACAACCTGCTTCTTCCAAACAATCTTCTAACTTGTCAATATATATGCCAAAAAGGGTAGGAGACAATGGAGAAACTTGCTTCACTATGATATTGCATTTAATTCCTTTTGGATATCCCTAAGTGTTCCTAAACTTGGCACTAGTGCTTTCATACAATCTTGTCACTATGGCCCTCAACTCAAGAGGCACTTTAATCTCTTCCAATCTACTCTAAAGGTTTGTCTTGAGTATAATGTCAAAAGCTTTTCCAAAATCAATGAAACAACATACAATATTAGTTTTATTATTGTGGCACTCCTGCACAATGATCCTAAGTATAGCAAGGTGGTTCGCAATTGAATGATATCTCCTAAACTTAGTTTGGCCTATAGGCTTATTTTCAATGGATTTATAGCCATATGTTTATCTCCCTTTCCAAAATAATTTCATATAGCTTGGATAAAGTGGGATTAATCCAAATAGTCTAATAATTAAAAGAAAATTTTTTATCCCCACTTTTAAAAATAACTACAATGACGCTTTGTGTACAAGGTTTAGGGAAGCCCATCTTGACTGCTAAATTGAAGAATTTATGTACATGAAGGGTGAGAATAGAACTTCTAATTTTAAAAATTTCATCTTGATAATCTTTGATGTCCGTAACTTTCCCATTTATGAGCTCCTTAACCTTAAATTCTACATCAACTAAAAGGAAAAAAAAAATTCACTTTTTTCTTGTCGGTCAACAAGCTTTCATTATATTATCAAAAAAAGACTAAGTACAAAAATCATCTCCAGAGGCCTATCTTTCTCATGTAGAGTAGACTTGGGGAACATAAGGCCTGGAGGAAGACAGTGACAACCCGTGCCAACATTTATTTCCGGGTGGCCTATTAGCCATAACATACATTGCCAAAAAAGAGCAAAACTCCAAACAATAGACATCCTCATTAGGGGGGCGGATTAGGCGGGAAGACAGGAGGGGCAACGATGAGGCCAACATGCTCATGCATGTGGAAGTCGATATGCTCCACCCTCGCCTCTAAGGTGTGAAGGTGGTCGTTTGTGTGTTGGTGTTGTTGTCGGAGACTTTCCATCGTGTCCAAGATCTCGTTTTGGATGTGTTGGATGTCGTTGATGTAAGTGACTAATTCGTTATGGTCCTCATAATGTTGGTCCCTCAGGGTGTCAATGTTTAGCTGGATATTTTGCAGTTGGCCTGCAATTGAGTCCAAAGTGGCGGGAGCTTCGACTTGGCCCAGTGAACAGGTAGGAGATAGCGTCACTCCCTCTTCCGTGTCTCAATTGTCCGAATGGTCAGAGGACAAATGACTACCCTCACCTTGCTACTGTTTCCCTTTGTGGCGAGGAGTGACTCCCCCTCGCCTCAAACAACCCCATTGGTGTGGCATAGAGACCAAATGAAACCAAGTGGGGGTGGCCAAGGTCGCGAAGCAGGTGGAACTCAGGTGAGAGGCGAGGCGATGCTTTTGTGGAAGGACTCCAACACTGTCCCACTAAACTCCCTCTCTGGTATTACCACTGTCTTTGTAGATAATAGAGATCGCTAAGTAGCTGGAGGAGCACGAAAACATCGGCACCACACTGGCCTTGCCACCCCCCACTCCTTGAGTGCCTGATGGAGCCAATTCACCATGCCCTCCCACTACAAAGTCCAACCGCAGACAAAGAGGACAACTATGCAACCAGCGGAGACCATCCCAGGTAGATGAGGCCTTATAAAGGAAGCTAGCCTTGGCATCTAAGATCAATTGCGGAAGCTCAACAGACTAGACCAGAAAACCCAACATGGATTGCAACATCGATACCTCCATCGTGGTACCTAGATCCCACAAGCACTTCTGGGCCAGGGACTCTCCACGTCGCAGACTAAGACATACCTTCATTCCCCCTCTGCCGAAAGCCATAGCCATTGCTAGGCAGTTCTCTGCTCAGACCCACAATTCTCAATAGTCTACCTCCTCATCACCCAACACAATAGAATGAAGCTCTTCACTCGTTGTAACATGCATATAACCTTGTCGCGAGTGGGCAGTCCGCTAACCTGCATAACCTTAATTATGGTCATAGCCATGTCAAAAACATTAAGGGGCGCGTGGAGGTCAGATGGGCTCCATACGCCGCCCTTCTGCCACACGTAGCACCGGATCCTCACTGCTATCAAGGTATATATCATTAAAATGATATTCATGAAATAAAATAAAAATCATTAAAAATAAATAAAAAGTACTTTAAATTATCAACATAAAATATAAATTATTAATATACATTTTAGCTTCATGGGTTAGCTCAAATGGCCAAGTCCCATAGTATAAGCACCTCTCTAATGAGAGGTCACGGTGTCAATTCTCCTCGACGCTTTTCAGGTTAGGCTAGTCAAATAAGCCAATAGGATTTAAATTGATCCCTTCAGATAGATCTACTCAAGATTATTTTCGTAGACGCAGTATCTAATACTCCTCGACGCTCTTCGAGTTAAGCCAATAAAATTTAAAGCGATCCCTTCAAATAGATCTACCCAAAATTATTTCCATGTACACAATAACTACTAACTAATTTCTAATGTCCATTAACCACATTTAAAAAAAAATCAATATAATTTTTTTTTAAATTTATTATATCATACTTATCATTTATTAAATCATAATTTAACACGGATAGTTATCATAAAAATCCAAACTAAAACCTACTTTTGCATAAGATTGGTTGATAGTTGTCATAAAGATCCATATTCCAAACCTACCTCAGCATAACATTTATTGTTGGTTGGAAAACGTTGATTTCTAATTGAATTGAATTTAAACCTTCATAGTACCATCCAAATGCTCCACTCGACTTATTTCCAATGCATAATTGTCCATCTTATTCATAGGGAACTAAATAAAACACTAACAAAGTACTGTCCATCTTATTCATAGGGAACTAAATAAAACACTAACAAAGTACTAGAGACGTTATGTCAATGACATTTTTTTTTAATTTAATATTTTGTTAATTTCTAATTTTTATGTAATTTTTAAGTTTTAATATGATATTAATTTTTTTTTATAGATATATTAAAATAATATGTGTTTTTAATTTTATTTTTTTGAAATTTTATATAAATGGTATTTTATTTAATAAAAATATTTTATATCAAAAAAATATTTTAAAATTGAGATAAAGAATAATTCTCATACTAATTAAGATTTTAAATACAAAAAAAAGTTTAATTTAATCAAGATTTTTTTATAAGTGACATATTGAGTACATATCAAAGTGTATTCTTAAAGTTTGACATTAACATGTTATTCCAAATATTAAAAAATTAATAAGAAAAAAAATAATAGATTAAGATAATTTTAGGTTTTGATGCACATGTTTAGAAAATTATAAATATATTTTTATAAGTTTTGACTTTAATAAATTTTTTTAAAATAAATTATTAATAAAATTTGGAAAATAAGATTGAAGGGTAGCATGTGTTAAAGGGGTTATATTTAGCATTAAGAGACAACGGGTAGGTACTTTCTCATAGATTCTTAGTATATATTTCTAACAATTTATTATAAGTGTATTCCCTTTTACAAGGTCTTTTTCTTGTCGAATTTTCAAATATACAAACATTGATTGTTTTTTTGTAGAAAAAAATAAGAATAAATAAATAAAATCGTAATTTCTCATTAACTAATGAAAAATTACATTTTGTGGATGCATGTTATTGCATTTGATATATCTGCCTATGGACCATAAAGATTAGGCAAAACAACATGCTTGTGAAAAGCCCTTTGTGACATCCCCTAGTCAATATTTCTCTCTTGTAAATAATTGTAATTATTTTAATGGATGTGAGAGGGACACAAATTCCATTGCTTGAGGAAGGAGATTGCTTGAGGGAATAAATGTTTTAAATATCAGTCTTGGTTGGCTGAGAAGATTACATGAGCTAACTGTGCATTAAATTTGACTAAAGAGACATGGACAAGCCCAGGTGTCCTTTAAGCTCCAACAATAAGCAAGAAAAGGGCAAAATTTAAAGACAAGCATGGGTTGCATTGTCCAAGGAGGTTAACTGTTGTGCAATCATGGAGAAGGATGGGCATTTAGTTTGTTGGAAAAAGGAAGCAAGACCGAGGATACAATCATCCATTCAAACACACATTTTCTCTCACACATGCACAAAGGCATAAGCAAAGAGAACAAGCTTCTTGGGACACACAAAAACAGTGGAAGGAAAGTGCGCAAAGAATAATGTAGTAAGATCAAGAGAATTTCCTCCAAGGGTGGAGTTGAGAGTACAACAAAGGCAACGATTAGAATCGTAGCGGAAAAACCCCGAAAAGATTAAAAAAAAAAACCAATTGAGGAAGCCTCACAGAGGCTTGTTAGGTAAAAATATCATAGAGAGCAGTGGCTTGCCTGTAAGGCTAAAGAACCCACTGGAAGATTGTGGATTGATGAACCTGTTGGATTGGGAGGAATCACCCAGGTGCTTGTGAGGCTGAAGAACCACAAGGAGTTTCCATGGGGTTGAAGCTCTAGTGTTTGACTCACTGATGAACCACCTGGAGAGTGATTTCTTTACCCATCAGCAACTTACCCACTGATGAACCTTCCTTATTGTGGACTCTCTTCTCCTGAAAGTGAGCTAAATTTCTTTGCATTATGGTATGTTGGCATGGATGTGAATATGCCTGAAAAGTGTGAATGATAATGTGTGTAATTGGTGGATGAAGGCAGTGTGGCCATGTCACCTATCCTGTTTCAGTTGTTTTATTCGTTAAAAAGCCTCCTCAAAAGCACTATACCTCAAGATTTGGAATCTGGCTCAAGGGTGACAACGACATGTAAGAGTGGTTGTAGTGGTTGTAGCTTTTCTATGGTTGGGTGGAGAGTTGAAGTCCTACTCTCAGTTGCCAACCCTCTTTGTCATATAAGATAAGTTATCTAACTATGCTTCTAATGTTTGAATGACATGTACATGTTCAACATGTTGGTTAAGAAATGTGATTTTCTGTGTGCTAATAGATACTAAGTTCCTTGTATATATTCTTGAAGGAGTGGTTGAAATTCTATGTGTGTTGTGTGACCATGAGTAACAATGATTTTTAGTTTAGATGACTAAATGAATCTCTATGTTTATTTGTGAGATTCGATGAAATCAGTGATTGGAAAGTATTGGGGATGTCTCTGGGTATATGTTGTGTGTATCACTAATAACAACACAAATATCTCTATGATGTGACTGAGGGAACTAGTGGAGTTCCTTATGGTTTAGTGAAGGGCACTAAGGTGCTTGTTCTATGTATTTTAATGGGAAAGTGGACATCACAAGATTTGCATTGCCCTTGTGAACTGTGGGAATAAATTACCCGCGCACTTCAGTAGCTCATACAAATTTCATGGGTGCAACAAGCCATTGCTTCCATAGCCATAGAGTGTGGATAATGTCTATAATATTTCAAAGGTCAGGTATCAGTAGGTTGTGAAATTTTGGCTTGGCCGAGATCAGTGGAATTCGCAAATAAATTAATAAGCACAAAGGGATTACAAGCATGCATGAAGTCAATTGCAGGACCCACCAAGTCGAGGGTCGAGAGGTCAATTGTAAGGCTTGACCTTGGGTGAGGTTGTGTCTGATTCAATATGCAAAGGACAAGTAGTCGGGTGACCCACTATTCAAGAGTCAGACCAAATACCCAGGTCAGGGTCGGGATAGACAAGGTGCAAGTATTAGTTGATCCCGAAAGGAGGTCAGGAGTTCGAGGCTTCTCGATGTACCACAACCATAGCGGAAGTCAGGATCATAATAGATGGTTTAGATTTGTTTGTGAGATCGACGGTCAAGACATTAGTGGGGCCTCTCCCCTATCATGTCAACAAGGGAGGGGGGGACCCTCGCTTTAATCATAGTCGTCGAATGAATCTTGGGTGATCAACGAATGAGATCTGAGCAGGGCCTTTCCCCCTGTGACGTTAATGGGGGAGTGTGAGGTCCTGCTAACCATTGATCTAGACCATTTCTTTGGGTCATTGGACGACGTAGGACTGCAAGGTGTGGGTCTTTGTTAATACATGCGAGTGTCGGTGACTATAGGTGCAAGAGTTGTGCCTATATGTTTACATATATAGGGAATATATATTTAGATATGTGCACCACTATTGTACGTAAAGGTGTGTGTCTATATACATACATACATATATATGTGTGTGTGTGTGTGATACAACTACACGTGAGGGTGGGGAAAGTAAGCTAAGGTGAAGGCATCGATACATGCCACGTGGCACCATGTGGGGGACCATGTGGGTGTCACGTGGCGGGAAAGGTAAAATGAGTGTCTCATGCTTTAGAAAACCTTAATTTATGATCCGAGAGTCCAAATTGGACAAAAAATATATCACTGGAAAAGTCTCTCCGAGATAAATATGATGATAACACTTCAATTAAGTTTTCGAAACTTGGATGAAAGGTTGAAAAATTTAGACTCCACTTTCCTTAACCGTACCATAGAGATTGGATCAGCATAGTAACCGCCTCCTTCTACCCTTGGGCGGGGCTACGGATAGTAGGGGGTATGTTACAGAGTGTTATCAGAGCATCCAGGTTCAACACTTGGATTGGATGGGCTCTATCATGGGAAAAATAACGGCAAGGTCCCTTCCAAGCTCCTGGGAATAAGTTGGTACTCTATTATAGAGTTAACAGAGCAAAGCAGTTTCATATTGAATTTTAGAAAACAAATAAAACAAATGTTTATGTGTTAAAAGTTGGCCTAGGATTGATTGATTGCATGTATGGTTGATATGCTTACCTTATGATTTACTTATGTAGCATGATACTAAGGCGTGACCTTATCTTATTGTGATATACAATATCATGGTCAGATGTGGTTTTATTGATATTTATGTTCTAACATGATATTGATGTACTAGCATGGATTATTATTTCAACTAGCCCTACCAAAGCAACTTCACAAAAGCAAGTTCATGGTCATGATTTTGTTATCTATTTATGTCATGATGTATCTAATAGATGTATGTGAATGAAAACACATCATAAGTAGCAAAGGACAGTGAGAAATTAAGGAATGAGTAGCAAGATGATTCAATATAGTTCTGACAGATCACAACATGGGCATGAGGAAGCTTAAGTGGAGAACAACGAAGTAGCAAACTCTCCTGAATGGATGGATACCTTGAGGAGCCTAAGGGCCAAGATTTGGAGTTTTAAGGAAGATAATGAAAGGTTGGTAAGGCCTCAGGAAAGGCAAGTTGAGGTAAATGCAGTCATATTGCAAAGCCTTTCTAACTTATAGTGGTAGAGGCAGTATGAGGTGGGGGCTAGCCATAAAGATAGGCAGAGCCCTTTGGAACCATAAGAAATAACAAATGGGACATATGGTTACAGGTCCAAGAAGAGGCAAAAAAGGGAAAGTGAAGACACCAAGAGAGGTAATGCACCATTGAGTACCTCGAGAGAGAAGACCTAGCACTTATGGGCATCACTCTAATAGACATTCTAGTTCTACTACCAAGAGGCAACATCCTCATCCTCATCATCAAAGAAAGATAAAGAGAGAAAGGGACTATATGCCATAGGAATTTAAGAAGGCAAAACCACCCACATTTGATGGAGAAATGAAGAAATCTAAAGATGTTGAAGGTTGGTTTCTTGGAATAAAGAAATTCTTCATAATTCACAACTATTACGAGAACATGAAAGCAAGGGTAGCCACCTATAGTTTGAATGGAAAGGATGACATTTGGTGGGAATACCTGAAGAATGTAAAGGGCCTAAGAGAAGAGGAGTTATGTTGGAGGGAGTTCAAGTATTATTTCAAGAACAAGTATCTATTTGAGAGATACTTCGACAACAAGGCGAATAAATTTTATGAACTCAAATTGGGCCATATGACAAATGATGAATATACCACCAAATTTTTGGAGTTGTGAAGGTATGTCCCTTAACTTAAAGAGAAAAAAGAAAATATTTAAAGATATGCCAGTGGACTGCCACCATCCTTCAAGGATAAGCTTGAATTTTCCCAAAACATTGGAGGATGCAATCTAAAAGTTGAAACATTGTTATGAGCAGTCTAAGTACTAGCCTAAGTTTATATCTGATTGGAAGTCTAAAAACAGTGCCAAGTTCAAAGTGAAAAGGAAGAAAGTGATTAATGAATCACATACAACCCTTGCTACTCAAGAGAATCAACACAGGCCTAACACTATTGGAAAATATTATCTTCCTCAAGAAGGAGCCAAGAGTTACAGGAAGGGCCCATATAGGCATTGCACGTGTGGAGAAAATAATCTGAGAAAATATTGCCCATAGCACAAGCACATTGGTAAACTGTATAATGCATAGGAAGCGCAGATTGTGGGAGATGTGGCACTTAGTGTACCCAAGATCTATGTGGCATTGGACCATCGACAGGTAGACCATAAAGCTTCCATAATCTAAATGGAAGGTAAGGCTTGTGATCAAGCTCTTTCTATTTTGATTGGCCCCAGTTTTAATTATAGCTACGTTAGCCCAATGCTTGTGGAACGATGCTAATTGAACCAAGAACCACATGAGGAATCTTGGCTAGTGCAAGTAGCCATGAAAATAGAGAATATGGTTGAGTATTTGGTGAAGGCTTTCCCAATTGAATTCAATGGAATGCCCATTATGACATACCTCAATGTGTTGCCACTATGAGCATATAACATACTGTTGGGCATGGATTGGATGTGAAAGCACCACACCAATGTAGGTCATTTTGAAAAGGTAATCGAGTGCTTATATGAGCATGGAGAAAGAATGATATTGTAGGGAAAACGAAAGACCATATATATGAGGCTAATCTCAACCATGCAAGCTAAGGGTAGTCACAGAAAAGGATGTCTCCTATTAATTGTGCATGTTTCCAACAATGTTGAACTGATGACATCATAGGGAAAGAAGATAGTGAAGTCTTGAATAGATACCCCCTTTTACAACAGTTCTCTGATATATTCCATAAATAAATTCCCAGTTTACCTCCTCATTGAGAAGTATACATGCCAAGAGTATCTCTAGCCTCCAAATATCCATATAGAATGAGCACTCCAGAATTAGTTGATTTGAAGCTACAACTCAAGGAGATTTTGGATAAGGGCTACATAAGGCCAAGTGTGTCTCCATGGGGAGCACTAGACTTATTCGTAAAGAAGAAATATGGTACACTTAGGTTGTGCATTGATTACTGACAACTGAATAAAGTGACCATCAAGAACATGTATCCATTACCACAAATTGATGATTTATTTGACCAGTTGAGAGAAGCATCAGTCTTCTCTAAGATTGATTTGAGGTCAGGTTATCACCAGGTAGGTATAAAGGAGGAGTGCATTCATAAAACAACCTTCAGAATGAGGTATGGGCATTATGAATTCGTGGTAGTGCCCTTTGGACTTACCAATGCACCTGTGACCTTTATGTGTCTTATGGATAATGTGTTGCACCCATATCTAGATAAGTTTTTCATAGTCTTCATGTATGACATTTTGGGCTATTCAAAGACCAAGGAGGAGCACAAAGAGAATTTGGAAGCAGTATTATAATTACTAAGAGAGCATATAATTTATGCAAAGTTTAGTAACTGCAATTTATTTCAGTCACATATTCATTTCTTGGGATACATTGTCTCAAGGGAGGGAGTAGTAGTTGACCTAGAGAAGGTTAAGGCTATCATGGAATGACGAACACCCAAAAATCTAGATGAAGTTAGGTCCTTTATTAGATTGGCAAACTATTATATGAGATTTATTAAGAATTTCTCCAACATTGGTTGTCTAATTACTTCTCTGCAAAAGAAAGGGAAGAGATTCAAATGGACAATTGATTGTGTAGAAAGCTTTGATTGGTTGAAGCAACTATTAACCAATGCACCAATATTAAGGATAACATGTCCTTAAAAGGATTTCAATGTGTGCACGAATGCGTGCAAGGAGGGACTCGGTGGAGTCTTGATGCAAAAAGGTCAAGTGGTGTGTTGTGAGTCTCAAAAGTTAAATGAGCATGAATATAATTATGTAACTCATGATTTGGATTGGTTGCCATCATCCGAGCATTAAATATGTGGAGACACTACATTCTTGGTAAAAAATTTACCCTAATGACTGATCATGGAGGGTTGAAGTATTTATTTGAACAACCTATGTTAAATGCAAGACAAGCCAAATGGTTGGTCAAGCTCAGCTAGGATATTTTTATCACACTTAACCCCCAAAAAATTATGTATTTTCATATATTATTTTATTCTTATTGTGCATCAATTTACAGACTGACATGATCAAATACTTTTGAGCATCTGCAAAATGTAATTTTGTTCCTTGTTTTCAAGTTGAATAAAATTACGATTTTTTCTTTGGGAATTTTTTTTTAAAATAAAGTTATCTTTTGCTTTTTTTAAGTATAATTTGTGCTAATATTTAATTTTTCTAACTGTTTGAGTTGATAATTTACTCCTAATTAAGAATCTAACAACAATAATTATAAAAGGAAGGGCTGTGTGAAAGAATAAATTTAAAAGATAAAGATTTGGCCCTATATAACTTAGAGATGATAAATTATAAATATATAATATAACAATGTAATATGTTAGAACGAGGTAAAATTTGATTGATCCCTGGGGTGACAAAGATGCATTCCCCTAGCAACATAATTAATGGGCTCTTACCACTTCTCAATAATATGTAAGTTGATCGGACAAATGGTTGTTTTATCATCTCTCCATAGCATGCAAAGTCTCATGAAAGGGAATGTTCACATTCAAGTTTTTATTGATGTAATGGTCTTCAATGGGATGGCATATTCCTGTGTTTGGAACAAGTTCAATAAGCTTCACATCCCACCCACTAACATCATCACCCAAGAAATTGATGGTAAGGAAATTTGTTTAGTTACAATTTTCTACCTCGCCCATGGTCATTCTTCTCCTCTCGACTGAGTAAGTCTAAGTTGTAGGATTCTTCTTTTGAACTTTTTATAGTTTAGTCCATTGTTGATGATTCTATTAGTTCCTTAAAGGCATGAGTCCCCACTCCAGGGAAAGATCGATGCCTATGTTCTCTACTCCATGTCTCCTAGTCTCATTTTTTTTTTTCCTATCTCTTAATCCTATTTCTTCTATGTGACCCTTCCTCATCCTTCAGAATTTGTTGGGTGGTAGGACATTTCTTCACCCTTGCTTTCTCTAGCTTTCGCCCCTTCTAGGACTTTAAGCATGTAAAGGACCATGTAGTCAATGCAACCAACCAATATGTAAATCCTAGCAAGGTGTTGAATCCTTTATAACAATGTACTAGGATCAAACCCCTCCACTTGTTTGAGAGGAAATCAACATGGTGGAGGCTAAAGAAAGGGTGGAACATAATTGCATTCATGATGTGACATTGATGAGGACTTTGGGCATTGGATTGCAAATGTTAGAAGTACCCGAAGTAGGGACACCAAGTATTTACGATTTTCCAAATTGTTGATTTGTATTAGCATATGAACACCATCATGGGGAAAGTTTTGGTTGAACAAAATGAGGCACACTAGGAGAATTTGCTCCTCTTGGATGAATTGTAACTATAGATCAAGCAAGTTGATTATAAGGTCTCTGCACTGGCTCTTGTGGACAATGAATTATTGGGTTTATTCATTAACGAGGAGTTGATGGTTTTAGTCACTAAGTTAGTAGTAGTAATAATAACAATAATCTAATTTTAAGGTCATGGGCAAGTCGAACACAAGTTTGTTGTATGAAACTCCCTTGTTTATGAGAATAAAAACCTATCTATGCACATCAATTTTACTACTAAAGTATATAGAGGTGTACATACTCTAACTCTTTTTGGAGTTGAATCTATAGCCTCTTTCAAAAAAGTACATATTCTTAACTATTAGACTTATTAAAATTGTACTTTTAATTAGAAAGACTTATAAAAAAATAAGGAAAAAAACAATTAAAAAAAAAACTTAGTTTAATAATTAAAAAGTATGGGTAACCATATAAACATCCCCTTTATTCAACTTTGAAGATATAAATGTTAGAATTAACATTTAAGTGTTTAAAGGTTTGAAATTTATCTTTAAGTAAGTTAGGAGAAGGAAATTATCTAAATATATTTATTAAATGCAATCTTGTATGAGTTCGTCATCCTTGTAAATGGGAGAGAGCATAGCTTTTCTTCAATTAGAATTCATCAAGCGACGATGACAAGTATAAGATCTTTGGGAAACACTAATAACTTGATTCTCTGAACCTATTAGAATAAATTAATAATTATGAAAGCAATAAAATGGAAAGGAGTAAAACCATTGAGAAAAGGAAAAGTAGATAACAAGTGGGATATTAGAATTAGGGTTTTTGTTCTCATTAAGGAAGGAAGGGATTATAACTAAATGACTGGTGAATATATAAATTATGATCTAAAAGATTTAAAAATATAAGATGAAAGAGTAAGAAAATGAAATGACCATTTAAAAAAATATTAGAAAATTATGATTAAAAAGATTTAAAAAATATAAAATGAAAAATAAAAGAATGAAGTGTCCCTTAAAAAATAATTACAAATTTTAAACAATCAACACACCGTTTACTTAAAGAAATTATATCTATCTCAAATTGTATGATTGAGATAGCTTAATACTTGGAATATAATACTTGAACAACATAAAAGTTACCTATGTATGTTTATATCAAAAGTCACCCACCTAAGCCTTCCTAATTTAATCCATCCTAAATATTATAATCTTCAGGGTGGTTTTATAAGATAGCTTAATACTTGGAATATAATACTTGAACAACATAAAAGTTACCTACCTATGTTTATATCAAAAGTCACCCACCTAAGCCTTCCTAATTTAATGCATCCTCAATATTATAATCTTCAGGGTGGTTTTCTAAATTTAACTTTCATCCTTTCTAAATGGAGAAATCCATCCTAAATATTAGAATATTAATGGAGGTGTTATAAATTTACGTGTCCAATGGATTAGCTCATTAATGAGAAATATATAATTGATGAGAAATAATAGTGTAAAGTTAAAGTTATAGCTCATTAATGAGAAATACATAATTGATGAGAAATAATAGTGTAAAGTTAAAGTTATGATGATAAATAATAGGGTAAAGTTAAATATATATATTAAGTATTTGTGTAGTTTGTGAGATGTTTTATTTTTTTTTTTGGTATTTTTTAGTGATTGGAGATTTTTATAATACTGTGATAAAGTTTTTTTGTGGTTTTTGATGATGGATGGAGTTACAATCCGAAACGTTGGACAAATCACACATGTTACAATTATAACAATTTTTTGTTTGTTTGTTTAAAATTCGATATATTTTTTTGAAATGATAAGTTGAGTGATATGTATATATTATCTGTTTTAAAAGTTTTTGAGGTCGTTAAATTTCTTTTGAGATGATAAGTTGATTGATATGTATATATTATCTGTTTTAAAAGATTTTGAGGGCATTAAATTTATTTATGTATTCAAAATCACATTTTTAAATAATAAAAATACTTAATTTTATGAAATTTTTCATCATTAGATTTTCACAAAAATAAAGTAAGATGTAATATTAATTTTATACAATAGTAAAATTAATAAAAATAATTTTGAACATGTATTTAAATGTATAATTTTATTATTATTATTTTTAATATGAGATTTTGATTTTTATGGTTTAAAATGTATTTTTGAATATAATGATTTGAAATTTCATAAGAAATAATATATTTTAAACTTATGATTTCATCAATAATAAATTTGATCAAAAAATATATGCAACAAAAAAAATGTCAAATAATTAAATTACATCATGTTAAATAATGTTTTAAATTTTTAGATATAGATGTAATTTAATTATTTGACATTTTTTTTGTTGCATATATTTTTTGATCAAATTTATTATTGATGAAATCATAAGTTTAAAATATATTATTTCTTATGAAATTTCAAATCATTATATTCAAAAATACATTTTAAACCATAAAAATCAAAATCTCATATTAAAAATAATAATAATAAAATTATACATTTAAATACATGTTCAAAATTATTTTTATTAATTTTACTATTGTATAAAATTAATATTATAATTTTTATAATAATAATTAAAAATTATCTCAGTAAATTTGTAATTTAAAACAACTCGAAATGAAAAATAACTTTTTTAGTAAATTATAACATTTATGACCCATAACAATATTTATACTTTACTCTTAATAATATAAAATATAATTTTAATTAATTTTATAATTTAATTATTTATTAAAACTTACAAACTTTACAATAATTTTATATTTTTTTGACAATTTTAAATGAACAATAAATACCATGTTGTGACGTACTAATTTGTACCAGGTGTTACCATATAATTAGCCTAACCCCAAACTCTAATTAGTGTGAAGTCCTTGTATGTGTAGTGTACTTAGATTTTTTGAAATTTGTTTCCCTTTGTTATTAAACGGGCTTAACATTTATAACCAGCTAAATTATTATATACTCGTTATTCTAATATTTAATAATACAATGAAAAATGTATACTTGACAATTTTGTAATATAATAAATGTAATGTAATTAAGCATGAGAAAGGAAAGAGATGTAAGAGGTTACATAGTTATAAATTTTAATAATTAAAATTTTATAATATTATTTTTATATTAAATATAATTTATTAATATTTAAAAAAAATTAAAAGTCAATTTCCAATTAAATTTAAATCTTGACTAGTAACCTGATGAGTTATAATATGTTGATAAAGATTGTTGTAATGGTTTCATGTCTATGAATTGAATATTGTTGTATTGGATTTGAGCTTGGTGAACTCTTAAGAATTAAAAAGAATTAAATATTCTATAAACTTTAACTACTAGCCGAGATCCATCTTAACTTTGGATCTACCAAGTGCTTAGAGGGATCAAATCTCGAGGTGCAAACCTCTTTTAGAGTGAAAATAGATTTAATTTATCTTAGGGTTTGGTAGATTCGGATTTAAGATAGATCTAGATTAGTTTAATTATTAGTTTTTATTAAAACTATTATGATATGTGCACATAAATTGCTCTCCATATTATATTTAAAAGAATGGTATAAAATTTCATTTATAATATATACTTATATATTCCAAAATTTAATTTTTTTTTTTTTATTGACTAAAAATGTGGAACATAATCTCATATATAGTTGTATAGTAATTAAATTTATAGCAACAATTTTAGTCCGCTTGGGGTAGCTCAAGTGGCGATGGCCGTGTAATGAAGTCTCACCAAACCAGAGATCTTGGGTTCGAATCTTGTGCTACCCTCCCGTAGCGGGGTGAATAATGGACATGTAAAATCGAAAATAAATAATTTATCTTGGGTTCGAATCTTGTGCTACCCTGGTGAATAATGGACATGTAAAATCGAAAATAAATAATTTTAATAATTTTTAATCTTGGGTTCGAATCTTGTGCTACCCTCCCCTAGCGGGGTGAATAATGGACATGTAAAATCGAAAATAAATAATTTTACTTTTTGTTAAAATTGCATAAACGTATTAAAAAATACTAATAAATCCTTAAATTATAATATATTCTAAGAGAACAACTTAAAATTTAATTAAAAAAAAGTCAACATATCACCCATTGTCCAAGGTTAGCACTAATGTAAGTATCATTATGAGAGAATTGATATGCAGTATATCAAAGATCTTGGGTTCGAATCTTGTGCTACCCTCCCCCGTAGCGGGGTGAATAATGGACATGTAAAATCGAAAATAAATAATTTTACTTTTTGTTAAAATTGCATAAACATATTAAAAAACAGTAATAAATCCTTCAATTATAATATATTCTAAAAGAACAACTTAGAATTTAATTAAAAAAAAGTCAACATATCACCCATTGTCCAAGGTTAGCACTAATGTAAGTATCATTATGAGAGAATTGATATGCAGTATATCATAAGAATCTTACTCATTCACGGTGGAAAAAAAAATGGTGGGAAGAATCTTTGGGTGGAGGAGATGTTCATCACTAAGAGTTTCTCGATAATCTCCTGACAGTGGTAAAATAAAATTACAAATTGGTAATTCAAAACCCTCAACGCCATAGGACTCCTTCGATCACCTAGTTTTTTGTCCTTGGATTGGTAACTCAACTGAGATTGTTGAATCTATCAATGCTACGTGATCGAGGGTGTGGAGGTTTGGATTTTAGCAGAAAGAAACCCTTAGATTTCTTGAGATTATCGGTGGTACACGAGTGACCTAATCTTGGAATTTTATGGCGAAAACACCCATAGAATTTGAACCCGGTACCAAGTAAACATCATATAAATTTTACATAACTCATTTTGGGTGAGGATAGAGTGGAGATAAATAGTATTGAAAGCCCCAACCAAATAGTTCTCTTCGGAAAAAAAAGAAAATTCATTGGAATTTCATGTCTTTAAAGATCATAATAAAAACCATAGGTAGTTAAAATGTGGAGTCTAAAAAGGTAAATTGACTATTTTAACTTTATTTTATTTTAATTATTAACTTTAGTTTTTTTTTTTTTTTAAGTAATTTGACCGAGTCAAAATATTTACATAACATGACAAGACATTACATCTCTTGCATACTCGGATGGAGAGAACCTCTCGGTGAATGAAGTTGTTCTTTAATTTATTGAAAGCTTTTTCATTAAATTATATTTATTATATTACGTATTAAAAGTTAATGGAAATATGAATCTTTCATTGCATAACTACCTAATAAAAATAATTGAAAATTTAAGTTGATATTTATTGTATAAACATTGTTGAGCATAATAAAATCAACCTATATCTACCTTAACACGAGATCTACCAAGCACTGAGAGGGATCAATTCTCTTGAGATGCAAATCTCTTTTAGAGTGAAAAGAGATTTGATCTCTCTCAGAGCTTGCGAGTTAAGATGGATCTAGGCTAGTTTAATTTCTCCCTTTAAATAGGTTATATTCCATATGAATACCACAGGTTCTCATAAACCTGGAGCTCAAAAACTAGCCAACAAAACATAAAACTATTTGAGTTTGAAATTATTTTTATTTTATTTTGACCTAGTCAAAATGTTTTCACTACATTACGTTACAACATCTCTACCACATCTCTACCAGATTGGGCTAGAGAGTGCATCTCGACACAATTAGTATTTTTAAAGATAATTTAATATTTATTTAGCAATTGAATTAATATTTACTTGGCAATTTGTTCTTCTAACTTTTTTATTAGAATAATAATAATAATTTGGTAAAGTTAGATATTAAAAATGGTGTATGAGGGCCTCTTTTGTGAGATAAGATATACTTTTGATGTTAAACTCAACTATATATACTTATGTAAACTTTAATAGTTAAATAGTTATACAAAGGGATCTAACTTAACCATAACCTTAAAGATTAATAATTATCATTCTAATAAAAATATTCTTATGCGACGCAACAAAATACCAATTAAATATTGATTTAATTTCTAAATCAATGAAATGTTAAATTATCTTTAAAAGTTTTAATTTTATTGCACTGAGAGGGGCATCCTTAAAAGTTTTAATTTTGATGTTTAACATTTAACATTTTTAAATTAATGTCGGTCCTATTTAAAAATCAATCTAATTATTATTATGTATAAACACAATATAAATTTAAAATATAAAAAGGTTTAAGAACACTCAACTATATATATATATCCTCCAGAGGTATGGTAAATAAATAAAATCTCTTTTTATATTTACTTATATATATATATATCCTCCAGAGGTATGGTAAATAAATAAAACCTCTTTTTATATTTACTCCATAAACCTCTTTTTATTTACTAAAACTCAAAAAAGAGGTTTTATTTAGGTGAAGCCTATGGGACAAATAATTATTAATGCCATGGGCCAAATACCATATTTATAAAATAGGTATGGTAAATAAATAAAAATATATCAAATAGGATTAGAAATCAACCTGTAGTTATATGCCAAGCCTATGGGCCAAATACCATGGTAAATAAAAGAGATTTGATAAATAAATAAAAATATAAACAAACAATATGTATGGTAAATAAATAAAACCTCTTTCTATATTTACTCCATAAACCTCTTTATACTTAATAAGACTAAAAAAAGAGGTTTTATTTAGTTGAAGCCTATGGGCCAAATACTATGGACCAAATTATTATTAATACCATGAAAAAAATTATTATTAACCCCAATATTAATATTAAAAGATTATTATTATTATTATTAAATCTAATATTCATACTAATATATTATAATATTAATATTAATAAATTTAATAACTTTGGATTAATACAATATTAATTTTGTTATATTATAATATATATTAATATATCATGATATATATTAACTCTAGATATATATGGGAGGGAAGAACAAAGACATAGAGTGATAGAGGTGGAGAGATAGGGGAGTGACAAGGGAGAGACTGAGATAAACTAAAGGAGAGGGGAGAGGAGGAATGAAGAAAGAGAGGGGGAGGAGTGAGAGAGGTAGAGAAGGGAAAAAGAGAGAGAGAGGGAGACACAAAGATGGAGGGGGGGGGGGGGGGGGGGGGGGGAGAGGAGGAGAGAGGGAGGGAGATAGTGAGAGGATTGGAGGGCAAAAAGAGAGAGAGAGAGAACAACAACAACATGGGTGTGGCTCTTGCAAATCGATAGGGGAAGAGAGAGGAAGGTAGGAGAGAAAGGGAGAGAGAGGAAGGATGAGAGAGAGGACTTGCAAGAGAGGAGGAGAGAGGGAGGGATAGAGAGATGGAGTTGGAGGGGGAGAGAGGGAGGGAAGAAGAAAGACATAGAGAGTGAGAAGTGGAGAGAGAGAGGGAGTGACAAGGGAGAGATGGAGAGAGAGTGTGTGTATGTTTAGGGGTGAGATAAAGAGACAAATAAGGAGAGATAGAGAGAAGGGGGGAGAGAAGGAGAGAGAAGGAGAGAGGGAGGGATATATTAATTTAGTTGGAGAGAGAGAGAGAGAGAGGATTGGAGGGCAAAGAGAGAGAGGGAGAGGGGGAGAGAGAGAGAGAGTGGTGGGGGAAGAGAGAGGGAGGTAGGAGAGAAAGGGAGAGAGAGGAAGAACGAGAGACGAGACTTGAGAGAGAGGAGAAGAGTGATGAGGGAAGAGAGAGGATTGGAGAGAGAGGGGGGGGGGGGGAGGTAGGAGAGAAAGGTACAGAGAGGAAGTACGAGAGAGCATACTTGAGAGAGAGGAGGAGAGAGGGAGGGAAAGAGAGATGGAGTTGAAGGGGGAGAGAGAGGGAGGGAGGTAAGAATAAATAAATAAAGAGATAAAGGTGGAGAGAGAGAGAAGGAGTGATAAGGAAGATGGAGAGATAGAGAAGGAGTGATAAGGAAGATGGAGAGAGAGGGAGAGAGGAAAACATGAGGGAAGAGAGATAGAAGCGGGGGAGAGATAGAAGGAGAAGAGAGAGAGAGAGAGAGAGAGAGAGAGAGAGGGGAGGAGGCAGGGATAGATCGATAGATTGGAGAAAGAGAGTGTAAGTTTTGGGAGTGATATAGAGAGACAAAGGGAGATAGAGATATATAGCGTAGATGTTGATTTCTAATGATATTTTATTTCTTGCACTAGATGCATTGATTTCAATGTAGATGATTTATAATCCTATTTGATTGTTTGCACTAAATGCATTGATTTCAATGTAGATGGTGATTTTCAATCCTATTTGATTGCTTGCACTAGATGCATTGATTTCTATGTAGATGTTGATTTCTAATAATATTTGATTGCTTGCACTAGATGCATTTATTTCAATGTAGATGATTTTTAATCCTATTTGATTGATTGCACTAAATGCATTGATTTCAGTGTAGATGGTGATTTATAATCCTATTTGATTGCTTGCACTAGATGCATTGATTTCAGTGTAGATGTTGGTTTATAATCCTATTTGCTTACTTGCACTAGATGCATTGATTTCAATGTAGATGTTGGTTTATAATCCTATTTGCTTACTTGCACCAGATGCATTGATTTGAGTGTAAACATTGATTTATAATCCTATTTTATTGCTTGCATTAGATGCATTGATTTTAGTGTAAATGTTGTTTTCTAATCTTATTTGATTTCTTGCATTAGATGCATTGATTTCAGTGTAGATGTTGATTTCTGATTTGATGTAATTGGATGTATGATGGTACATTAATTTTGAAGTGATTGGATTAACATTGTGCATTGATTTCACTGTAAGCACACAAATTTATTGACAATGTACATTGATTTTTGTGTTATAGTAATTCAACCTATTAATATTGGAGAGAAAGAGAGACAAGGTATGATGTTTACTACAATAGTTCGAGCTAAAGATTTAAATGGTTTACGATTTAACTGGTTATTTTCATATAATATATATGAAAAGATGACAATCGATATGAAAAGTTGGCAAAAGTAACAAGGGTGACAATAAGAATAGTAGAAGAAAATAGTTTGAGATTAATCACAATGAAGACTATTTGTAATTGACTATATTCTTATTATTCACATTTTCTATCATTCAACACTATTACATTGTCACTTTACATTCAAATTTTTTATTTCATCATTAAAGTTATTAACAATATTTATCATCTCAACAAACTGAGGTAACTAAGAAAATTTAAAATTAAAATGACGAGATTAATCTAAGACATATTTAACATATTTAAAATGATTATATTAGTATTAGATGAATTTACATATTATTGATAAAATTAATCATATGTTCATTATATTTTCTTTGGACGCACACAACCGAAACCAACCTAGATCCATCTTAACTCCAGATCTATCAAGCGTCAAGAGACATTAGGGGAATTTTGAGGTGTAAAATGGGCCTCCTAAGAAAAATGTACAACCAAAATAAAATTTATAAGAACCAATAAGATTCAAGATGATGATGTCAACCATAGGGATGATTCACCATTTTTGGAGTAAAAAAGTAAAAAAACAATAAAACAATAAAACAATAAAACTAGCTTTTCAACTCGTATTTTCAACTTATCTCCTTAAGGTTTTACTCAAATTTCGAGCGGGAGAACTCGTTGGATGGAAAATTTAATTCTTCATCCAAGGAGTACCCATGTTGCATATTTTCGATGGACCTTGCTACACGAAAAATGAGAAATACATGAAAAACGTGATTGCAATAATGTTTTTCATGAATTTCTCATTTTTCATGTAGTAGGGTCCATCGAAAGTATGAAACATGGGTACTCATTGGATGAGGAATCAAATTATGCATCCAATGAGTGTTTCTCTCTAAAATTTGATAATGTAATCTAATCTTATTTTATTTTATTTTGCTGAAGCAAGAGACTTTCCTTCTATTTCAAAAACCCAAAAGTAAAGTTACAATAAGTACAAAAGGCTTGAAAATCTCAAGGCCTACGAAACCAATGAGATCGTACTATCAAGGATGTGACCCACTAAACAAACTAAGGGACAAAATAACCGATCAAATTGTCCCCGCGATTACAAAGTGATCCAAAGTCAAAGTCTGCCAAACCTCCCATCATTAACTCTCAAAGATTGAACAAACTCACTTCCCCACAAACTAGCCCGACCAGATCTAAGAGATATCAGAGAGCCAAGATGCGAGGTTTTTAAGGCGCGATGAAGGGTGGTAAGGCGACCCCCACCCCTGCCACGTGTTGAGAGCCGAGTGGAATCACTCTCAACGAACCAAAACCACTTATCGTTTGTGAGCCTAGCGATCAAAAGAAAACCGCTTAACGCCTGGTTTTCCGAACCGAAAGAAAAGTGCCGTGGAATTTCCTTTGAGGGATCACTCCAGCCTATCAAACTGCTGCAACTGAAAATGGAGCTCGCCGCCGAGACATTCTGAAACTGTAAATGAAACCTTGTGTCGCCATTCCAGACACGAAGGAGATAAGTTCCCTTTCCCCCAAGGAAGTTATCACCAAGCAGAGTAAGCCCTGTTTCAAAGAGCCGACCACCGAAAAGAGTAAGAACAGGCATAAGAGAGCTTTAATCATAGCCTGCCTCTCGTGCCCAAAAATCGAAAATTTCCTTATCCTCTACGGCTTGAGCATCGCAGAGAGCTTTTAGCCTGCTTGGAGGTAGCTCCTGCCAATTCATTTCGATCCTGCAGTCTGGATTAATCACTCCTAGGTTGGCCAGTAGATCTGCAAGTTTATTGGCCTTCCTCCGAACATGATTGAAGCTAACTGTTCGTAGACTCTGGAGATGTTTTTGGATTCTCTGGTACACCTGTATAAGTCTCCATTGTTTTGAGACCCTTTCAGGCGCTGTTCCAAAGCTGATTTTCTTAACTGCATTTATAGAAATCTCAGAGTCTGCTTCGATGAGAACATTTGAGCTGTGATTGAGTTTAAGAAGCTCTAGACATTGTTCCAAAGCCATTAATTCAGCCATGTTGTTGGTGGCTTTGCCTAAATGACAGTGGAAAATGAAAATTATTTTTCCTTCTTCATCTCTTAACACACCTCCATAACCTGCAGTCCCCGGGTTGCTTTTTGAAGCCCCATCAATGTTGCATTTCAGATAACCTTTTGGTGGAGGATGCCAGTACTCCTTTTCCCTTTCCAACACTCTTTCTTTTTTTCTAAGACCCTTGAGGATGATCTCCTGCATTCCCAGTTGCTTGAGAGTTCTCAATTCAAGCGCAGTGGGAGGATTCGAGGGATAACTATGCACAGTGGTGGAAACGGTCTCCTTAATCTGCTTTAAGATCAATTCCATCAAGCAAAGAGGAGTAGTTTTTCCATCCTTGAAAATTATCTTATTCCTTTCCTTACAAACATTCCAGATAATGAAGCTTGGTGTCAAGGTCCAGGCTAAATTAAGGATCTCATGCTCTGAAATTTTTTTTCTCCACTTGTTCAGGGTGTTAATGATGCTTCCTTTGTCTCTGTCTGTCTGTTGAAAAATGATGTTGAAAGAATCCCATAACCAGGTGGTATAGGTGCAGTTGTTGAGAATATGCTCCATAGTCTCCTCTTGAGCCTCACATAATTGGCATCTAGAAGGCCCCATAACCCCCCTCTTCTGAATGTTCTCCCAAGTTAATATTTTCTTGTGATGAACTAACCACATAAACAGTTTGATCTTCATCCATCCTTGGTGGCTCCAAAGTTTTTGCCAGGACTTAGCCAAAACGCAGGGTTCTAGGTTAAGGGTAATTCTTTTTGCTTCTTTGATATTAAAGATGCCTTCATTGTTTTGGCCCCATCTTAACTGATCCTGCCCCTCTGTAACCAAGATCTTCCTCTGTTCTAATATTTTCATGAGTTCTTCTGTTTTTGCTTTTATGGGGCCGTCCTCTCTGCATTCTATTTTCCTCCAGCTTCTCCATTTCTCAGTGTCATGAGGAAGATTCCAGAAATCCCTAACTTTTATTAGTCCATGGAAATCAGTTTCCTGCTTGATGCTCATAAAGTCCTCCCTTAACAACATTGGTTCTTGTTGCCATTTATCTTCCTAGAAGAGAGCTTGTTCTCCTGCTCTGATTTCCTAGAAGCTGTTGTTTTGTACTAGGCTCCTGTTATCCCAGGCTTTATTCCAGATGTGAGAGCCTTTTATGTTTCCTGACATTCTGATAAGATCACTCATTTTCTAGGAGCTTGCATATTTTTCTTTCTAGGTTTTAGCCCAATGCGCCCCTGGTTCTTTAACCCATCTCCACTAGAGTTTTCCTCCTAAAACATTACTTAGAATCTCCTGATCGTCTAAGCCTAGGCCTCCATGAATTTGGGTTTACAGATTTTATCCCAAGAAACCAGGGCCCATTTCTTTCTGGTTTCCTCCTTACCCCAGAGAAAGTCTCTCTGAATGTTCCTGAATTGCTGTAAGACCCCTTTGGGAGCTGGTAGGGCTGATAAAAAGAAAATGGGGATAGATTGAAGAACTTCCTTCGTCAAAATCAATCTGCCAGCAAGGTTCAACGCTATAAAGGTCCATCTTTTGATCTTGTCTTGCATCTTGTTGAGCACCGGTTCCCAGATACTTTTGTGCATTGGTTTATCCGTAAGGGGGATTCCCAAATACTTTGAAGGGAGGACCTCCCTTTGGAAGCCCAGAATTATGGAGATGTTCCTTTGAATAGCAATGTTAGTGTTAAAGAAAAAAAAATTTGATTTGGAGAGATTGACTTCCATACCTGAAGCCGAGGCAAAGTCATTTAAGATTTTTTTGTATGTTGTAGCTTCCTTGATTGTGGGGATACCCTGCAGCATGGTGTCATCCACAAATTGTTGATGAGTCAAGGTTTGGCCGTTCTCTGATAATTGTAGGCCCTTGATCTTTCCTGAGACTTTAGCATTTTTAATGGTTCGGCCCAATCCTTCCATCATGAGTATAAAAAGAAAGGGAGAGAGTGGGTCTCCTTGTCTAAGGCCTCTAGAAGGAGTGAAGATCTCCGAGGGCGAGCCATTCACCAGAATTGAAAAGATGGTTGAAGTAACCAAAGCCATAACCCATCTGATCTAGTCATGGTCAAACCAAAAAGTGGAAAGGACCTTTTTGATATAAATCCAGTTCACCTTGTCATACGATTTTGCAATGTCTAATTGCATAATCATACCGGCCTGCTTTTTGCTAGTGAGAGAGTGAACAACCTTGTGGGCCTGAATAATACTATCCAGGATTTTCCTCCCTTGCACATAACCAGACTGTTCCCCAAAAATCAGAGAAGGAAGAAGAGGTTTGAGTCTGTTGGCCAAGATCTTGGAAATAATTTTGTAAACAACATTGCATAAAGCAATAGGTCTGAACTTATCAGGAGTCAGGGCCGAGTCCTGTTTGGGATCAGGGAGATGAAGGAGGTGTTGAGGGCTTTCAGAATGGATCTGCTTCTTCTGGAGTCCTCTACCACCTCCAAAATATCCTGTTTGACAACATTCCAGCAGGCTTTGAAAAAGTCTACATTAAAACCATCTGGACCAGGAGCTTTGCCATTCTGCATGTCTTTGATCACCGTACTGACCTCTGCTTCAGTTATTGGTTTGTTCAGGTTAAAGTTATCTTCTCTAGACACCATCCTGGGAATATTCTTTATAATTTCCTTGATGTGTTGGTCTCTATCTGGATTATTTTCATTTGTGATGCCTCTGAAATGTTGAACCATCACAGCTTCAATATTCTTGTGAGAGGTCTGAAGCTCCCCATCTTCATTCAATATTGAGGAGATTCTATTATGCGTTCTATTGGCTATGGTGGAACGGTGGAAAAAACGAGTGTTTCGTTCACCTTCTTTGAGCCATTGAACTCTAGACTTTTGTCTCCAAAAGATTTCCTCCTATTTGCATAAATTCTCCCAATCAAGGTTGTATTTTTCAGCTTGCTCACTTTTTGTTTTATCAAAACCATCTGTGATCATTGCTTGATTTAGTTCCTGCATTTTGATTTCTATTGATTTTTTGTTTACAAAAATGTTACCAAAATCCTTCTTGTTCCATTCTTTGAGCTTGATTTTTATGTGCTTTAGTCTTTTGTGGAGGAGGAACATTTTGGAGCCCTGAACCTGTAGATCTTCGGACCACCATTTTTCAATGTTGCTGATGAAATCTGGGTGGGAGAGCCAGATATTCTCAAATCTGAAGGGTCTATTTCTGGGAGCATCAATTCCTTTGATTTCTAATTGAATCGGCCAGTGGTCAGAGCCTCCAAAAGGGAGAACACTAGTAGATATTTCTGTATTGGTGAGCATCAGCTTCTCAGAGATTAAAAATCGGTCTAACTTGGAGGCAACCTGAGCATTACCTCCTCTTTTGTTGTTCCAAGTAAAAAGACTGTTATGCATTTCAGAGTCCACCATTTTCATGTCTTCAGTGAAAGAATGGAATCCTACTGAATCTCTATTGAGGATTCTGGTGCCTCCTTTTTTTTTTTTTTTCCCGAAAGAGCTTTAATCATGTTAAAGTCTCCTCCAATGACCCAAGGGATTTCTTTGTGTCTGCTTCTGAGATCTACCAGAGAGTTCAGAAATCTAAGCTTCTCATCTATTCTCTGAGGACCATAGACATTCGTAACTAGGAAGGACTCAAACATCCCCATTGGTTGAATGATAGCTGATAAGTAATTTCTCGTTGCCTCCGCATCTCCAATGCTGACTTTTTAGGGGTTCCAAAGAGTGAGAATGCCTCCTGTTGAGTTCTCTGCCTTGACTTCTAGAAACTCAAATTTACTGAGCCATTTGTTATGGATTTGTTTTATTTTCTGAATGGAGCATTTTGTTTCTTGAATGAAGATTATGTCTGGCATTGCTAGTTTCATTCTGTTACTTAGCAATCTTTGTTTTCTTTTACTACCTAGACCTCTGATATTCCAGGATATAAACTTCATAATTAAAGATTTGTAAATGAGTAACTGGCTAGATCTTTCATCTTACCCGAATCTATCATTAGCTTTCCACACTCCATCAGGAGCTCATTTTGCTTTTTTCTGCCTCTCTTCTTTCCTGGATTTCTGGTGGCTAATCCTGGAGTTAGTTTCATTGTTTTCACTCCTCTGTGCTCCTGTTTGTGGATGTTTTTACCTTTCTCCAGTCCTCGTTCCTGTGTTTTCCATAAAAACAACTGCTGTATTCTGTTGCAATCTTCTTGAGGTAGAGAATCTATTCCTCCTTTGGTTCCTTGCATCAGGAATCCTTCCAGATCCAAGTTTTCCTTGTCGAGTATTTCTTGTAGTTCATGGTCTTCCAGATCTATTTCACTTTGGGTCATTTCCTGGTCCATTTCCATTTCTGTTTCACTTCTCATGGTTTCTTTTTGGGAGTCAATGTTTGGAGAATGATTTGTGTCCTTTTTTTTTTCTTTTTCTCTAGCATCTTCCTCCTGATCTTGACTCTCTCTTGTGATTTCTTCAGGCTCTTCTAGCACTTGAAACTTATTCTGACTACCCTTTTGCCCCTCAGTATGTTGTTGCTTTGATCCCTTTTTTCCTCCCCTTCCTCTACTAGCCACTTTCTGAAAGCTTTCAGTGTCCTTCGTTGTATTAAGTTTTTCTTTGTTATTTTCTTTGCTGAGAGGGCAGTCTCTTAACAGATGCCCATGTTCGTGGCACCTTTGGCATCTGAAGGGGATATGTTCGTAGTCTACCGTCTGCACCCACTCCTCATCAAAAACTTCCAGGATGACTTCATCCGGAAGTGCTCCTGATAGATCCATTTCCACATAGATCCTAGCAAAGGAGGTATATTTTCCCCTTCTTGTGGCTTCAGAAGCTTTGACATAGAATCCTAGTTTATTGCCAATGGCAGCCAATGATTCAATTTGCCAATAATCAAGGGGTAGAGAGTAGAGCCTTACCCACACAGGTACCGAAGAGAAAGTCTCCCTCTTGGGGACAAAGTTCATTCTCCAAGGTCTCATATAGAGACCAACAGCAGCAAAAAAATAGGTCCTCCTTCGAATATTCTGTCTTTATCTTCGATGTTAGAGAACACTACTATGAAGAATCCTTTTGACCCAAGATGTAGGTCAATGCTTCCTTTGGGCTTCCAATGATACTTGATCCACATCACTAAAGCCTTTTCAGTGGGCCATAGCCCCATGAATTTGCAGATAATGGCGTAGGTTCCCATATGTTCCCTGTGCTCCTGCAGAGCAGGATCATTTTATATTACTCGAGGAGTGATTTCTGCTTTTGGTTTGCAAGGTCCTTTTAGTTTTTTGTCTCTTAACCCTAGACTTTTGTCTTATTCCTCTTTGTCCTTTGTGCTGCTATTTTCTTTTGTTCTGGTCCCATCTATTTCCTTTTCATTGTCCCTGTTTCTGTAGTTCATACCGTCTTTACTATTTCTAGTTGGTAATTTACTTCTGCTGGACACTGCATCTTTGTAGGAGGGAGCCGAGCTCCCTCCCCTGCCACTCTCCATTAGGATCAAACTCTGCTCGCTGTGGAAACCCTAGCTGCTGCGTTTCTCCTGTTGTCACTATCTCCCTTGTTCAAAAGTCCCAAATGTGATCGTTATCGAATGAATTTTCATTTGTTGTTATCAAAACCTCTAATCTTATTTTATTATTTCCACTATTATTTTATAGTTTCCTTAGGAGGCCCATTATAGACCTCAAAATTCCCCTAATTGATCAAATCTCTCGAGGTGCAAACCTCTTTTTTGAGTGCAAAACTTGAGGAAAGGTTTTCACCTCGAGAGATTTGATCCCTCTCAGTGCTTGGTAGATTCAGAGTTAAGATGGATCTAGGATGGTTATGTTCAATGATGTTTATATAATAAATATCAATTTAAGTTTTTAATTATTTCTTAAATTTAGTTGCTTTTTTTCCTTGAGGAAAATGATGTGTAATTTTATTCATCTTTGACGAAAAATAAAATTACATTTTGCACATGCTATAAAGCATTCTTTTGAAAAATGCCTCTTGACATAGAGCTAACTTAAAAGAAACATAACAACTGATGCATATACAATAAGAAGAGGGTGAATATTTGATTGACATTTTCTGCTTAACTGATCTTTTTACCCCTCTTTTTTGGCACCTTGTGCTAGCCATCCGAAGCTGGTATGATAGGAACCATTTCCAATTCACAACCTACCTCTGAATGAGGAGCGTCTTTATCAAAATATGAAATCTCAAAAACATGGGTTCTTTTTGTGCCCCCAAGCCCATATGATATTTGCTAGATTTCAAGGTTTGAACCATGTTAAATTTGTATGACCATTCCTAACTGTGTCGGGGCGTCCTCTTTCAGTTGATGTCTAGGTTGAGCCTTAATCTCCGCATAAAATTGGACTTGGTTATTCTCTTTGGTTTCTTCTTCATCATATTTTGAAGGGGGAGGCTCAGAAAATCGTGATCCTTTTGATTGATTTGGTTGCCTCTATTTCTTTTTTAGGTTCTTTTTAGCTTGTGGACAAGTATTCTACAGATATCCTATTTGAAAACATTCAGGACATCGGAATGTCGCGTTCTCATAGTATAAAACTTGCAACCATTGTAATTACTATGCCTCAAAGTTATGTGATTTGTAATTCTTTTGCTAAGGTCAATCTCCACACATATTCCGGTAAAGGTGAAAATACTTTTTTTTGTTCTTTCCATGTCCCTTTTTTTAAATTTTCTTAAACTGTTTCCAATGTCTTCAAGAACTTTGTGGTGCTAGAAAGAAAGGGGAATATTTGGAAGTCTCACCCATATTGACATGGATGAGACCACCATTTTTGTGGCATCAAGCTCCAGGAACCATGGAGTAATGAATAGCTTAACATTTCCCTAAAACCATGGCCCTTCCTGTAGAACAAAATTCAGGTCCTTTTGTGTGTCAAATTGGGCTATGAAAAATCCTTTGGAGCATAAGTATATGTCACAATACGGTGTCTGTGATGTGAAAACCCACTAGAGTAATGCTTCAGGGTTTGGCCATAAGCCATTGAATCTACAAATGATTGCCTTTTTTTGAAGAGCAGAAAAGAGATTGGATACCTATGGATTGTTGACCACCATAGTTGGGGTTTGTTCCATTTAGTCTAATATATAAGGATTTGGAATATTTTGACTTTGTTCAAGAAGTGTAGAAACCCTCCCTTGAATTGCATCCTTGCAGGAGACAAAATTTCCATTTGATGACCTAACCCTTGGAGCACCCCCATATAGCTTACAATTCAAAATTATAGATGAATTTATTGTCATAATGTTATCTTTGAGTAGGGATAAGTCATGGAGG